>CM040239.1:218855482-219134584 GCA_022545495.1 Chrysanthemum lavandulifolium | reverse complement strand
TTAGAAAACCTCCCCTCAGCGTGTGCGTATGATTTAGAAATTGTTCAACACAAGGAGGCAAGAGGACTTTGAAATATTTTCTTTGATCACAATTTTCATACGAAAAAGCCATTTGATTTTCATGGTAAAATTCTCCCCCTCAATATGTGCATTAAGTATATTAAAACATTTTATCACATAGAGGCAAGAGTTCTTTTGAAGCACATCCACAATCACATAATCCATTAAGAAAACCATTTGACAACTCAATCAAGGTACTTTATAAATCACTTTAAAAAAGCTTTCGTACCTCGATAGTTTATTTGCTCCCCCTCAATATGTGCTTCAAGATTCGAAAGCGTTTAACACATATGGTGAGCGTGCACAATTAAATCAAAACAATCACCTTTATCAAATTTCATTATTAAATCACAAATTCTCCCCGATCAAAATATCAAATCCTTTGAGATTTTGGATCCCAAGTGATTTAATTAGGTTTAGAAAACATGGGAGAAAATGTGGCCTTGTTTAAATACTCATCTGGTTTTTGGATAAATCCTCCTCCTCAACATGTGCATTGTGTATTGAAATCGTTTGGCACATGGAGGCAGGAGTGCCTTTGAAGGACTAAAACCAATTCCATTAAAACAGATTTGAGATTTAAATCACGATCTCTCCCGCGATCAAAAATTTCAAACAATTTGAGATTTGTGATCCCAACTGATTTAAATCATTTAGAAAAATTTGGGGAAAGACGTGGCAAGATTCAATTTTAAAAGATGATGATAAGGACCATTTTAAGACACTAAAGATTGTTAGTGTCGGTATGATAGTTTTAAGAGATCTTTAAGTAAAACAAAACAATTTCACAATCAAACAAGAAGAGAAAAGATTTCATTTTGAAAGACCTTGATTCTAAAGAAAAATCATACCATGACATAACATTAAATCTTTAGATCACCACTTTTGTTGTACAAAACGGACTTTTTGAAGATATATTGTATGAAAATATTTAAATTAAATCACTCTCCCCTCAATCGATGACCAAGTCGATAATTGAGTGACTTAAGTTTTGATAAAATGAAGTCCGTGATTTTCAAAATTTAGTCCAACATATTTTCAAAACAATATATTCCATTTTCAAAATTGTATAAAATGGTATCTCGCATAAAGATACGTTAGTGGTTGAGAAGCTTCCGTTGTTGTTGTTGTAGGGTTGGAAGAAAACCGTCGCAAATGCGGTGAGACTTCTTCACGTTGCATTTGAATGCCAACCGAGGTCCAATTAAGCTCCGTTTCTTCACTTGTCAAGAAAACCATCTCTTGATGCGAGAAGACCTCTTACGTTGCATTTCATGCCAACTCTCCATTGAAGTCCGATTAAGCTCCGTTTCTTCATTTGTCAACCCAAGATATCGTTACCCTTTCCTTCGGCATCCAATCATGTTCATTAGTGGGATCCGGATCGGGAACATTCTTATATACCAATATACCGCATATGTTAGTGAACACACATACAAATATATGGTGGTCGACAACACCCAAACAACAATCGACTAATAAAGTCAATCCAACATATCAATCGATCATGTAAGGTATGGGTATAATGTGTTTTCAAACTCTAATCATCTAAACCTAACAATCATATCCTAAATTCCTAGTCCTTGACACGTGCAAATATCATTTTAATTAAGCACGTGGGATAATTAAGAAAGCTCGTTAGATGATATAGATTTGAAAACATTCTCCCCTCAATCAATGACTCAATTTTTGAAAAAATTTAAAAGCGCTAAAGTCATTGATTGAGTTTGCAAATTAATCTGAAAACTCGATTCGATTGATTTTCCAAGCAACTCATTTTACCACCATTTTGCAATACAACAAATATTTTTACGAAGAATTTTAGACGGAAAAACATTTGTGTAGGAACAACGATCCTTGACATACTTTCCTCGATTAGTTTTAGGATAAGTGCACGAAAATTGTGAAAATCGTTTAAGCGTAGCACTTTCCTTCCTTGAAGAGCGGGTTGCTATCAAAATAATAGCAAACCATAGTTTAAGCACGGTTCTGATCTGAAATAATCGCAAGCCATATTTTGAGACATGTTTAGAAAGAAATATTTACACCTCCTGCTCGAACTTCATCTAAAGTCCGTGCCATTATTGAATGACATTTCTAAGACCGTAGATGTTATCGATACCAGAAGACATGTCATGTGAAAACATATTTTTGGTATTTTTGAAATTTTCTGATTTTTATGGGTTTTTTGAAGGTTTTATATTTTTCTATTTTCTTTTTGTTGGTTTTATATTTTTCTATTTCTTTTTGTTGGTTTTATATTTTTGTATTTTGTTTTTCGAATAAATATTTACAAGGATAGAATAGATGATATAGTTAAAGAAGATGATGAAACGAGTACGAGATAAGGATATCGAATGACCCGTTGTAGAAGATAGAAGTCATCATCTCTTAAACATTCACCACCAAAGCTTTTGAGGCTCCGAATTGAGAGAAATTGAACCATCCGAAGTGAGACTCGCGCTTCCCCCAAACCGAAAATCCTTAAGATGAGCAGATTGAAGCTCTATTTCAAGCTTGCTTTAGCAGGTGCAGAGATGCACACCATAATCATAAATCACCGCTCCATTTAAGACCGATGATCGAGATTCTCCGTTCGAGGTTATATCATCAATAGAAGAACAAACAACGTATCATCTCACACATAAAATAATCTTCTCAAATTTCATAACCATCAAGTGCAGGCGATCCATTCCAAAAGGTGTCAAGAGAGCAATTCCCAGTAGTTGAATTGTTGCGAACAACATCTTTGTATAATGCTCTAGAACTCTCCCAAATACACTTCATGAGGGAATGAAGAACACCTTCCCATGTTCACATTTTTCTTCCACGATGAGCGTGTATGAAGCTCAAGAACCCAAGTACACCAATATCCAAGAACTCTCCGAATACACATCTAGAGGGTAATGTAGAACACCTCCCTATGTTCACATCTTTCGTCCCCGGTGAATGTGTATAAAGCTCAAATATCCAAGTATACCAATACACAAGGAATGAATAATCGATAACATTGAAGAAGCGGACCAAGTCACGATTATCTGCGGGTGACAATCTCTGCGGATGTCAACCGAATAAGTGATTATATCTACGAATCATCGATTAAGCACTCAAGTGAAACAATTGAGCATCCCCAATGTACACAATCTCTCCCACGATCATTGCGATACCATCGAAATCACCACACACTAGTGTACCTCTGTTATCTTGAAACTTTCTCTAACATCACTTCCCCACGTAGTTGGAATAATAACACAAAAAGCCTTGATGAGTAAAACCTTGAGTTCTCTGCGGTCATGACAATTGTTTTCCGGGATATCTTCA
Organism: Chrysanthemum lavandulifolium; assembly: GCA_022545495.1. Taxonomy (NCBI): domain Eukaryota; kingdom Viridiplantae; phylum Streptophyta; class Magnoliopsida; order Asterales; family Asteraceae; genus Chrysanthemum; species Chrysanthemum lavandulifolium. The sequence goes on along the minus strand of CM040239.1, from coordinate 219,131,203 downwards.
ATCACTTAGAAGTATTAAGCTCATCAAGTTTACTCGCCATGAGTCAAACCTTGAGTTTCTCTCTGGTACTAACATTTGTCTTCCGGGATGTCTTCGATTACTTAGAAGAGTTAAGTTCATCAAGTTTACTCGCTTTGTGTTTATATGTGAGTCTCTTTACGCCTTGCCGGTTTTTGACACTTGTAATCGGCAACTCTTTGTAAGCCCAAATACTTGAAATTTGTTGAGAAGATTGCTTGAAGTCTTTGTGAGAATCAACTTCTTGAAGACTCTCTCTCGACTATTTATATCAACCCTTACAGACAATTTGAAGTGACCATGAAGAAGAAAACCCGCTATTCCATACTTGAAACTGAAGTCAACTTCCCACATTTGTATCTTAAGCTTGTACCTAATGATGGAAGAACGGTGTAGAGAATTTATGCTTCAAGCAAATCTCTAAGTACTCACTACCCAAACAAAGTATGAGACATTAACACCTCTTGCGATTATCCACACCGTCATATGCGTGTGACACGAGTAAAACAAAGTAACTCCTAATTGTGATAGTTAACGGTCTTCAACCATCCACATCATTCTTGGTAACTAGATAAACCAAGTCTTCAACTCAAATTCTTAAGCCCGAGCAAGTTATCGAATAAGAACACGCCTTTGTGAAAGTCAACTTCAATCTCAAATAAGTGATAAATGATTAACTCAAGTAATCACCTTGTGTCAAATGTCCAACAATAGGCAATATCAACGTCTCGAGTAGTCATTGCTAAAGAGTATGAGCACGCTTAATTGGGAATTGAATCGACTTATAACTTTCTCCCAATTAGTGCTCTCCCTAAACCGACAACTGCTTGATAAATGCCCGATTAAGAAGAAGTCTTTAGATCGTTAAATGCAACTCGTCTTTAGTCTTCTAACATGTAGCGAAAATGTAGAACCGATCAGACTCGACCTTCTTCAAGATTGTCCGGTTGGGGAATAGAAAGTTAACATCTTCAACTCACTTAAAAACAAGAACATCACCAAAAGCATCCCAATCAACTTACATCTTGCAAATCCCTTAACTAAAATCCTCCCAATCAAACAAGAACGAAAGATGTTCATCAAGGAAATCGACAATCGGTATAGAATCGAACACACAAAATGGTAATACCAAGCAAACAATCACATCAAACAAGAATGAAGGTTGTTGGAATCATCATGTTGATGTGCACGTGAAGCATTAACCGGAAGCACTTTGTCAATAAACTCATATCGACTTGTGAAGATGTCAACAAACGGCTCTTAAGAAGAAACTCCATGTGAAGATTACCCGATAAGAAGAAGCTCGGTTCTTACATGAGTTTAGAGCCGTATGACCATTTAAATTCTCAAATAATAATCAACCATGCATTAATTTCACTGCTTCTCCCCTCAAGAATTGCATACGGAGTTGCCATTCTTGATTAAGTAAGTGAAAATCATCCGAATGTTCCATTCACACTTCTCTCCATAAAATAAGCACATGATGTCGCCATCTTCATTATAATCGAGCAAGTGTAATGAGAAAACAATCGGTGGTAGCCGGTTCACTTGATGACTTAAGCGCATGGAAAAAGTATGAAGCATGTTGGCGAGAATGGTCATAAATAAGAAAATTTCTCTTCTTCGTAAGATAAAGCGCCTTGACACGCGTACTTTTCTTTTCCTTAGAAACGAGGCTGATGATGTGAGCAGGGCGTCATAAGAAGATTTCTCTTCTTTGGAAGATAATCTTGATCAAACGTACACATTTCTTTTCTTTGGAGCACGAGGCCCGAATCGATGTGAGCAGACGTCATAATCTCTCTCTTTTCGACTCTCTTAGCAAAACATGTAATCATCACCATTATCATTCAATGGGCTCTTTGCGGTGACGGTGATGGAGATAACCCAATATGATGAATTTGACCATGAAGTAAACTAACCCGAACTCGTGACTTAAACTTGCACATGTGTAACAAAGAGCGATGACGAGACTTCATGCCCATTTGAATCTCTAAGTACTCTATACTCTTCAACCAACCAACCATCAAGTAATAGACGACATCACCTCTTGAAAATCCACAATTGAATGTGACACTTTGAGCACTACAACGTAACTCCTTAAAGTGATAGCTATTTTGTAGTGGTATGAGCCCAATTCCCCAAGTGGTAAAAGAAAAGGTAAAAGACACCCAACAATAACTAGATTTCCAAGTCTTCATTTTTGATAATAAGCATCGAACAAGGATCATGAAGAATCTTCATCCAACCATCCCCGATACCTTGGATACTAAGTACACTCTCCCGTGATAATTCACTTCAACCTCAAATAAATAATACGAATTAGCGCCGTTGTCACATCTTCAATGCTCAAATCTAGCCTCCTTTGACTTTTTAAGTGAACTATGATAATGGTTTCATCCGACCATGGTTTAATGAGCATAACCCGTAAAACTTTGAAGTAGCCAAACCGCCATGACGAATATCCCAACACACATCCAATTCATGAAGTACACCTTTTATCTCTTCTTCAAGCGAAACCGTGGCACCACCATCAAAAGATCCGAATTACACTTTCTCTTCTCCAAGATGGTTCCATCATTACGGATTTTACAACTCTATGGTTTAAACGAGAAATAGTTTCTTTCGGGATTTTACAAAACCAAGAATAAACCGTAAGATAGATCCGAAATGCAATTTACTAATACCGGGATGTTTCCATAGTCACGGATTTTACAAGTCTATGATTTAAACCGAGAAATAGGTTCTTTCGCGGATTTTACAAAATCAAGACAAAACCGTAAACAATGTCGACTTGAAGGTGTTATGACAAATTTGGTTTCGTGAATATCATTTTAGGGAACATGCGGCGGTTCATCAACGGTTCATTAACCAACATCATCAACAATTATTTACCCAAATGTGACAACTTCACAAACCATACTAAGTCAAGTATAATAAACTCCTTTTCCACGAGGTTGACCGTAAAACATCAAAGTACACGTTTCTTGAACCATCATAACGTGTACGACCATTTGCACGAGAAGTTCTTGTCATAAGCAGACATCTTGAAAAATTAACGACTGACGTTGAAGATTCTTGAATGATTTTGCTTAGACTATGAAGTGTCTTTGACATTTTTTAGCACCGAATCTCCCATGGGAATTGCTGAAATTGAACCTCCAATGATTCAACGGCTATTAGTAATGACCACATATGGGAGACCATTTTGCGTCACTAATACCATACAAAAACCCCGTAGTCATTTTTCACTTTTTCGCTCAAGCCGTGAATTTGTATCCTTCCGTGAAAATATACCATACCAAAAAAATACCACTCATAATCTTAAGCTTAAAAAATTTGTATACCGAAAATTCTTTTGAATTAAAAGTTGGATAACACAAATTTTTAACCAACTTAAATTAACCGTATGATTCAACATAGTCCATTCCTCTTCGCTTTTGAATGGCGGCCCACCAAACGAAATAAGATCAGCCCACATTAAAACGTTAAGAAACCCGATCCATATTATAGATATAAAACCGGATACCCTAATCCTTAGTCATTACCTTAACCCTAAATCTACTAATAAAGCGCCTCCTTCTTTCCAGTTCTCTCACCCACCCAAATCGGATCTCATAATCCTCACACCTCGGGTTCATAAAAATCGGTCAATCCTTCATCTTTTCACAAGATTCAAACGAATATTATACTCCCTCATCTCATAATAACTCACAAACATAATCGAGCACCAATATGTTCCTTTTCTTGTGATTCGTGAGCTCAAGAGCAAAGACATGGCTTCAAGATCATTAATTTGGTCTCTGGTAGGTTTTATGATTAGTTGTAATCATTTTTTGTTTGAGTCATGAGCGAAACAAAGAAGAGATATAACAATCTTGTTATAATCTTTCTTTTGATTCGAATATCAATTGAAGCATAGCTTCAACAAATAGTTCGATGAAGAAATAATTTCGTGTTTTAAGACCCTTGATGAAGTTTGATTTTTCAATAATTAAACACGAAAAAATCTGAGATTGGAGTATTTGTTTTTATTTAGTTATTCGTGATTCGTGATTTGAAAAAATCCGCCTCTGGTTAAATCCACTGCCAAAATGTCTAAGATGATTTTGATTTGAGTCATGAGGTCGAGAGATGTGATGTTGGATTTGATTGAGGAGATGGAGTATGGGGTAGGATAGTTAGATGTTGTTGAGTTTTTGATTAGGACCGATGATGGTGTTACAAACTGAGGTCAATGGTCTATTGTAGATGTTATATTGGTATTGATGGTCGTGACTTGGTATAGTTCATGGTCCAGTTTGTAAATCATCTCCTTCATCATTTCTGTCACCAAGTCGCTAGAGTCAATGGTCTTGAGCCAACTCGCTAGCCAACTCGCTAGCCAAATCGCTAGCCAAGTCGCTAGCCAAGTTGCTAACCAAGTTGCTAACCAAGTCGCTAGCCAAGTAGCTACTTCAATAAGTCGCCACATCATTATACAAATCGCTAACTTGTTAATACAAGTCGCTACAAGATTCATTGTATCCGGATGTATTAGTGACAAGTCACTAACAAGAAATTTGACATTTTTCCGGCTTTATTCCGACTATGTTTCCACCATCTTCATACTAAACCCGTAAAAACATGAAAGAAACAAAGAACAAATGACTATTGACCCGTTTGATGTTATTTGACAAAGCGAGATATGACCGTTTGACTACCATAAATATCACCGATTTGGTACTAAAAGAAACATAAAGATGTTGTTTTGACATTGACACAAAATGCATAAATACGTAACCATATGACATTTTGTTTTAGACCAATAGGATACAAAAACTTGTTAAAAACTATTTAGCCATAAGAAAGACATAATTTTTCCGACCAAAAGTGATGAAAGCAGTTTTAGACAAGATTCAAACCACCAAAATAACTACAAAAAGTCGACCAAGAAATAAACATAACCGGTATCTATACCCCGTCAAATATAAACCGCATCAAACCATGAAGAAAACCACGAGAATCAACAAACACAACAAAACCTAGGCTCTGGTACCAATTGTAGGATCGTTATTTTTATTGTGTTAGATGATTCGGGTGGTCTGGGAGATCAAAATACATGTTTTCCATTTTAGAGAGAAAGTAGAGAGAGGTGTTAAGTTCAAGGAACTCTACGCTACTAAATAACTAATAAACATTAGAAGTTGCCAAATAATTGGGTCTTAATTATGTTTCCACTATCCTCGACATGTTAAGTTCCAAGAACTCTCCACTAAGCATGAATCGATCGGTGGAAGCCCTTCCAATCATGTCACCTCCACTCCTTGTGATGACCTCATGAACAACACTACTAACACCCACTGAGGTAGCTTGGTGCCCTTCATCTCCTAGTCCATACAATTGGTTTATTAGTGGTTTGGGTTTGACTAGAAGGAGGTTGAGTTTCACTAACAGTGGTTGCAAGTGTACTATCAGTGGGTTGAAGTGTACTAGCAGTGGGTTCTTCATCAAACTCAGGATTAGCAGGCAAAGTAAGCATATGTGGAAATAAAGAAACATCCCTAATTTGTACATTCAGGTGATTCCTCATATGTGCAAAACCTTAGGAAGCATATAATGAACTTCATACTCCTAGAATGCTCAACGAGGTTATGCTATTTGACTTTCCACAATCAGTTGAACAAACCTAGGATATAAATAGTATTTACCCTTCTTCCTAATGTTCATATAAGCCCTCATAAATCATCCTAGACCAATTAAACTTCCTTCCATCGACAAACAAATAACGAAAGTAGCAATTTTGGAAGGAAAGTCATTAAACCCAGTGGTCTTATTACTCATACACATCAACAAGGTGTGAATCAAAACTTCCATTGTTTTGAAAAAAAACTCTTAAAAATTGTACCTTATCACCCCGTGTGTATATCCTAACCTTTCTAAACCAAAGAACTATCTCAACATCGAAAGATTATCAATACCATCAGCATCATCAAACTTCAAAACCCTTCTAATAATCTCCTCATTAACCAAAATAGCATTTCCATCTACAACGATTGCCAAACACATCTACTCCATCAACCTCCTCAAGCTTAGCATTCCCCCAGAACTGATGAACATAGGCCTTAAGGATGGTTGGTGTGACAGTTAAGGCATAGTGAATAGGACTGTGAATAAGGAAATCAATCATTTGATGAAAACCTTCAGATCGATTGTTTTTATGAGATTAGCAACAAGGTTATGTGTGTTGAGTCTTGATTCCCATTGTGATCGATAATGGGTATGAAATGGGATTTGTGAATTATGCAAAGTAAAGTGATTTGGGATGATGTATAGCGCCAAGTTGAGATGATTCAAAGACCAAGTAAATGATCCATCCGTGATTTGGGAAGATAAAGATGCTTTCGCCAAATTTACCAAACAACCTGTAGTATCCAAAATAAGCGAGATGCTATCGCGGTTTCATAAGCGCTCTCCGCGGTTTGAAACATACTATCGATGGATACAATGTTTCACTTCAATCAATTGACCAAGAGATCTGACAAGCAAATCGTGTCTAAATAAGAGATCTCACAAAAATATGAAGGATTAAACAATTTTTTTTTTTTTAACTAAACACATCACAAGCTCCAATGTGCACTTATCCTTCATACCGCAAGACACAAACAAGAACCAAACATAGAGAAGTGAGCTAGCAGTGGTTAGTAATAGATAGAAGTGGTTCCATAGACGTATCAGTGTTTAGCCATAGTGCATAGTCTAAGTCAATATGGTCAACTTCTAGTATTAATATATGCTCAAAACCCAATGATCTCATTAACTCCTCAACCACATTTAACCTGCCCCTCATTAACTTACATAAGCCATATCACTGCTTATAAAAGAACCCCAAATCCCAAATAACACACACACCAATTAAAACCAAAACCCTAATTTCTCCAAAATCCACAATCAACCACAAACACTATGTGGAATCCTAGTTGGATTAAACCAGAAGTCATTGATCTAACATCATCCTCCTCCTCCTCATCATCATCATCATCAAGTGATGATTCTAACCCATGGCGACTTTACCTTCCTCCACTAGAACCAAGACCTAAAAAATCCCCCTTTCTTCCTTCATCGGAAGATGATAGTATGGAAGATCCTAGTGAGTCATCAAGAGGATCAGATGATTCCACTAAGCGTTTGGAGCCAATCTTCAATAGATTGGTTCAAGAGGAAGCAGAAAAACAAAACCTTCACCCTCTCACCCTCAACCAAGGCCACGTGCCAAAAATCCACCACTTCCAAAGAACAGAGAGGTGGTTCTTGGTCTTCGCACCAAGTTTTGGTGCTTCATCTCATATCGGTAAGGAAAGGGTAAAGGAAGATGGATTGATGCTTTATGGTGGAAAGAGTAGATGGAACAACCAAGACTTCTCATATCACAAATCCATCTATGTATTCATCTTCATCATCTTCGTTTTCATCAATCCATCCTTCCCATTTTGATCCTTAGCTTCTTCGTCGTCTTGGTCATGCAAATCCAGTGTTTGGAATAGATGATAGGAGCTAGGATGAGCGAGGAAATCATGTATAGAACTAGTCTTTTAATTGCACTTGAAGTTAATTGTAAGTCGTGGTCGTAAAGCATTTCTTGTATGAATGAACAATTTAACTTGATACTTCTTTTGCATCTATAATCAACTTTCTTTTATCGCAAAAGGTTAGTGGGAACAAAAGCAACAAACGATGGTTTGAACACAACTATCGATGGTTAGAAACAAAAATAGCAATACTAAGATCACATAATAATGATCCAATAATTATACAAACTTTTACAAAACAAGTTGAGATTTAGAGATTTATCATTCCAATACTAACAACAAGGTAATGAAACCTCCCACATCAAAAGATTTAGTGAGAAGATCAGCAACATTGAAATCAATATGGATTTTACCATTTGAATCAACCTTTTCTCATTACAATCTCTAATAAAATGATGTCTTATCTCAATATGTTTAGTTCTAGAATGTAAAGCAGATTTTAATAATGCAAATTGTAATTGTTATTATCAATGTAAATCTTAGTATGCATAAAATTGTACCCAAAATCCAAAGAATTGATTACGAATCCAAAGAACTTGACCACAACAACTAGCAAAGCGACCACATATTGACTTCGGTTGTCGAATTTGCCACAATAGTTTGCTTTTTACACCGCCATGAAATTAGTCGCTTCCCAAAACCGACATCCTCCGGTAGTAGACTTCTATCCAAACTAGCACCAAAGATAGTCACTATCCGTAGGCCACCAAATCAAAAGGGGAATCCTTAGAGTACCAAAGGCCCAGTTTAGGATGACCTTTAAGATATCTAAAGATTCTCTTAACAGCATTCATGTGTGAGGTATTGGGTGTGACTTGAAATCTTGCACACACACATACTGAGAACATAATATATGGCCTAGATGCAGTGAGATACATCAAAGATCCAATCATGGACCTCTACAACTTCAAATCAACCTTGGGACTTCCATCATCTGGTAGCAGTGGTTTCTGAGTCTCCATAGGTGTACTAGCACTCTTTACATCTTGAAACCCAAACTTCTTCAAAACATCTGCTACATACTTGTCTTGACTAATGAAGATACCATCAGTCCTTTGTTGAACGTGTAGCCCCAAAAAGAAAGTGAGTTCTCCCATAGAACTCCTCTGAAACTTATCATGCATAAGTTTCTCAAAATCCTTGCATAGCTCCTTAATAGTTGAGCCAAAGATGATGTCATCTACATAGACCTAAACCAATAAAATATCATCTTTGTGCTTCCTAATGAACAAAGTTTTATCAATCAACCCTCTTTTAAACCCATTGTCCATCAAATAAGTAGACAGGCACTCATACCATGCCCTAGGAGCTTGATGCAACCCATACATAGCCTTCCTCACCCTGTAAACCTTGTTAGGATGATCATGATCTTCAAAACCAGGAGGTTGACAAACATAAACCTCCTCATCAATTGTGCCATACAAAAATGCACTTTTGACATCCATCTGATACACCACAAAATTCTTGAATGAAGCATATGCTAAAAACAATCTAATAGCTTATATTCTTGCAACTGGGCAAACACTTCATCATAATCCAAGCCTTCAGTTTGTGTGTATCCTTGAGCAACTAACCTTGATTTGTTCCTTACCACTATACCTCTTTCATCCCTCTTGTTTCTGAACACCCATTTTGTCCCAATTGCCCTCTTACCATTAGGAAGATCAACCAATGTCCAAACCTCTTGAAGTTTGAACTGAAGAAGCCCCTCTTGCATTGATTCTACCCATCCTTCTTCAGATAAAGCTTCTTCCACTCTTTTGGGCTCCTTTTGAGACAGAAAACAAGCAAACAGGCAATTTTGCAGATCTTTATGATTGTTTCTTTTGTGAAGTGATCTTGCAAAGAAACCTTGTTCAGGAAAGGTTTTAGTATTCTTAACCCTGCTTCTTGTTTGAACTGGAGTATTCAAATTTCCAAGTATTTGATCCTTGGGATGAATCTTATGTATCCTTGTAGTGGTGATAGGACTTTCATGAATGACAGTTTCTAAGTTAGACAGATCAGCATTGAAGAAATCATCCATGTCTTCATCATCAGTAGGAGTATCAATTTCTATCAAAGCAGGCATGGTAGGATAATGTGGATACTCCTCTTCACCAAATAATGGCTTTGCATGTGGTCCAAAGAAAGTACTATCATCAGTACTTGCAGCCGGGATTTCACTTTCACTATCAGTGGTAGAAGATGGCCTATCAGTGCTTTCAGTTGGCTTAGCGATTGCTTCGAGAATGCCTTTTCTTTTTTCAATTTCTTCTACCAACATTGAGTCATCTTTCAATAACTCATTCTTATCTTGATGATGATCAACTTTGCCTCGTTATTCAATACATCATCATCGGTGGGACCTTGCTTATCAATGATGGGTGAGACGAACCGACTTTCCACTTTTCAACCAAATAGAACTCCTTTGGAGAATCGGCTTCCTTAGAAGGTGTTTACGCATCAACATTCTTTTGTGTACCGCATTATCATTAGTGGAAGTTCCCGCAATGATAGGCTCATAATTCATAGATTTGGTTAGCATATCAATGTTAAATGACCGATCGGGTCCCTTGGTCTCAACACTAGGAGTCTTTTCACTAAATTGAACATGAAGATTCTCTTCAACTATTCTAGTCCTCCTATTGTATACTATAAAGGCTTTACTATTAGTAGAATAGCCTAAAAGTATCCATCATCGACTTTTCTTGAAACTTGCCTAGGTAGTCTATGGTATTCAAGATAGTAACAGGACACCCAAAAGGTTTTAGGAATGCAATCATTGGCTTCCTATCATGTAATAGCTCATAGGAGTCTTGTTATGAGGCTTCACTACCTTACTTCTATTCTCGCACATAACATGCGGTGCCTCTTCTTGACCCAAAAGGTAGTAAGTAGCTTAGATTCTAACAACATTGTCCTAGCGACCTCAATTAGTGTCCTATTTTTCCTTTCACTACACCATTTTGTTGTGGTGTTCTAGCAACACTAAACTGTCTTTCTATACCCTTAACTACACGTAATTGATTCATCACATCATTCTTAAATTTAGTTCCATTATCACATCGATTATCTTGACCTTATGATTTACTAGATTTTCTATCTTAGTAATGAAACTTTGAATATCTCACTAGTCTCACTCTTAGCGACCAAAAAGTATACCTAAGAAAATCTACTATAATCATCGGTGATAACAAGGCAATCATCGCTTATGGTTCAAACTTCTAACAAAGGTAGGTCTAAATAAGTCCATATGAAGCATAAGCAGTGGTTGTGTGATGGTGTTAGAGTTTTGGTCTTACAAGAAGCTCTATATTTGTTTTCCTTTTGACAAGCCAAACACAGTTCCTTACACTCAAAAACCTTGGAAGGTAACCCTCTTACTAAGTTTCCTTTTACCAATTTATTGGTTGTTTTGTAATTGAGGTGACCTAGTCTTCTATGCCATAACTTAGACTCATCTACTGATGTCTTAGCAAACAAACAAGTTAAGGACTTATTTGGAAGAACATCTTTAAGATCAAAACAATATATGTTTTCCTTCCTAGGTACCCTAAGTCGTATAAACTTCTCATCGTGCATCTTAAAATCGGTGATAACACCACACACTCGGTTTCACCAAAAGCACCCGCTTTTTCTTATCACACATTTGAGAAACACCAATAGATTATATTTAAGTCCCGCACGGATAGATCTTTTCAAAGTCTAAATTCCTGTTCGATTGTGCCTCGCCAAGTATCTTTCCTCCATTTGGATCATTACCAAATGCCACATATCCTCCATCAAAAGCTTCAAAATCCTCCATGTTGCTTCCATCCCAAGTCATGTGCCCAGAGCAACCACTATCAAAACACCTTTATCTTTTAGCTCATCATGTAGATTGCCCCGCACATGAAATTAAACAAATTAGTTCCTTTGTGGACCCAAGCCAATCTTGACTTGGGTGCGCTACGCATCAACATAATCAAATTTATTTAGGTCCATTGATGCACAGTTGACATGATGTAACACCTTGGTCTTAGGCTTCCATTGCCAACTAGTCGAGGCCTTATGACATAAAATGATTTCCAACCACCGTGTCGGTCATCACCTTTGGAATTTTTAAAACTTCTTTTCTATCGGTGGTGATATTATGCTTAGTAGTGGTTTGATTTTGCTTAGCCGTGTTTACATTTTGCTTAGCGATGGTTGGAACCCATTTAGGTCGCGCAAATGACTATTGATTTAGTATTCTCATTCCTCATCAATCGCCCTAGGAATCATGTTTTTGTTAGGATGAGGGTTTGTATTCTTTGAAAAGTTTTGATGATTTACCCCTCCAATGATTCCAAACTTGTGGTCTTTTTATAACAGTTTCTCCGTAAGTGCTCAAAACTACCACATGCAAAACAAGCCTTTTAACACATTGAAACTCATCTCCTAATCTGTTTGAAATTAGTCCATTAAAGTTTCTCTGGTTTCCCTAGGTATGTATCTTTCATTTGTTCCTAGGTACTTCCTTGTACTCTACTACTTTCTTAGTAATTTGAGCTCCAAATCTAGGTACAAGGTTGGCTGTTTAGAATCAATTGTTTTAACATTCTCTATCTCTTCATGCTTAGTTGATTCGGATCTATCTTCCTCGATGTCGATTCCCAATCTTCAATTGTGGGAGCATCGGATGACTTATCGAACCTATCTTAGGTGATTCAATCTTGTTAGTCTCACCTATGGGTTTATTAAAACTAAATTCACCGCTAAATGAGAGCTCTTTTGCGGTGGTGCATGTTTCATAAGATATGGTGGTGGCATATCATTGTAACCAAGGCGATACCATCCTTGAACAATTTTTGACCTATTGGTTTATTTACTAGATCGAAGCATCGTGTTTTAGCAACCCTAACAACATGTTTTCTTTTTCTTTTAGGGCTTTCTACTTTTACACTCTCTGCCTTTTCTAGTTTCTCTTTAAGAATCTTAATCTCTATCCTTAAGGTCAATTTCTCCACCTAGTATATTAATTTTATCAACATACTCAAACTCACATTTAATACAAGAATTAAGCTTTTCTTCAACACTTTCTAGACCAACTCTATAACCTAAGTTATCTAGAGACAGTCTTTCTACTTCTTTCCTTAAGCTCTCGGTGATAGCTTTTGAGATTCTAAGTTATCTTGACATGATTTAAAAGAACAAGTTGAAGTTTTAGAATCATTAGATACCTCGAGAATCGAACCGTAAGATGAAGCATAGGCCATAAAAGCAAAGTTATGCTCTTTTGAAGCTTCACTAGCAAGAAAAGTTGCATTAGGACCTTCTTCAACGATCACCCGGTCATAGTCACCAATCCCATCTTGAGCAACCAAAGTCGAAGAAGAAGCGAGGCTCTTGTGGGTCTTCTTTATGCTTTCAATTCTCTTAGGAGCTCGACATTCCCAGCAAAGTGACCTTCTTCTTGCGTTAAAGCACTCCATCTTGCTTTTGTCGAATCCAGCTCTCCTTTGACCATCATACTTAACCTGTCTTCCGGTCCTCCTCGAAACTTCCTTGCTTGAAGAGTCAACATTGCCATTTACCATTGAAGATTAATCTCTTCAAGATCATCATGATCAATTTGATCTAGATCTTGATTTAAAACAGTAACATCGGTAGTTAAATCACCAAAAGCACAAATTGCACCATCAACGACATTATCACTACGGTGGTATTGTTTGCAATAGCGATGGTTATACCATAAGCGCGGTGGATGCATTTTGAGAACTTATATGGTTTGTAGAAACAAAAGCAATGTTTTGTGTAGATGAAGATGAACCAAACAATATTTTTTCGGACTCATAAACTTTCAAATTGTTGTAGAGGTTGTCGAGTCATTTGATCAAAGTCATCTTTGTTTCTCCACACAACAAGATATGCATAGCCCGGTCGGTGACAAACTTCTAATAAACTTAAGATTGATATCTTCTTGAGCAACTTTGTACTCCATGGACTTGATTGGTGATAAGTTTTGAAGTCTATTATAAGTGCCATCAAGTTTTTCTCCACTAAGAGCGTTGAAGTTCTCAAGTTGATGCTTTAGCATATTCTTCCTTGATTTCTTTGTAGCTTAATTACCAAAGAAACCTTGTTTCAATAGCATCCATTAAATCTTTAGCGATTCATAATGATCAAAGTCCAAGCAAACTCATTAGGTATTCCCATGGAGAGAATACTAAGTGCTTTAATCTCCGGTTTCCTTTTAGCCTAGTCAACCTCACTAACAATGGCTATTTCAAGACCATCTGCACTCTTCTTAGGAAGAGTATCACCCTTTCAACAACATCCCGGATGACATAGTCAATCATATGAATGTATTGCCTCATTCGCATTCTCTAAAATTGGTATTCACCCCGCTTGAGCATGGGTACCTTTGATCAATAACCATGTGAGTTTCACAAACATCTTAACTTGCTTGAGCAGAACTTCTTCTTGGTTACGGTTTCTAGATCACAAGCTCGATACCACTTGCACGATCCCAGTTGAGCAAACGATCTAATATAGAAACCGACTTTAAACAAAGACTTATTAAGTATCACGCGAATTTAATACTTAATCTTAAGAAGAAGAACAATAAACATTCAACACCTCAATATTATTATTAATCTGAATACTCTAATAAGTATTAGGGTTTTCAACCTTGAAGTGTATCGACCTTAGATATAAAACATACGTATATCTAATCTAACCTCGGACCTCCTTTTATAGACTAAGGAGTCCTTTACATATACAATACGTAACCTACAAGATAAATATCTTTTCCATATTTATCTAATACAAAATACTAAACCGACTATACAAGACTAGCGGTGGTTACATTACATTATCCATTGTTACACAATACTACTAGCCGCGGTTTGTCTTGTGATGGTTCTATTCTTACGTCCGTGGTTTCATCAAGGCGTAGTGGTTCCAACACTTAGAATAATTCATGATCCAGGAACCAAAACCCAACAATGATTGCCGGTGTGTTGGGCTCAAGAGAGATGTTCGGAGTGTAGACGCTAGAGAGTGAAAATCAAACTCATATCGTGCGACATAGTGACACCTATAAAAAGATGAGTTAATAGAAAGTGATGTTTGTGATCAACCTATGATTATCTAACGCTTTTTATTAGATTTTTATTAATAATGGTTTTAACAAGAAAGACACTTAACTCAATTATGGTTTTGACATACTAGTGGAGTATTACTTTTAGAAGAAAGTGGTTTTAATTTGCATGAAAAATTGTTCTTGATGGGGCGGATCCACGGTTCCTTTACAAAGGGATCCGGCTAGTATATCTTCCGGGATTCGTAGATCTGTAGTTCTGTAAATGCATTTTATGATGAAGAGCATAGGTTTTAGATCTCATAGTTTTATACCAAGATATGTGTTTTAGCCTACATTTTCTTTTAACATGCATACATGACTTCTAATGTATCGTGAGAGAAAGAAATAAAACAAAGAGAAATGATAAACACATTATGATAATAACCTAGATAAACTTAGATTATTAGTAATATTTCATTTCAATGCTAAGGATGATACAAAGGATTGGGTATATAACCCCAATGTAGATTAACAACACAAAGTAAATATCTCCGTATGTGAACTTCATCATACGGAACACAAGTGCGATGAGTGTTAAGGCGATGAGCACGAGGGCGATGTAAACCATGTTGAAGATGATCCTTTTTGGTTTCGATTGAGACGAAATGGAGAGGAAGATGAAGTTTTTTATGAGAGAAATTTTTGAAATTGAAAGATTTGAAAAAGTGGTGATAGAGTGATTGACGGTGGGAGTATTTATGGGTAAGGAGGAATTTTTGAGATTCGTGTTTAGTTTTATTATTAGAAAGATACGATTTTTTGATTAAGTGAAACAAAACACAAGTTTTATAAACCATGATTTTTTAGACGGAAGAGTGACACGTATGTGAGAAAAAGCTTCCTAATGAAGCTATATGTAAAACATGTGTATACACGAAAGCTACTCAAATAAAAGCCTAAGAAATCACACTTATTTATAAGACTAATATCATTTAAAGATAAGTGGAAAGTCATACCTCAAATGCACTTAGGAATGTCTTTACAAATGACACAACAAGTGTCAGAAGACAATTCCAGCTCCTTTAAGCTTAAGATACCTTCTTAGGGAAGGTAATCTTTTTTATCAAGCAAATCCTATGGCTTGATAAATGTGAGCTATGACTAATCAACATGACAAAGAGGATTAGTGCAAGAAAAAAAAAGTGAACAAGACAAATGTTGTTATCTAATCAACATCCAAACAAAGAGTTTTAAAAGACATGGTGTTTGTTTTTATGAAAAACATTCTTTGTAGTTTTCAATTAACTATGGATCGTATCAAGTTTTTAAAGTACAATATACTTCAACAAACTTGGTAACGAAGCTCTGATACCAATTGTGGAAAACTAGAAGGGGGGGTTGAATAGTTTCTATTTAGACCGACTTATGTCAATCTATTTGGATGTGTGTGTTGGATGTTGATAAACAAGCATATATAAGTATGTAATGAAAAGATAAGAGTAAGAAGCACAAAACCACAACGCGAGTATTTATAGTGGTTCGGCTACAAGGACACCTTCCTTGCCCTACTCCACCCCCGGGTCACCTACTTGAGAGTTCATAAACACTACACCAATCTCCTTATGGCGGAGAAGCCTTCACTGGCGTCGCCTACCCTTTTTCGATGCTAGGATAACCACCAGGTTCTTTCACTCCAAGGTGAACCACACCTACACAACGTCGCCTACCCTTTATAAGGTACTAGGCTAAGTACCTAGTTCTTTCACACCAAGGTGAACCACACCTACACAACGTCGCCTACCCTTTATTAGGTACTAGGCTAAGCACCTAGTTCCATTGCAATGGAGGAACTACTACCCAACACTACACCAACAACTAATCCCAAAGGAGATCAACTCCTTTCTACAACATCATCAAGGATATCAATATCCTTGGATCTAGTACTAATCTATCTTGTGAAACACACCATATCGAATGTACATCTAAGGCACCTTTCACTAATGCCTTTAACTAGATCTTCAAGACACCCTTCACTAATGTCTTGTGTCTTGACTTCTAAGCACCCTTCACTAATGCTTCTAGTCTTGACTTCTAAGCACCTACCACAAGTGCTTATGATATGGACGATAGATACCTTCACTAATATCTTCGTCTTGACACTTGAGACACCTTTCACAAATGTCTTCAACACTCTTAGGAAAGAAAAACAATCACCAACAAGAAGACTTGGTGGTCTTGATGATGAGGAAGCATGGCAACTCATGGACTTGAGCTTGCTCGGCTTCAAAGGTGGTGATCTTGCCTTTAAGAGGAACCTAGAAGATCACAAAAAACAAAACTACAAACATAGATCTCTTGGATCCGAGGTTAGAGAGTTTTTAACTCTAGGGAAAGTTTGTTAGAAAAGGGTGAGAAACAATGAAGAAATGGCTCACTATTTATAGAGGAAAAATTCTATCGTTCTCGGATCGGATCCCTTCCACAAGGATCCATCTAGCGTAAAGCTAGGGATCCGTGGGACGCCCTCTTACCCATGGGTATTTTGGTTATGGATCATGGGTCATGGGTTGATCCATGGGTCTTTAGTTAGATACAATGTATCTCTTGAGTGCAATGCACCTAGTCACATGGGTATGGGTCAAAACTATGGGTTATGGATATTATCCATATATGATATAAGCATGATGTCATGCAATGGGTTATGGGTCAAGCTCCATGGGTCATGGGCCTTGGGTTGTACCCAACTGCATTCAATGTATTTGCCCAATGGGTTATGATACTTAAGTTTCTACCCATTTATATTACCTAATATACTACATACTAGTTATGTGTATATTTTACCCAAATATGTAAACACTAGTTATTGTACATATGTAATATTGAATCATAAAATTACTTATACTTGTTTTAGTGTTTTATGTGAAAATGTGAATCTGTTAGAAACTATTAGTTCAAACCATTTACGTATTTTATTTGTTTCGTTAAAATGATTTTACGTTTGTTATCGACAAAACATTAGAAGATCGTAAAATATAAATAAACGTTTTTACGGCTTATTTGTATTAACATAAACCTCCTGGTTTTGAAAACTTTGTCAATGAGAAGAAAGTTTGCTCTAGATTATTGATGCGGTTTTTCTTGACTAGGTCTTAATATTTATAGTGTCTCGCTATACCTATGGTCTATCCTAGTGCACTAACAGGCGGTGTATCCGGTCGTGTGTAGTGTAGTAAATGGTAAAGCCGAGGTCGTCCCAAGAGCTATGTGTGTTGGATTATTACTAAGTCTAGTGTCACAGAATAATAATGGTTTTGATAGGTATTTAATTAATTAAACTACTAATGCGGAATAAAGTAAATAAAAGCAGATAAATAGCAAAGAGAAATCAATAAAGAGAAGTGGTGCTAACCTAGTAACCATCCTAGCTAGTTATGTCTACGTCTACTTACTTCCAATTACTTCAGGTGGGGTCAAATTCGAGAGGATAGCATTTGGTCAATTCGCCTAACCTATCGGCAAAGATGCCACCACATGAGAAATCAGTGCAATCATAAGTCCTGTTGTTCCCGGTCCCTAAGCCAAGTCATTAACACCGCTACATGCTAGATTCATAATAGTGAGTGCCCGGCCGTTAGGAACTTAAATACTACACCCCAATTCTTAAGTTCATCCAAACGATAGGTGATCGGTTGGTCAAATCGCACAAGTAGAAAGGGTCGTCGGTTGGTCATATCTTACCCTTCCCATCTCGATCCGCTCACCTAGGGTCAATTGGTCATATCTCCTAGGCAATTGGCCTCACCGCCATTCAAAACTACCGAACCAAGGGTGGCTACCAATGAACTATGCATGCATACACTTAGAAATAATTGTGCGTAAGTAAAGGTAAATGCAAACAAAACAATTAAGGAATCATAAATAGGCTAGCACCAAAAGGTGCTTAGCCGTCATATTAATCATGCAAATCAATTCAATATTCAAAGGTACGAAATACATGAATTGAAAGTAAGCGAAATATAAACGCTAATGCTTATCGTAATGGAGTGACTTCTCCTTGGAAATAGCTCCGTATGCTCCTCTAGACCGCCTTGAGCTTTTTCCCACGTTCTCGTTGTTGTTCCTATTCACTATCTTAAAAATAGTTAAGTGTGTAAAATAAGTTAATAGTGAATCAATAAGCGAAAAGATATAAGTAAAACACAAAGAGTAATTTTCAACATCATATTCTTATTAGAAATGAATCAAAAGAATCGTTACCCTAGTACTTATGGAACAAGTACTAGGGATTGAAATGACAAAGTGTTTGTAACTCCTCTCGAAGCTCGGGCTAAGTCCGAGCACAACTACAAGTACCCACCGAGCTATCTCGGGATTAAGTTGTATTTGGAGGAGTGAAAGATGGCTTGCATGTATGTGTGTTTTTACAATTCACAAGCTTGATCTATCACTCCATCTCTTATGCTATTTATACAAGTATGAGCTTTAACTCTATCCTAAGTGACAACCGACAATTTGCGAAGACAAAATACTAATATATTTTGTCTCTGTTTAAAGACTATATTAGGTAAAGGGACCAAGTCACTTTCTTCATGTCGATCGATGTCGATACTAAAGGAGACTTTCGGGATAAGTACTCTTATTCGCTTCTTATTCGCCCATTCTTGGTCTTGATCTTGATCTTCGTCTTGATTTCGGTTTGTCTTGATGTTTGTAGTTGGTGAGGAGTTTGAGGGATTCGATGAGTTTTATCCACCCCGAATCCACCATTCTTCACCCTTTAAGTTCTTGGAGAGACTTCTTCTTCTTCGAGGCGTTCGAAGATGGCTTTGTCTTGATGTTTGTAGTTGGTGAGGAGTTTGAGGATTAAGGGGTGAGTTATTGTCATCACTCCCCTATTTGGATATACAAATCTAAGTGTTTGATCGGTGTAAGTGAGTAAATGGCTTCTTCTTGACTAATGAATACAATAAGGAACACTCAATATTTTAACAAAACATACATCGTTTATTGATTAAATTACAAGGTTCCATCACTAGTCATCGACTCCTTAACCACCGCATTCCTTTTGTCTCTATGATTGGACCAAGCTCATCGAGTTCGGTAATCCCAAAATCGGTGAAGGTTAAGGGATCATGAACCTTGAAATGTCTCTTATCATCCCCCATGTATACATTCATTGCCGATGGTTTGGAATTGGGGATGATTTTAACATCGATGATCTTTTCGGTGTAGCCTTGACTTGTCATTGTCTAGTTGTAATGCTCAATTCGCTTTGCACGAGGGCTTGACTTTCTTCTTCTTTTCTTCCAACTATTTTCTTATTTCATCCATCCGAGCGACTGAGCATCCTTGAACTTTTGTCTGCCTCGACCTTTTGGAGTTTCTTTGGATCTATTCCCATGTTCTCGCCTTCTTCTTGACTACCTTTGCCAATGCTTCTATTCTTCTTATCTTCCTCGCCTTGTTTCAATCTCCTTTCTTCTTTAGCAAGATATTTACTTAGCTATTGAGGTGTGAGCAGGTATTCAGTGTCGCCGATTTTGTAGGGAATATTCTCAGGCTCAGGTTTAGGCTCTGGTGTTTGCATTATGGCCTTCCCTTTGTCTTGTCCTGATGAAGATGATGCAACCAAGGGTGTTGTTGTTGTCATGATTGGTGTTGTGACTGTCAGTGTTGTTGTTGTTGTTGATGTTGGTGGTGGGATTGATGAGATGGGTATTCTTTGAAGCAGTGGTGATGATGATAATGGGTCAGAGATCTTGGTGGTGTTGGCTCCCCTCGGTGAGAGGAAGTCTCTTTAGTGCTCCTATCCCCTCAACTGTTGCGGCAGCGTCGGTGAGAGCAAGAGTTGGCTCGGACTTGGGGGAGCTTGGGTGGCTCGACCTTTGAAGGCTTGGTAGATTTCGATAATCATAGCCTTGATATCGGATGTATCCTTTGGAGACCGGTGACCTTTGTTTCAAGATTAGCCCGAGAGAGTTCCAAGGTGTCATCCTATGCCCAAATTCCACGCCAATGATGAGGAAGTCTTAGCCATATTGGTCACCTGAGCATCCAAAGAGCCGGTGTTGTCGAAGAGACTAGACCAAGATTGAAGACCACGAACATTGGCGATTTCAAAGATGTTGATAAGTTGATGGCCCGAGGAATTCTTCAAGTAAGCCTCGGTAGCTTCCAAACACTTTGAGTTAAGTGATGGGTCTTCTTTGTGATTCCCTAATCTCATCAATCTTGGTCCCACAACCACGAAGATGTTTGAGAAATTTAGCCAAGTTATCATCCGATGCGTGAAGGTGCTCATACATAAGATCTCTGTGTTCATCGGTGTTAGCATTGAAGGTGAGCACATCGGTTTAAGATCGGCATAATGGCGGCTGACCTCGGTGTGTTGATCCCGCATTTGGTCGATGACCCGAGTATATCTTCGCGAGGCTTTGGTGATCCACATGACTAGGCGTCGTTCGGTGATTGGAAGAATGTTATCATAGCGGCTAAATTCACGAGGCGGATGATGAGGAGTCGAGTCATTGTCTTTAGGTTGAATGATGAGTGTCTAAATACTCATCATTTTTGTACAAAATAAAGCGCAAAATCATCTCGAAAACACTCGAAACACATCAAAATGATCAAAATATCACAAATCGTGTTTTATGTGTTTTAAATGCAAAATATCAAAATCGGATGAAAACATATCAAATTTGCAAAATTGCGGTTTAGTCCCCAAGTTTCAAAAGTTGTCAAAAGCAGTCCACGAGTCAAAATTTCAAAAGAAAAGTCACCAAAGGTCCTTTTAAAATCATAAGTTGTCAAATTTAGTCCTTTGGTGAAAAATATCAAAAGTTTGAGAAAATTACAAAATGGTCCTCCAAGTTTGAAAATTGGCAAAATTAGCCCTCGAAAATTGTAAAATGGCAAGTTTAGTCCTTGCATTATTGAAGCTTGTCACTTTTAGTCCTTGGAACAAGTTTTTGAATTGGCGGAATGGTCCCTTGATTTTCGAAATTTACACTTTAGTCCCTGGATTATTAAACCTTTAACTAATTTTGGACCCTATCACAAAAGCCTTTTGGCCCCCCTATACAAATGACCCTTTCATTTTGACCCTTTGGTCAAATAAAGTCAAAAAAGTAAAATGGCGCCCCCACCTTATCTCCTTCATCCCCAACTTGTCTCGCAACCTCGTGCATCCATCACCTCCTTTTCCACCCCTCCTCATCATACCCACCTAACTTACCTCCACAATAAATGCCACCCCCCAGTGCTAGTATCGAGGTCAACAAGTTGAAATAGTGCTTCCGCCAAAATTGGTAAAACAGAAACTCACTCAAAACTCACCCATTGGTTGAATTGGGAGGTGGGATGCGCTCTAAGGCCACGTGGAAAGACTTTCAAGCATAAAAGAGAAGGAAGGAAGCAAAGAAAGTAGTAGATTAATTAGCTTAAAATTCTCTTATGTCGTTTTTATCTTTAATGTATTAAGTTTGATTTCAAATCTGTAATTTTGTGTTCCCAAGTGATAAACTCAAGTTATAATTGTAGTGTAAGCAAGTTTCAATCAGTGAATCCAAGGATTTGTTTAAATTCACATTTGTGCTTTACTGTTGAATTTTTTCATTTCAAACTCTAAAACAAAAGCTTCAACTGGCTTATTTCTCTGCTCTAATAAGCTTAAATAAGCTTCTAATAGCTTTTTATAAGCTTTTAGTCAAGTCTCAATCTATTTTGAAACTTGGTCAATAAAAGTCAACAAAGGACCAAAATGATGCAAGATGGATTTGGGTTGGTTCGAGACAATGGAATGGGTTGATGTGGAAGCTATGGGTTGATATATGTAGGATAGTGGTCTTGTTGTCTGGTTTGATTAATAGCAAGCCATTGTGGCTAGGCAACTTTGTAAGTGATTTTCAAATTCTTAGAATAATCAATAATTGTAGTCTTAATCTATTAAAACCTGTTCTAATAGTAATGTTTAGGTTAATATAAGTCAATGTGATCATAATTACATGTTGGTTAAAAGTTTGGATTAGTTTTGAGCTAAAATCAAGTCATTAAAGAGGTGTTTGGATTAGATGGTTAAAGCGTCTTTGAAGCTTGATCGATGGTTAGAACTTGTTTTGCCATGCTTGTTTAGCTTCCTTTGACTCATTTCGGTCACAACTTTGTGCTGCTAAGTTCAAAAGTCAAAATCACTTAAATCACTCTTAGCACTTCTTGTTGTGGATGTGGGTTTGCAAATCAAGATTTTGTGTTTAGAAATCATCAAGCTAGCTTGCATTGTACTTATTACACCTTATTACATCAACATAAGTCATAAAATTTGATCCAAAGTTCAATTTAGTCAATGTTCATCGGTTTCCTCAAAAGTCAAAAGTGTGAAAAGTGGTTTTGAGCTCGATAAAAGGATTTTCTTGAACTCAACTTTGGGTCTTATCAAGTAAGAATTGGTATTTTGGAAACTTCATCAGTCCAGTTACTCATTAGCATTTTGTAAAATTTTGCAATTTATTTAAGAGCTTCAAATAAGCTCTTCTTTACGCCTTAAATGCCTGCACCACCGTAATGTCGGTTACTTGAGCTTTTCACAGATATTGCAGCTGGTGTACAGAGCTCATAAGAGCTCACCCAGTTCTGATTTTTGGTGAAATTGGTCTCACCCAGGTCCCTTCCAGGTTCCTATTCATGGTTCTCAGTTTGAGCTTATTTTTTAGCTTGTGCCTTAGTCCAAAGTAAGCACTCAGAATCTGCTTTAGTCTTAAATCTCATAAACATCAAATCTGTGCAAATTGTGATTCAGTGGTTAAAAATAGTTAGGATCTGTTTCATTTTAGTTTTTTTAGCAGTTTAGAACTTTGGTAAACAGTTGGTAGCTTAATTTGTCCATTTGGCTTATTGGAAGTGCTTAATAATAAGCACTCCCACATCAGTTCTTAATTTCTACACATGAGCCTATGTTTTCTATTTTCCTAGATTCAAAATATCATTTTAGAGTTTTCCTGAAATTTTCAGATTTTTCCAAGTTGTTTTGCTATTTTTCTTAATTTAAATTAGTTTTAAGCATTTTAAATAGGTTTAAATATAAAAATTTAGAAAAGGTTCAAAAAATAAGTTTTCAATTTTCTTAGGTTTAGATAAATATAAAAAGTGAAAAAGTAATTTTCCAGATTTTTCATAGTTTATTTGGTAATTTTAGTAATTTAATTAGTTTTAATAGTTTAAAATTCATAAAAATAGAAAAATAATCGAGAAAAATACAAAAATAGTTTTGAAAATTCTAGTTTGATATTTTAGACTTTTCTATTTCATAATTTTATTTTTCTAGCTTTGTTTCCTAATTTCTTGTATTTTAGGTAATTATTAAATAGTTAAAAATAGTTTTAATTAATAATAATTAGATAATTAGTGATAAAATTAATTTTCTTTTTCTAAAAATTTTCTTATATCATTAGGTTTATGAAAATATAATTTTCATATTTTTAGGGTTAATATTGCTTAAGTTTCACTTTTTAATTTGTACGTCACGTAGATTTTAATTTAGTTTTATTAAAACAAAAGAACAAAAACATTAGTTTAAAAATAGTGATAGCATTTATTTAATAGATTTTATCTTTTAATCTCCTTTAATTTGCATTTAAGCCGTTGTAATTTGTTGGCTATTTCGTAGTTATAATCATAAATCAAATCTCGTATCCATTCAAATCTTCTCGATCACTAAACGTTTGACTATTCTCGCACGGCTCGTTGGGACTTAACGACTGGGAAACATTATACTCTCTGGACTTCATTGCATTTGTGCTTGAGCTGCTTTTAAGTTTCTTACTGACTAGCCATTCAAGTGGCTTGCTTGCGTGAGAAAACTTGACGGTTTTTGAGATCAAATTTTGGCGCCCATTGCTGGGAGCAATGCTAATAGTCTTACTTCTAGCAGTTAGTAGTTTGAATATTCACTGTTCATACCATCTATCTATATCTATATATTTCTATAAAAATCCAAAACCCAAAAACAAATTAAAACGTATAAAACACAAAAATATTTTACTTTTGTTTCTATATATGTATCAAATATAAAAATACAAAAAGATTCGTCGTTTTCTTAAATAATAAACAACTTAAAAGATTACCACCATAAACCAAGGCAATTGCACTACCTAAGCTGGGGTGCGACCATAATAAGTTCGAACCAAAGATTTAAAACTTGCCTTTGTGTCCTTGTGATTGGTGTACCTTTTCAAAGAAGCCATTCATCTTGGATTATTGGTTAAGTTCATCGTTGTTTTGCCTCGATCTTGTGTTAATTGATTTTGTTGTGATATCGACGTTTCGAAACGGAAAACCTAAAAGATTCTCCTTACCCCATTTTCACCAATTTCATAATTCCTCTCCTTAACTCGAGATCCTTTAGAGTTAACTCTAGTGCATGCGCACTCGTTCTTCTAGATCATTGAGTCCTTTTCGTGATCTAGCGAGACATTCCTAGACGACGTTCTCGTGACGCGTCTTGCCCAAATAGTCGAACCCGAGATTCGTACTATTTGAAACAAAATGGCGATTTAACGTACTATGGCGGAAATGCTCCGTGCACCCACCGAGGGTTATGGAGATGCCATCATTCTACCAAGAATCAACTCTGATCACTTTGAATTGAAGACACATTTGATCACACTTGTGTCTACAAATCAATTCCACGGTTTGATCGTGAAGACCCGTATGCACACATCCGTTGGTTTAACAAGTTGACTTCAACTATCAATTACAAGGATGTGCCACGAGAAAGTCATCAAGTTGATGCTATTTCCATTCTCACTGAGGGACGGCCGGATTTGGTGGAAAAAGAACCCCTCGATCCATCGAAACTTGGGAGGAACTTGTTCAAAAGTTTGTCAATCATTTCTTTCCTCCATCAAAGACGACTAATCTAAAAAATGAAATTTCTGGATTTCGTCAAAATTTCGATGAAAACTTTGGAGAGGCATGGGAGAGATTCAAAGATCTCCTCAGGAAATGCCCTCACCATGGATTCACGGAGCTTCAACAAATCAATATCTTTTACAATGGGTTGAATGGTAACGATCAAGATTCCTTGAATGCAGCCGCAGGTGGAAATATCTTGAATCGTAAGCCTAAAGATGTGATTGAAATTTGCGAGCAAAAATCGAAAGTTCCTATTTCTCGCAACAAAGTCAATACTCCGAACACTCACGCTTCTACATCTAATAACTCTTTCGAGTTAGTCGCTCGATAGCGACTCTAACGGATGCCATCCGTTGTATGATTAAGGATGTTAAGGAAATCAAAGCGAGATTCATAAACCGGAACCAATCAAAGCCGTAAACAAGGTGTGTGAAACTTGTGGTGGTCCACACGCGTATTATGATTGTCAAGCAACCGATGCTTCCTTTTACCAAGCTCCCGTAGCCGGTAAACCACAATCAATACCGACCACGGTGATCCTCACTACGTGCACCTAGCGGTATGACACCACCGGTTTTCCTCTGTGCAAAACCATGGCAATCAAAATCGCTTTGTTCGAATCAAGGACAAAATTTCAATCAAAACCGGAATAATCACAACCCACCCTACCAAGCTCCAAATCGGCATAATTATCAACAACCTTCTCATGCTCCCCACCAAATGACTTCATGAAAGTTCTTGAGTCAAGCATCGTTCAATGCAAACTCGGATCAATAACATGAGGGTTGAGTGAAGAAGGAAATTGATACCACAATGTCTCGGCAGACAAATGAGTTGAAGAATATGATGAGCGGTTTCATGAACATGAATACGAACCAAGCTTCATCATCTTACGGAGGACTCCCAAGCAATACAATTACCAATCCAAATGCCGAGTTGAAAGCCGTCACCACTCGTAGTGGTAAGACGCACAATGGACCTTCGACTCCTATGCCCCTCCTCCGTGGCAATGAGTCAAGTTACCAAGGAGACAACGGACAAGGTGCATTATTCAAGCCCACGGTACCGACACGTCCAACCTTCGGTAGTCCAAGCTTTAAGTCCGAACCCAAGTTCAAGACACATTCGAGCCGAAAACACTTCCATCCCGGCTCAAAAGTCTAGTCGACTTCCTTACCCATCAAGAATGAATGATGAGAAGCAAAAGACAAAAACAAAGAGCGGATGGAAAATTTTTCCAAATCTTCAATGAGCTTCACTTTGATATAAGCTTCGTTGATGCTCTCGTTCTAATGCCTAAATTTGCATCCACGCTTAAAGGCTTCTTGAGCAACAAAGATAAGTTGTGCGAGATGACGAAAACCCTCTAAATGAGCAATGCTCGTGGCCATTCTTAATAAGCTTCCCAAAGCTTGAAGACCCGGCGGTTTTAATCCCGTGTGATTTCTTGGGGATGTTTCAATGCTCCGCCTTGGCGATCTTGGCGCTAGCATTAACCTCATGCCACTCTCGGTATGGAAGAAGCGTCTCTTCCTAAACTTTCATCCACTTGTATGACACTCGAGCTAGCGGACCGTACCATAACTCGTCCACTTGGGATAGCCGAGGATGTTGTGATGAAAGTGGGAAAATTTCACTTTCCTACCGACTTTGTTGTAGTAGACTTGATGCGATTCTAGAGTTCCCTCATCTTAGGGAGAGCTTTCTTGAGAGCAGTCGTGCTCGATTGATGTGTTTCTTGAAGAGTTGACCATACGGGTTGACAATGAAGAGCTCACGTTAAATATCAACCGAACTCCAAACCTCTATACAACAGAGTGTTGCCACAATTGATCAAAAATCCGAAGATTCAATGCAACACTCTCCAATTTCACGGTTAAGAGGAGTTTTCAAAAACGTCTTTGAGCTCAAAGCTTTGAAAATCACCCCGGTTCAAACAAATGGTTTGAAAGTTGTACTGTGGAAGTCAAGAGTGTTCTTGATGATGATGATGATCTAGATTCGGAGACTTCATCGGAAGTGGTGGAAGCTGCTAGCTCTAAGAGCACACCACTTGTCCCACCTCCGAATCGGTTTGTCGCATCGAGTTTGTTAACTCGTGGATGAAACCAAACTCTCTTCGTTTCATCCGAATTGGATGATGATGTTTGTGATCCAATGGGAGACATTCTTCCCATTGATGAATTGCTCAAAATGATCCATCATCTTCCGTCTTATTCCGACTCTTCCATCCCTTCCTCACTCCCCGATGAGGAAGATGACAATTTTGGAATGAAGTCGATGCATTTCTTAGTGATGAGTCAATTCCTACGAGAATTGATAACACTTACCTTGATCCGGAGGAGACATCCTTTTCCGGAAAGTCATTGATTGAAGAACCATTTCCACCCTCCTCCGGACATCTTCTTGACAATCACCATATAAGCTTCAAGTTTAAGCTTAAAGATGTCAAAATGGTGATTTGCTTCTTTCGATGAGGAATGGACTTGCATTGTCATGCATATCTTTGTTCCATTCTTCACAGATGGTGTGGTTGCTCTTTCCTTTTCTCTTTCGGAATGAGGACACCATCTTTGACCCCGTATCATTCTTAATAGTTTTACTATTAACAATACCGCGGTTATATCTCGTCGGTGTGGAACTTTCGATGTTCATATGTTTGTTAAACACGTGAACGAAAGTCCGATTGAGATTGGTTTTCCACGTTACTTTCCCCATGAACAAATGAATTGGGTCGAGTCAAGCTAGCGACTCGGTAATCAAAACAAGAGCTAAACATGGGTTTTCACCGTGTGTACCACACTAGTGTGGGGGTTGCCCCACATGTTGTATATAAAGTCTCAAAAAAAAAAAAAAAAAAAAAAAAAAAATCCTTTCTAAATAATGGCCGTAGTATTTCCTTTTACGTTCTTTGTTTCGGCATAATCGCGGTACTTTGAATATTGAGGCAATATTCATTTCTAAGTGTGGGGGAATTCTCACGAATTTTATCATGTAATTATACCAATTCCCGCTTTTGGCCAAAATTTTTTTGGAGTAAGTGTTCTACACTTACTCATTTGGTTATCGATCCGCCTTGTCTAATAAACTAAAGGATTGGCTAATCCAGAGCAAACGGCTCTTGGTAAAGATATCTCAAATCCGTTGATGGCTTGCAATTTGCCCAAATTGTATGGTATTCATTTCACCATATCCTAAAAAGTGAAGAGTTGGCTAGCCCGCAAGTTTATGGCTTGTGGTAAAGGCGATGGAAAAACCATAATTGGTAATCACTCACCAAAGATAATATTGATAATTTATCTAAGAGTTGGCTAGTCCGAAGCATACGGCACGGTAAAGACAAAATCAAATCCGTTGAAAGTCGGTGGTTTGCTCAAAATCACATGGTTATCGGTGTACCATGGTTCTTACTTGAATGAAACATTTGGCTACTCCGAAGTAATGGCTTTTGGTAAAGAGATTAAAATCCATTATGTTTTCTCAAATCATTGCTAGGGACTAGCAATATCTCGATGTGGGGATTGATGAGTGTCTAAATACTCATCATTTTGTACAAAATAAAGCGCAAAATCATCGAAAACACTCGAAACACATCAAAATGATCAAAATATCACAAATCAGTGTTTTATGTGTTTTAAAAGCAAAATATCAAAATCGGATGAAAACATATCAAATTTGCAAAATTGCGGTTTAGTCCCCAAGTTTCAAAAGTTGTCAAAAATAGTCCACGAGTCAAAATTTCAAAGAAAAGTCACCAAAGGTCCTTTTTAAATCATAAGTTGTCAAATTTAGTCCTTTGGTGAAAAATATCAAAAGTTTGAGAAAATTACAAAATGGTCCTCCAAGTTTGAAAATTGGCAAAATTAGCCCTCGAAAATTGTAAAATGGCAAGTTTAGTCCTTGCATTATTGAACTTTGTCACTTTTAGTCCTTGGAAGAAACCTTTTGAATTGGCGGGAATGGTCCTTTGATTTTCAAAGATTTACACTTTAGTCCCTTGATTATTAAACCTTTAAAACCCTTTGGACCCTATCACAAAAGCCATTGACCCCGCCTATACATGACCCTTTCATTTTGACCCTTTGGTAAAATAAAGTCAAAAACAGAAAATGGCGCCCCCACCTTATCTCCTTCATCCCCAACTTGTCTGCAACCTCAGGCACCATCACCTCAGCTTTCCACCCCCTCCTCATCATACCCACCTAACTTACCCTCCACAATAAATGCCACCCCCCCCTAGTGCTAGTATCAGAGGTCAACAAGTTGAAATAGTGCTTCCCGCCAAAATTGGTAAAACAGGAAACTCACTCAAAACTCACCCATTGGTTGAATTGGGAGGTGGGATCTGCTCAGAAGGCCACGTGGAAAGACTTTCAAGCATAAAAGAAAAGGAAGGAAGCAAAGAAAGTAGTAGATTAATTAGCTTAAAATTCTCTTATGTCGTTTTTATCTTTAATGTATTAAGTTTGATTTCAAATCTGTAATTTTGTGTTCCCAAGTGATAAACTCAAGTTATAATTGTAGTGTAAGCAAGTTTCAATCAGTGAATCCAAGGATTTGTTTAAATTCACATTTGTGCTTTATTGTTGAATTTTTTCATTTCAAACTCTAAAACAAAAGCTTCAATGGCTTATTTCTCTGCTCTAATAAGCTTAAATAAGCTTCTAATAGCTTTTATAAGCTTTTAGTCAAGTCTCAATCTATTTTGAAACTTGGTCAATAAAAGTCAACAAAGGACCAAAAATGATGCAGCATGGATTTGGGTTGGTTCAGACAATGGAATGGGTTGATGTGGAAGCTATGGGTTGATATATGTAGGATAGTGGGTACTGTTGTCCTGGTTTGATTAATAGCAAGCCATTGTGGCTAGGCAACTTTGTAAGTGATTTTTCAAATTCTTAGAATAATCAATAATTGTAGTCTTAATCTATTAAAACCTGTTCTAATAGTAATGTTTAGGTTAATATAAGTCAATGTGATCATAATTACATGTTGGTTAAAAGTTTGGATTAGTTTTGAGCTAAAATCAAGTCATTAAAGAGGTGTTTGGATTAGATGGTTAAACTGTCTTTGAAGCTTGATCAGTGGTTAGAACTTGTTTTGCCATGCTTGTTTAGCTTCCTTTGACTCATTTCAGTCACAACTTTGTGCCTGCTAAGTTCAAAAAGTCAAAAATCACTTAAATCACTCTTAACTGCTTACTGTTGTGGATGTGGGTTTGCAAATCAGTATTTTGTGTTTAGAAATCATCAAGCTAGCCTGCATTGTACTTATTACACCTTATTACATCAACATAAGTCATAAAATTTGATCCAAAGTTCAATTTAGTCAATGTTCATCAGTTTCCTCAAAAGTCAAAAGTGTGAAAAGTGGTTTTGAGCTCTGATAAAAGGATTTTTCTTGAACTCAACTTTGGGTCTTATCAAGTAAGAATTGGTATTTTGGAAACTTCATCTGGTCTGGTTACTCATTAGCATTTTTGTAAAATTTTGCAATTTATTTAAGAGCTTCAAATAAGCTCTTCTTTCTGGCCTTAAATGCCCTGCACCACCGTAATCGGTTGGTACCGAGCTTTTCACAGATATTGCGGTGGTGTCTGAGCTCATAAGAGCTCACCCAGGTTCGATTTTTGGTGAAATTGGTCTCACCCAGGTCCCTTCCAAGTTCCTATTCATGGTTCTCGGTTTGAGCTTATTTTTAGCTTGTGCCTTAGTCAAAGTAAGCACTCGAGAATCGCTTTAGTCTTAAATCTCATAAACATCAAATCATGCAAATTGTGATTCAGTGGTTAAAATAGTTAGGATCTGTTGCATTTTAGTTGTTTTAGCAGTTTAGAACTTTGGTAAACAGTTGGTAGCTTAATTTGTCCATTTGGCTTATTGGAAGTGCTTAATAATAAGCACCCCACATCGATTCTTAATTTCTACACATGAGCCTATGTTTTCTATTTTCCTAGATTCAAAATATCATTTTAGAGTTTTCCTGAAATTTTCAGATTTTTCCAAGTTGTTTTGCTATTTTCTTAATTTAAATTAGTTTTTAAGCATTTTTAAATAGGTTTAAATATAAAAATTAGAAAAGGTTCAAAAAATAAGTTTTCAATTTTCTTAGGTTTAGATAAATATAAAAGTGAAAAAGTAATTTTCCAGATTTTTCATAGTTTATTTGGTAATTTTAGTAATTTAATTAGTTTTAATAGTTTAAAATTCATAAAAATAGAAAATAATCAGAAAAATACAAAATAGTTTTGAAAATTCTAGTTTGATATTTTAGACTTTTCTATTTCATAATTTTATTTTTCTAGCTTTGTTTCCTAATTTCTTGTATTTTAGGTAATTATTAAATAGTTAAAAATAGTTTTTAATTAATAATAATTAGATAATTAGTGATAAAATTAATTTTCTTTTCTAAAATTTTCTTATATCATTAGGTTTATAAAATATAATTTTCATATTTTTAGGGTTAATATTGTGTAAGTTTCACTTTTTTATTTGTACGTCGCGTAGTTTTTAATTTAGTTTTATTAAAACAAAAGAACAAAAACATCAGTTTAAAAATAGTGATAGCATTTATTTAATAGATTTTATCTTTTAATCTCCTTTAATTTGCATTTAAGCCGTTGTAATTTGTTGGCTATTTCGTAGTTATAATCATAAATCAAATCTCGTATCCATTCAAATCTCTCGATCACTAAACGTTTGACTATTCTCGACGGCTCGTTGGGACTTAACGACACGGGAAACATTATACTCTCCTGGACTTCATTGCATTTGTGTGTTGAGCTGTTTTAAGTTTCTTTTTTGGTTTTTCCCGGGAACCCCTTTCCCCTTTTTTTTTTAAAAACCCCTTTTTCCCCCCAAATTTTTTTTGGGGTTTGTTTAAAACCCCAAGGTTAAAAAAAAAAAACCCCCTTTTAAAATTTTTCCCCTTCCAACCTTAAGATTTTTTTAAAAAAAAAAGGGGTTTTTTTAAAATTTTTTTTTTTTTAAATTTTTTGGGTTTCAAATTTTTTGTTTTTTTAAATTTTTTAAAAAATTTCCTTTAAAAAATTTTTTTTTTCCCCCCCAAAAAAAAAAACCCTTTTTTTAAAAAAAATTTTAATTTTTTTAAAAAAATTTTTTTTTTTAAAAAAAAAACCTTTGGGGATGGGGGGGAAAAAAGGGGTTTTAAAAAAAAGGATTTTTTCCTTTTTAAAAATTTTTCCCTTTTTTTTTTCCCCTTTAAAATTTTTAAAAAAAAACCCCCAAAAATTTTGGAAAAAAGGGGTTTTTTTTTTTAAATTTTTTCCCCATTAAAAAAATTTAAAAAAAAAAAAATTTTTTTTTTTTTTTTTTTAAAAATTTGGGGAAAATTTTTTAAAAAAAAAAATTTTAAAACCCAAAAATTTAAAATTTTTTAAAAAAAAATTTTTTTTTAAACCCCGGGGAAAATTCCCAAAAAAAACCCTTTTAAAAAAGGGAAAATTTTTAAAAAAAAAAATTTTTTAAAAATTTTTTCCCCCCCCCTTTTTTTTAAAATTTTTTTTTTTTTTTTTTCCCCCCAAAAAACCCCCTTTTAATTTAAAAAAATTTTTTGGTTTTTTGGGCCAAAAAAAAGGGGGGGTTTTGGGGTTTTGGGGGGGTTTTTTTTAAAACCCCTTTTTTTTAAATTTTAAAATTTTTGGGAAAAAAAAAACCCTTTTTTTTAAAAAAAAAACCCCCTTTTTTTTTAAAAAACCCTTTTTAAAATTTTTTTTTTAAAAGGAAAAAATTTTTTCCAAAAATTTTTTCCCCCCCAAAATTAAAAATTTTAAACCCCCAAAACCTTTTTTTCCCCACCCTTTTTTAATTTTTTTTTTTTTTAAAAAATTTTAAAAAATTTTTTTAAAAAAAAAAAAAAAAAAAATTTTTTTTTAAAAAAAAAAATTTTTAAAAAATTTTTGGAAATTTAAAAATTTTTTTTAAATTTTAAAACCCAAAAAAAAATTTCCAAAAAAAAAAATTTTAAATTTTTCCAAATTTTTTTTTTCCCCCATTTTTTTTTTAAAAAATTTTTTTTAAAAAAAAAAGGGGAAAAATTTTTTTTTTTTCCCTTTTTTTAAAAAACCAAAAAAAAGGTGAATTTTCCCCCGGGGGTTTTAAAAAAAAAAAAAAAAATTTTTTAAAAAAACAAAAATTTTTTTTTTTTTTTTTTTTCCCCCAAAAGTTTTTCAAATTTTAAAAAAATTTTTTTTTGGGGGGGGGAAAAACAAAGGGAAATTAAAATTTTTTTTTTTTTAAAATTTTTTTTTCCCTTTTTTTTTTTCCCCGGGGAAAAAAAATTTTTGGGGGGTTAAAACCCCTTTTTTTTAAATTTTTTTTAAAACTTTTAAAAATTTTTTTAAAAAAAAAAAAGGGAAAAAATTTTTTTTTTTTTTAAAAAAAAATTTTTGGGATTTCCCCTTTTTTAAAAAAAAAATTAAAAAAAACCCCCCCCCCAAAAAAAACGATTTAAAACCCTTTTTTTTTCCCCTTTAAAAGGCCCTTTTTTTGGGGTTTTTTTTTCCCCCTTTTTGGTTTAAATTTTTTTTTTTTTTTCCCTTAAAACCCAAATTTTTTTTTTTTTTTTGGGGGGTTTTTTTTTGGAAAGCCCGGGGAAAAACCCCCCCTTTTTTAAAAAAAACCTTTTTAAAAAATTGGGAAAAGGCCAAGGGAAAAAACCCCCCCTTTTTTTTTTTAAAAAGCCGGGAAAATTTGAAAAACCCCTTTTAAAAAATTTTAAAGGTTTTTTAAAAAAAGGGGTTTTTTTAAAATTGGGGGCCCGAAAAATTTTGGGGTTTTTTCCCCCGGGGGGGGAAAAATTCCCCCCCAAATTTTCCCGTTAAATTTTTTTTTTTCCCCAAAATTTTGTTTCCTTTTAAAAAGGGGAAAATTTTAAAAATTTTCCCCTTTTTGGAAAAAATTTCCCTTAAAATTTTTTTTTTAAACCCTTCCTTTTTCCCCCCGGGGGGGAAAAAAATTTTAAAAAAAAAAAAATTTTTTTTGAAAAAAAAACCCCCCCAAAATTTTAAAATTAAAAAAAACCCCCTTTTTTAAAGGGGTTGGAAAAAAAAACCCCCCCCCGGGGTTTTTTTGGGGTTTTTTAAAGGCCCCTTTTTTAAACCCCAAAAAAAAAATTTTTTTTTTAAAAAAGGGGGTTTTTTCCCTTTCCCTTTTAAATTTTTTAAAAAAATTTTTTCCCTTTTTTTTAAGGAAAAATTTCCAAACCTTCTTAAATTTTTTTAATTAACCCGGGGTTTTTGGTCGGGGGTTTTTGGGTTTTTTTAAAAAGGGGGAAAAAAAATTTTTTCCCCCCCCGGGGGAAAAAAGGGGTTTTTTTTTTTTAAAAAAAAAAAAAAAACAAAATTTAAAAAAGGGTTTTCCCTTTTGGGTGGGGGGCCCCAATTTTTTTAAAAAAACCCCAAAAAAAAGGGCCTTATTTTTAAAATTTTTTAAATTTGGGGTTTTTTAAAAAAAAATTTAAAATTTAAAAAAAAAATTTTTTTAATTAAAAAAAACCCAAAAAAACCCCAAAAAAAATTTTTTTTTTTGGGTTAAATTTTTTTTTTTTTTAAAAAAAAAAAAAAAAAAAACCCCCAAAAAGGCCTTTTTAAAATTTTTAAAATTTTAAAAGGGTTTTTGGTTTTTTTTTTTTCCCCCCCAAATTTCCTTCCCCGGGGGGGAAAATTTTTAAATTTAAACTCCCAAAAAAAAATTGGGGTTTTTAAAAAAGGGGAAAAAAAACCCCTTTTTTTTTTTTTTAATTTTTTCCCCATTTTTTTTGGAAACCTTTTTTTTTTAAATTGGTTTGGGGAAAAAACCCTTTTTAAAAAATTTTTTAAAAATTTTTTCCCCCCCTTCCCCCGGGGGGGGGGGAAAAAAAAAGGCCAAAAAAAAAAGGGGAAAAATTTTAAAAAAAAATTTCCAAAAATTTTTTAAAAGGGGGTTTAAAATTTTAAAAAAGGTTTTTTTTTTTAAAATTTTAAAAAAAAACCCCCGGTAAATTTAAAAAAAACCCAAATTTCCTTTTTTTTTCCCTTTTCCTTTTAAAAAAAAATTTTTTTTTAAAAATTTTTCCAAAAAATTTTGGGGGAAAATTTTAAAAAAAAATTTTTCCCCCCCCTTTTTTAAAATTTTTTTCCCCGGAAAAAGTTTTTTTGGGGTTTTTTTTTTTTTAAAAATTTTTTTAAATTTTTAAACCTTTTTTCCTTTTTGGTTTTAAAAAAACCCCTTTTTTCCCTTTCCCCTTTTTTTGGGGGTTTTTTTTTTTTCCCCGGGGAAACCCCCCAAAAAAAAACCCCCAAAATTAATTTTTTTTTCCCAATTTTTTTCCCCCCCCTTTCCCCCCCAAAATTTTTTTTTTAAAAAAAAAAAAAAAAAAAATTTTTAAAATTTAAAACCCCTTTTTTTTTTAAAAAAAAAATTTTTAAAAAACCCCTTTTTGGGAAAAAATTTTTGGGGTTTTTGGAAATTTTAAACCCTTTTTTTTGGGGGGGGAAAAAAAAAAAAAAAAATTTTTTTGTTCCTTTTTTTTCCCAAAATTTTTTTTCCAAAAAGGGTTTTTTTAAAATTTTTTAAAAAGGGGAAAAAAAATTTTCAATTTCAACCAAAGAAAAATTTTTTTTTTTTTTGGGGTTTTTTTTTTTTTTTTTTAAAAAAAAATTTTTTTAATTTTTTTCCCAAAAATTTTTAAAAACCTTTTTTTTAAATTTTTTTAAAATTTTTTTTTTTTAAAAAAAAAAGGGGTTTTTTTGGGGGTTTTTTAAAAAAAAAAAAATTTTTAAAAAAAAATTTTTTTTTTTTTGTTTAAAAAGGATTTTTCCCTTTTTTTTTTTTAAAATTTTAAAAAACCCTTTTTTTTAAAAAAAAAACCTTTTAAAAAAAGGAAAAATTTTTAAAAAATAAAATTTTAAAATTTTGGGAAATTTAAATTTTTTTTTAAAAAAAAAAAATTTTTTTTTTTAAAAAAAGGGGGAAAAAAGGGGGGGGTTTTAAAAATTTTTTCCATGCTTTTTTTTTTTTTTCCCCCCCCCTTTTTTCCCCAAATTTTTTCCCCCCTTTAAAAATTAAAAAATTTCCCCCTTTAAAAAAGGTTTGGGGAAAAATTTTTTTTTTTTTTTTTAAAAATTAAAAAAAAAAAAAAAAGGGGGAAAAAAAAAAGGGGAAAACCCCCGGGGGGGCCCCAAAATTTGGGTTTAAAAAAAGGAAAAGGGGGTTTTTGGTTTTTTTTGGGGTTTTTTTTTTTTTCCTTTTTTTTTTTTTGGTTTTAAATTTTTAATTTAGGTTAAAAACCCCTTTTTTTTAAATTTCCCCCAAATTTTTTTTGAATTTTTTTTCCCTTTAAAAAAAACCTTTTTCCCAAAATTTTAAATTTGGTTTTTTGGTTTAAAGGTTTCCTTTTTAAATTTTTCCCCCAAAAATTTTTTTTGGGCCAAAGGAATTTTTTTGGGAAAAAAAAAAATTTTTTTCCTTTTTTAAAAAAATTTGTTTAAAAAAGGGTTTAAAAAATTTTTTAAAATTTTTTTGGTTTAACAAAAAATTTTTTAATTTTGGTTTTTTACCTTTTTTTTTTTAAAAAGGGTTAAATTTTAAAATTTTTTAAAAGGTTTTTTTCCTTTTTTTTTTGGGAAAATTTTTTCCCCTTTTTAAAATTTTTTTTTTTTTTTAAAATTTTTTTTTTTTTTAGGGTTTTTTTTTTTAAAAAAAAAAAAAAAAAATTTTTAAAAATTAATTTTTTTTCCCTTTTTTTAAAAAAAAAAATTTTTAAAAAAAAATTTTTTCCCCTTTTTTTAAAATTTTTTTTTTTTTTTTTGGAAAATTTTTTTTTATTTTTTAAAAAAAAATTTTAAAAAATTTAAAAATTTTAAAAATTTTTTTGGGGTTTTTTAAATTTTTTTTTTTTTTTTTTTTTTTTTTTTTTTTTCCCTTTTTTTTAAATTTTTTTTTTTTTAATAAATTAAAAAGTTTTTTTAAAATTTTTTTTTTTTTTAAAATTAAAATTTTTTTTTAAAATTTTTTTTTTTTTTAAATTTTTTTTTTTAAAAAAAAAATTTTTTTTTTTTTTTTTTTAAAAATTTTTTTTTTTTCAATTTTTTTTTTTTTTTAATTTAAAAAAAAACAAAAAATTTTTTTAAAAAAAATTGGAAAAAAATAATTTTTTTTTTTTTTTAAAAAAAATTTAAAAAGTTTTTTCCTAATTTTAAATTTTTTAAATTTTAAATTTAAATTTTTAAATTTTTCCAAAAAAAAATTTCAAAAAAAAATTTTAAAAAACATTTTTTTTAAATTTTTTTTTTTTTTTTTTTTTCCCCCTTTTTTTTTTTTTTAAAGGTTTTAAAAAAAAATTTAAAAAATTTTTTTTTTTTTTTTTTTTTTTTTTTTAAATTTTAAAAAACCCCTTTTTTAAAAAAAATTTTTTTTTTTGGTTTTTTTAAAAAAAAAAAAGAAAAAAACCCCCAAAAAAGGGTTTTTTTTTCCCTTTTTTCCAAAATTTTTTAAAGGTTTTTTTCCCTTTTTTTTTTTTTTAAAAACCCCCCCCCCCCGGGGTTTTTAAAACCCGGGAAAAATTTTGGGGGGGTTTTTTTTTTTTAAAAAGGGGGGGGAAATTTCCCCCGGGGGGGGCCGGGGGGCCCGGTTAAAAAATTTTGGGGTTTGGGGGCCCCCCAAAAAATTTTTTTAAAAAAAAAATTTTTTTTTTGGGGTCCCCCAAAAAAAAAAAAATTTTTTTTTTTTTAAAAGGTTTTTTAAACCCCCCCCCCTTTTTTTTTCTTTTTTTAAAAATTTTGGGGAAAAAATTTTTTAAAGGGGCCGGGGGGAAAAATTTTGGGGGTTTTTTTTTGGGGGTTTTCCAAAAATTTTTTAAAAACCCCTTTTTGGGTTTGGGGAAAAAGGGGTGGGGTTTTTAAAAAATTTTTTTTTTTTTTTTTTTTTTTTGGTTTTTTGGTTTTAAAAAATTTTTGGTTTGGTTTTTTTTTGGGGGTTTTTTTAAAAATTTTTTAAAAAACCAAAATTTTTTTTAAGGGAAAAACTTTTTTTTTTAAAAAAAAAAAAAAAAGGGTTTAAAAGAATTTTATTTTTGGGAAATTTTTTGGGGAAAAATTTTTTTAAAAGGGGGGGGGGGTTTTTTTGGGGGGGAAATTTCCCAAAATTTAAAAATTTTTTAATTTTTTTAAAAAAAGGGGGAAAAAATTTTAAAATAAAAAAATTTTTTTTTTTTTTTTGGGGGGGAAAAATTTAGGGGGGGGTTTTTTTTTTGGGGTTGCCCAAGGGTTTTTTTTTTTTTTCAATTTAATTTTTTAAAAAATTTTCCCCCCGGGGGGGAAATTTTTTTAAAAAGGAAATTTTTGGGAAAAAGGTTTTTTCCCCTTTTTTTTTTTCCCCCCGGGAAAATTTTTTTTTTCCTTTTGGTTTTTTTTTGGGAAATTAACCCCAAAAAAAAAGGTTTGGGTTCTTTTGGGGGAAAAATTTTTTTTTTGGGGGGTTTTTTAATAAAATTGGGCCCCCTTGGAAAAATTCCCCCCAAAAAGGGGAAACAAAATTTTTTTTTTAAAAACCCCCCCTTTCCCCAAGGAAATTTTACCCAAAAAAATTTTAAAAACCCTTTAAAAAAAAACCCCCCCCTTTGGGGGCCCCCTTTTTTTTTTTCCCTTATTTTTTTTTAAAAAAATTTTTTTGGAACCTTTTTTTTTTTTTTGGGGGGAAATTTTTTTTTTTGGGGGTTTTTGGGGGTTTGGGGGTTTTTTTTTTTTTTTGGGTTTTTTCCCGGGGGAAACCCCCTTTTTTTTTTTGAGTTTAATTTTTCCCTTTTTGGGTTTTCCCTTTTAAAAATTTTTTTCCAAAAAAAATTTTTTAAAAAACCTTTTTTCCAAAAATTTTGTCATTTTTTTTTTTTTGGGGGGAAAAGGGTTTTACCAAAATTTTTTTTTAAAAAACTTTTTTCCTTTTAAAAAAAATTTTTTTCTTTTTTTTTTT
The DNA here is from genome assembly GCA_022545495.1 of Chrysanthemum lavandulifolium. NCBI lineage: Eukaryota > Viridiplantae > Streptophyta > Magnoliopsida > Asterales > Asteraceae > Chrysanthemum > Chrysanthemum lavandulifolium. Next base: position 219,091,715 of record CM040239.1, on the reverse strand, counting down.
TTTAAAAAACCCTTTTTCCCTTTGGGGAAACTTTTTCCCGGGGCCAAAAAAAATTTGGGTTTCCATTTTAAAAGGAAATTTCCCCCCCTTTTTTTTTTTTTTAACCTTTTTAAAATTTTTTTTAATAAAGGGGGTTTATGGATTTTTTCCCCAAAACCTTTTTTAAAAAACCCCTTTTTGAAACCTTTTTTTTGGGGGTTTTTAAAATTTTTTTTTTTCCCCAAAATTTTTTTTTCCCCCCCCTTTTTTAATTAAAAAGACCTTTTTTTTTTGGGGGTTTTTTTTTTTTTAAAAAATTTTTTTTTTTTTAGGGGTTTTTGGGGGAAATCAAGGAAAGGGGGGAAAATTCAAGCAAAAAATTTTTTTTGGGTTTGAAAAGGGAAATTTTTAAAGTTTTAAAAAAAAATTTTTTTTTTTTTTTGGGGGGGGGGGGAAAAAAAAAAGGGGAAAAGGGAAAATTTTTTTTTTTTAAGGTTTTTTTTTGGGGTTTTGGGAAAATTTTCCCGAACCCGGGTTAAATTTCCTAAGGCCCAAATTTTAAATTACCAAAACCCGGAAGGGGTTTTTTCCCAAAAATTTTACCCAAAAGGGTTTTTTTTTTTAAAAATTTAAAAGGAATTAAACCTTTTTTGGGGTTCCCCTTTTTTCCTTTTTTTAAAAATTTTTTTTCCCCTTTTTTTTTTTTTTAAAACCAAATTTTTTAAAAACCCCAAAAAAAGGTTCCATCATCCCCTTTACATTCAAATTGCCGATGGTTTGGGTTATGAATTTAAAACACGAATAAACCTTTAAAGGTAGCCCTTATATCTAAGTTTAATTTGAAACTACCTTGCCAATGCTTCTCTATTCTTCTTATCTTCCTCGCCTTGTTTCAATCTCCTTTCTTCTTTAGCAAGATATTTACTTAGCTATTGAGGTGTGAGCAGTATTCGGTGTCGCCGATTTTGTAGGGAATATTCTCGTGCTCGTGTTTAGGCTCCGTGTTTGCATTATGGCCTTCCCTTGTCTTGTCCCGATGAAGATGATGCAACCAAGGGTGTTGTTGTTGTCATGATTGGTGTTGTGACCGTCTGTGTTGTTGTTGTTGTTGATGTTGGTGGTGGGATTGATGAGATGGGTATTCTCAAACAGTGGTGATGATGATAATGGAGTCAGAGATACTGGTGGTGTTGGCTCCCTCAAGGTGAGAGGAAGTCTCTTTAGTGCTCCTATCCCCTCAACTGCTGCGGCAACGCTGCCGAGCAAGAGTCGGCTCCTGACACCGGGGAGCTTGGGTGGCTCGACCTTTGAAGGCTTGGTAGATTTCAAGAATCATAGCCTTGATATCGATGTATCCTTTGGAGACCAAAGTGACCTTTGTTTCAAGATTAGCCTGAGAGAGTTCCAAGGCTGTCATCCTATGCCCAAGATTCCACGCCAATGATGAGGAAGTCTTAGCCATATTGGTCACCTGAGCATCCAAAGAGCCCAGTGTTGTCTGAAGAGACTAGACCGAAGATTGAAGACCCTGAACATTGGCAGATTTCAGCATGTTGATAAGTTCAGTAAGGCCTGAGGAATTCTTCAAGTAAGCCTCAGTAGCTTCCAGCACTTTTGAGTTAAGTGATGGGTCTTCTTTGATGTATTCCTAATCTCATCAATCTTGGTCCCACAACCTCAAGATGTTTGAGAAATTTAGCAAGTTATCATCCAACCGTGAAGGTGCTCATACATAAGATCTCTGTGTTCATCGTTAGCATTGAAGGTGAGCACATCGGATTTAAGATCGCGATAATCGGCAAAGAAATTTCGGTGTGTTGATCCCACATTTGGTCATGACCCCTGAGTATATCTTCCTTGAGGCTTTGGTGATCCACATGACTAGTCGTCGCTCGCTGATTGGAAGAATGTTATCATAGCGGCTAAATTCACCGTAATCGGATGATGAGAGTCTCGAGTCATTGTCTTTAGGTTGAAATGGTGACTCAAGATGCTCCTCAGGATCAGCCGAGGTTCTTGTTCGATCGAACCTCGGCCCACTTCTTCCCCGCTTATAAAATTACATCTTCACTTTCAGCAGTTCATCATCGGAAAAGAGTATCCCCGTAACATCGACCATAGTTAACAAAGCGGGTTGATGGGTTCCATATCACGGTGGTATATTTCCTCTCGAGTCTTTGTCCCCGCTGACCCTCAAAGGGTGTTTCCTGCCTTCTCCGAGTCGGATTGGTGGTGGGTTCCAGATCGTGGGTTGTTCCTTTCCTCCGAGTCTTTATCCCCGAGACCCCCGAGACACCGATGGGTTTTTTTAGTGCCTTTAGCGGAGCTGAAAGTGATATCCCTATCGCCGGGTTGTTTAGTTCCTCCGAGTCTTGGGATCATTCGGTGTGCCCTAACAAAGGTGTGATTTGCTAATGTCATCATTGGGCGATGGGAAGGCGCCCCTACTAGTCGGTTGTTTGTTTCCCTCAGATCTTGGGAGTAGTAGTTGGGACCAAGGGCTGATTGTGATTTATCGGTGTCCCGTCTGTCACCTGTGGTGGATGTTGCTTGGTCACTGGTGGGTGGGCATCGATCTGGGGCTTCTTTTGCCTTTTGGTCAGGTTCTCAAGCCTCGTGGCCCCGAGACTGGGTTTGGTCTTAGTCCCAAGATGAGACTTCCCTTTCGCTTTAGGAGCAGTGGTTAGAGACATTGATTCCCTTTGGTTGTTTACAAAGAACTATATGGGCCGTCAATTCAATATTATTGACAAGGGATGGGTCCTTTTGAAAATTTGATTGACTCAGATGCCGTGTAAAGCACAATATTTTTCTTCCCGAGGATAATTGGAGCCCGTAACACTTGTAAAGACAAGAGACAAACCGATGAGTGTGTAAATACTCATCATTTTTGTCAAAATAAACGCAAAATCGCCTAAAACACTCGTAAACACATCAAAATGATCAAAATATCACAAATCGTGTTTTATATGTTTTAAATGCAAAATATCAAAATCGATGAAAACATATCAAATTTGCAAAATTGCGCTTTAGTCCCCAAGTTTCTAAAATTGTCAAAATAGTCCCCGAGTACAAAATTTCAAAAGAAAAGTCACCAAAGGTCCTTTTAAAATCATAAGTTATCAAATTTAGTCCTTTGGTGAAAAATATCAAAAGTTTGAGAAAATTACACAAATGGTCCTCCAAGTTTGAAAATTGGCAAAATTAGCCCTGAAAATTGCAAAATGGCAATTTTGGTCCCTATACTTTTGAAGCTTGTCATTTTCAGCCCTTGGAACAAGTTTGATGATTTGGTGAATGTGTCCCTACAATTTTAATTTACATAAAGGTCCTTGATTAATTAAACCTATTATACTAATTTTGGACCCTATCACAAAAGCCTTTGACCGCCTTTTCCCTTTTGACCCTTCCTGCTTTTGGACCCCTGGTCACCAACCCAAAGTCAAACAAACAGCTTTACCCGCCCCACCTTATCTTCCCCACCACTGATCTCGCAACTCGTGCATCACTTCACCCTTTTCCACCCCTCCTCATCATACCCACCTAACTTACCCTCCACAATAAATGCCACCCCCTAGTGCTATAACAGAGTCAACAGTCAAATTCCATGCTTCCGCCAAAATGGTAAAACAAGAAAGACACTCAAAAGACTCCCATTGGTTGAATTGAGAGGTGGGAATCACTCTAAGGCCACGTGGAGCAATTTTGGGAGCATAAAAGAGGAAGAAGGAGCAAAGAGAAGGAGTAGTTTTAGTTTTAAAATTTTCTTATGTCGCTTTTTATTTTAATATATTAGTTTAATTTCAAAGTTGTAATTTTGTGTTCTCAAGTGATAAACTCAAGTTATAATTGTTTTAAGCAAGTTTTAATCACTAATTCCAAGGTTTTATTTAATTTCACATTTGTATTTTAATCGTTGAATTTTTTCAAAGTTTCAATCTCTAAAACAAAAGCTTCAATAGCTTATTTTTCGTTTAATAAGCTTAAATAAGCTTTTCATAGCTTTTATAAGCTTTTAGTCAAGTTTCAACTCATTTTGAAACTTGGTCAATAAAAGTCAACAAGGGTACAAAAGTGATGCAAGATGGAAATGGTTGGTTCGCATAATGAGAATGGGTTGCCTTGGAGTGATTTGGGTTGGTTTGAATTAGGTAGTGGTTCTTGGTTCTCTGGTTTGATTAATAGCTAGCCATAGTGGCTTGGGACAACTTGTAAGCATTTTTCAAGTTCTTTGCAATATCAATAATTGTAGTTTAAACATGTTAAAATCTGTTCTAATAAAAGTATTTAAGTTTATTAAGTGAATTTGATAATTAAATGTTGTTTCATTGTTCAAACTGTTTTGAGCTAAAATCAAGTCATTAAAGAGTGTTTGGATTAGATGGTTAAACCTGTCTTTGAAGCTTGATGCTGGTTAGAACTTGTTTTGCCATGCTTGTTTAGCTTCCTTTGACTCATTTCAGTCACAATTTGGTGCCTTCCACTTCAAAAGTCAAAATTGGACTTAAATATGTCTCACTTTAAAACTGTTGGAATTTAGGATTGGTAAATCCTTATTTTGTGTTTAGAAGTTTGTAACATTGCTTGCATTAGGCTAATTACTTCATATAACATCAATAACAGTCAACAAATTGGTTTCAAAGTTCACTTTGGTCAACTGTCCAAGTTTCTTCAAAAGTCAAAAAACTCACAAAGCTAGTTTTGAGCCAACGCAAGGAATTTTCTTGGGCTAACCTTGGGTCTCATCAAGTGAAATCTGTGGTTTCATAAACTTCATCCGGTCTTCTTGCTTATTGGCATTTTGTAGAATTTTACAATTTTTTATAAGCTCCAAATAAGCTCCTACTTTAGGCCTAAATCGCCTCGCTCCAAACTCAAGATTCACCGAGCTTTTTCTCGCTTGGTGCAAGGTTTGCATGTGGCTCAACCGAGCTTGTATAGGTCCGGTTTTGGATCATGAGGTCTTAGCTGTGTCTACTTGTGTCCCTACTTTGTTTTGAGTTAGCTTATTTAGGTAGCTTATTTTGAGCTACAAAGTAGCACTAAAAACTGCTTTGGTACCTTGTGCTCAAATTATCAAATCATAAGCATCTTGTAATTCAGTGGTTTAAAGCAGTTGTTTTTAGTTTATTTTGGTACTTATAGCATAGTAAAACTTCAGAATAGCTGGGTGCACTCTTGTTACCTTGTGTTATTTCAAGTGCTTATTACATAAGCACTTGGACTACGCTTTCATTTTTCTACACATAGCCCTCTGTTTTTCCATTTTATTAGATTCTCAATATTATTTCAAGCTTATCTTGAATTTTTCAGATTTTTCCAAGTTGTTTAGCTATTTTCTTAATTTAAAACTAGTTTTAAGCATTTTAATTAGCTTTTAATATAAAAATTAAGAAAAGGTTCAAAAAATAAGTTTTCAATTTTCTTAGGTTTAGATAAATATAAAAGTAAAAAAGTAATTTTCCATATTTTTCATAGTTTATTTGGTAATTTTAGTAATTTAATTAGTTTTAATAGTTTAAAATTCATAAAAATAGAAAAATAATCGAAAAATACAAAAATAGTTTTGAAAATTCTAGTTTGATATTTTAGACTTTTTCATTTCATAATTTTATTTTTCTAGCTTTATTTCCTCATTTCTTGTATTTTAGGTAATTATTTAATAGTTAAAATTAGTTTTTAATTAATAATAATTAGATAATTAGTTGTAAAATTAATTTTCTTTTTCTAATAATTTTCTTTTATCATTAGGTTTATAAAATATCATTTTCATATTTTTAGGGTTAATATTGTGTAAGTTTCACGCTTTTTGTTTCAGACGTCACGTAGTTTTTAATTAAGTTTTATTAAAACAAAAGAACAAAAACATCATTTTAATAATAGTGATAGCGTTTATTTAATAGATTTTATCTTTTAGATTTCCTTTAATTTGCATTTAAGCCACTGTAATTTGTTGGCTATTTCGTAGTTATAATCATAAATCAAATCTCAGATCCATTCAAATCTTCTCGATCACTAAACGCTTGACTATTCTCGCACTACTGCTGGGACTTAACGACTGGGAAACATTATACTCTCCTCGGACTTCATTGCATTTGTGTCTCGAACTGCTTTAAGTTTCTTACACTAGCCATTCACAAGTGGCTCGCTTGCATGAGATAACTTGACGGTTTTTGCAGATCAAATTTTACGCCACACGGGAGCAAGGCTAATAGTCTTACTTCTAGCAGATTAGTAGTTTGAATATTCACTGCTCATACCATCTATCTATATCTATATATATTTCTATAAAAATCCAAAACCCAAAAAAATTTAAAACGATAAAACACAAAAATATTTTTCTTTTGTTTCTATATATGTATCAAATATAAAATACAAAAGATTCGTCGTTTTCTTAAATAATAAACAACTTAAAAGATTACCACCGAAACCAAGGCAAAGGCACTACCTAACTGGGTGCGACCATAATAAGTTCCCGAACCAAAGATTTAAAACTTGCCTTTGTGTCCTTGTGATTGGTGTACCTTTTCAAAGAAGCCATTCATCTTGTGATTATTGGTTAAGTTCATCGTTGTTTTGCCTCGATCTTGTGTTAATTGATTTTGTTGTGATATCGACGCTTCGCAACCGTAAAACCTAAAAAGATTCTCCTTACCCCATTTTCACCAATTTCATAATTCCTTTCCTTAACTCGAGATCCCTTAGAGTTAACTCTAGTGCATGCGCACTGCTCTTCTAGATCATTGAGTCCTTTTCGTGATCTAGCGACATTCCTAGACGACGCTCGAGATCGTCGCCCAAATAGTCGAACCCGAGATTCGCACTATTTCAAACAAAATGGCGTATTTAACGCATTATGGCGGAAATGCTCCGTGCACCCACCGAGGGTTATGGAGATGCCATCATTCTACCAAGAATCAACTCGATCACTTTGAATTGAAGACACATTTGATCACACTTGTGTCTACAAATCAATTCCACGGTTTGATCGTGAAGACCCGTATGCACACATCCGCTGGTTTAACAAGTTGACTTCAACTATCAATTACAAGGATGTGCCACGTAAAGTCATCAAGTTGATGCTATTTCCATTCTCACTGAGGGGCAGCCGGATTTGGCCGGAAAAGAACCCCTCGATCCATCGAAACTTGGGAGGAACTTGTTCAAAAGTTTGTCAATCATTTCTTTCCTCCATCAAAGACGACTAATCTAAAAATGAAATTTCGGATTTCGCCAAAATTTCGATGAAAACTTTGGAGAGGCGTGGAGAGATTCAAAGATCTCCTCGTGAAATGCCTCACCATGGATTCACTGAGCTTCAACAAATCAATATCTTTACAATGGGTTGAATAGTAACGATCAAGATTCCTTGAATGCACCGCAGTGGAAATATCTTGAATCGTAAGCCTAAAGATGTGATTGAAATTTGCGAGCAAAATCGAAAGTTCCTATTTCGCAACAAAGTCAATACTCCGAACACTCCCGCTTCTACATCTAATAACTCTTTCGAGTTAGTCGCCCGATAGCAGCCTCTAACGGATGCCATCCGTTGTATGATTAAGGATGTTAAGGAAATCAAAAGCTAGATTCATAAACCGTAACCAATCAAAGCCGTAAACAAGGTGTGTGAAACTTGTGGTGGTCCACACGCAGATTATGATTGTCAAGCAACCGATGCTTCCTTTTACCAAGCTCCCGTAGCTTCGTGAACCACAATCAATACCGACCACAGTCGATCCTCACTACTGCACCTAGCGGTATGACACCACCGGTTTTCCTCCCTGCAAAACCATGGCAATCAAAATCGCTTTGTTCCAATCAAGGACAAAATTTCAATCAAAACCGGAATAATCACAACCCACCCTACCAAGCTCCAAATCAAGATAATTATCAACAACCTTCTCATGCTCTCCCACCAAATGACTTCATGAAAGTTACCGAGTCAAGCATACGCTCAATGCAAACTCGGATCAATAACATGAGGGTTGAGTCAAGAAGGAAATTGATACCACAATGTCTCGGCAGACAAATGAGTTGAAGAATATGATGAGCGCTTCATGAACATGAATACGAACCAAGCTTCATCATCTTCCGGAGGACTCCCAAGCAATACAATTACCAATCCAAATGCCGAGTTGAAAGTCGTCACCACTGTAGTGGTAAGACGCACAATGGACCTTCGACTCCTATGCCCCTCCTCCCGTGGCAATGAGTCAAGTTACCAAGGAGACAACGGACAAGGTGCATTATTCAAGCCCACGGCATCAAGACACGTCCAACCTTCGGTAGTCCAAGCTTTAAGTCCGAACCCAAGTTCAAGACACATTCTCGAGCCGAAAACACTTCCATCCCGGCTCAAAAGTCTAGTCACTTCCTTACCCATCAAGAATGAATGATGAGAAGCAAAAGACAAAAACAAAGAGCGATGGAAAAATTTTCCAAATCTTCAATGAGCTTCACTTTGATATAAGCTTCGTTGATGCTCTCGTTCTAATGCCTAAATTTGCATCCACGCTTAAAGGCTTCATCGAGCAACAAAGATAAGTTGTCCGAGATGACGAAAACCTCTAAATGAGCAATGCTCACGGCCATTCTTAATAAGCTTCCCGAAAGCTTGAAGACCCCGGCCGGTTTTAATCCGTGTGATTTCTTGGGATGTTTCAATGTCCGCCTTGGCCGATCTTGGCGCTAGCATTAACCTCATGCCACTCTCAAGATGGAAGAAACTCTCTTCCTAAACTTTCATCCACTTGTATGACACTCGAGCTAGCGGACCGCACCATAACTCGTCCACTGGGATAGCCGAGGATGTTGTGATGAAAGTGGGAAAGTTTCACTTTCCTACCGACTTTGTTGTAGTAGACTTCGATGCGATTCTAGAGTTCCCTCATCTTGGGAGAGCTTTCGAGAACCAGTCGTGCTCGATTGATGTGTTTGTCAAGAGTTGACCATACGGGTTGACAATGAAGAGCTCACGTTGAATATCAACCAAAACTCCAAACCTCTATACAAACAGAGTGTTGCCACAATTGATCAAAAATCCGAAGATTCAATGCAACACTCTCAAATTTCACGGTTAAGAGGAGTTTTCAAAACGCTACGAGCTCAAAGCTTTGAAAATCACCCCGGTTCAAACAAATGGTTTGAAAGTCGCACTCGTGGAAGTCAAGAGTGTTCTTGATGATGATGATGATCTAGATTCGGAGACTTCATCGGAAGTGGTGGAAACCGCTAGCTCTAAGAGCACACCACTTGTCCCACCTCCGAATCGCTTTGTCGATCGAGTTTGTTAACTCGTGGATGAAACCAAACTCTCTCGCTTCATCCGAATTGGATGATGATGTTTGTGATCCAATGGGAGACATTCTTCCCATTGATGAATTGCTCAAAATGATCCATCATCTTCCGCCTTATTCCCGACTCTTCCATCCCTTCCTCACTCCTCGATGAGGAAGATGACAACTTTGGAATGAAGTCGATGCATTTCTTAGTGATGAGTCAATTCCTACAGAATTGATAACACTTACTTGATCCGGAGGAGACATCCTTTTTCCGAAAGTCCGTTGATTGAAGAACCATTTCCCACCCTCCTCCCGGACATCTTCTTGACAATCACCATATAAGCTTCAAGTTTAAGCTTAAAATGTCAAAATGGTGATTTGCTTTTTCTCGATGAGGAATGGACTTGCATTGTCATGCATATCTTTGTTCCATTCTTCACAGATGGTGTGGTTGCTCTTTCCCTTTCTCTTTCGGAATGAGGACACCATCTTTGACCCCGTATCATTCTTAATAGTTTTACTATTAACAATACCGCGGTTGTGTCTCGTCGGTGTGGAACTTTCGATGTTCATATGTTTGTTAACACCGTGAACGAAAGTCCGATCGAGATTGGTTTTCCACGTTACTTTCCCAAGAACAAATGAATTGGGTCGAGTCAAGCTAGCGACTCGGTAATCAAAAACAAGAGCTAAACATGGGTTTTCACCCGTGTGTACCACCCTAGTGTGGGGAGTTGCCCACATGTTGTATATAGACTAAAAAAAAAAAAAAAAAAAAAAAAAAAAAAACCCTTTCTATATAATGGCCGTAGTATTTCCTTTTACGTTTTTGTTTCGCATAACCGCGGTACTTTGAATATTGAGGGCAATATTCATTTCTAGTGTGGGGAATTCTCACGAATTTTATCATATAATTATACCAATTCCCCTTTTGGCCAAAATTTTTTTGGAGTAAGTGTTTTACACTTACTCAATTGGTTATCATCCGCCATGTCTAATAAGACAAAAGGATTGGCTAATCCAGAGCAAACGGCTCTTGGTAAAGATATCTCAAACCGTTGACGGCTTGCAATTTGCCCAAAATTGTATGGTATTCATTTCACCATATCCTTAAAAGTGAAGAGTGGCTAGCCCGCAAGATTATGGCTTGTGGTAAAGGCGTGGAAAACCATAATTGGTAATCGACTCACCAAAGATAATATTGATAATTTATCTAAGAGTTGGCTAGTCCGAGCAAACGGCTTCCGTAAAGACAAATCAAACCGTTGAAAGTCGGTGGTTTGCTCAAAATCACATGGTTATCGGTGTACCATGGTTCTTACTTGAACTGAAACATTTGGCTACTCCGTAAGTAATGGCTTTTGGTAAAGAGATTAAAATCCATTATGTTTTTTCAAATCATTGCTAGGGACTAGCAATATCTCGATGTGGGGATTGATGAGTGTGTAAATACTCATCATTTTGTACAATATAAACGCAAAACATCTAAAACACTCGTAAACACATCAAAATGATCAAAATATCACAAATCATGTTTTATGTGTTTTAAATGCAAAATATAAAATCGATGAAAACATATCAAATTTGCAAAATTGCGCTTTAGTCCCCAAGTTTCTAAAATTGTCAAAATAGTCCCCGAGCACGAATTTCAAAAGAAAAGTCACCAAAGGTCCTTTTAAAATCATAAGTTGTCAAATTTAGTCCTTTGGTGAAAAATATCAAAAGTTTGAGAAAATTACAAATTGGTCCTTCAAGTTTCAAAATTGGCAAAATAGCCTCGAAAATTGCAAAATGGCAATTTTGGTCCCTATACTTTTGAAGCTTGTCATTTTCAGCCCTTGGAACAAGTTTGATGATTGGCGATGAATGGTCCCTACAATTTCGAATTTACATAAAGGTCCTTGATTAATTAAACCTATTATACTAATTTTGACCCTATCACAAAAGCCTTTGACCGCCTTTTCCTTGTGACCCCTTCCCCTTTTGGACCCCCGTCACCAACCCAAAGTCAAACAAAACAGCTTACCCGCCCCACCTTATCTTCCCACCACTTGATCTCTCGCAACTCGTGCATCACTTCACCCTTTTCCACCCCTCCTCATCATACCCACCTAACTTACCTCCACAATAAATGCCACCCCCTAGTGCTATTGCAGAGTCAACTAGTCAAATTCCATTCCCGCCAAAATTGGTAAACAAGAAAGACTCTCATTGACACCCATTGGCCAAGAGGTGGGTGGTGGGATCACTCTAAGGACACGTGTAAGCAATTTTGGTGCATAAAAGAAGAAGAAGGAGCAAAGAGAAGGAGTAGTTTTAGTTTTAAAATTTCTTATGTCGCTTTTTATCTTTAATATATTAGTTTAATTTCAAAGTTGTAATTTTTGTTCTCAAGTGATAAACTCAAGTTATAATTGTAGTCTAAGCAAGTTTTAATCACTAATTCCAAGGTTTTGTTTAATTTCACATATTGTACTTTATCGTTGAATTTCAAAGTTTCAATCTCTAAAACAAAAGCTTCAATAGCTTATTTTCAAGTTTAATAAGCTTAAATAAGCTTTTCATAGCTTTTATAAGCTTTTAGTCAAGTTTCAATCATTTTGAAACTTGGTCAATAAAAGTCAACAAGGGTACCAAAGTGATGCAGATGGAAATGGTTGGTTCGCATAATGAGAATGGGTTGCCTTGGAGTGATATGGGTTGGTATAATTAGGATAGTGGTTCTTGGTTCTCGGTTTGATTAATAGCCATAGTGGCTTGGGACAACTTGTAAGTGATTTTTCAAGTTCTTATGCAATAATCAATAATTGTAGTTTAAACATGTTAAAACCTGTTCTAATAAAAGTATTTAAGTTAATATAAGTGAATTTGATAATTAAATGTTGTTTAATTGTTCAATTAGTTTTGAGCTAAAATCAAGAATTAAAGAGTGTTTGGATTAGATGGTTAAACTGTCTTTGAAGCTTGATCTGGTTAGAACTTGTTTTGCCATGCTTGTTTAGCTTCCTTTGACTCATTTCACCACAATTTGGTGCCTTCCACTTCAAAAGTCAAAATTGGACTTAAATCATCTCACTTTAAAACTCATGGAATTTAGGATTGGTAAATCCTTATTTTGTGTTTAGAAGTTTGTAACATTGCTTGCATTAGGCTAATTACTTCATATAACATCAATAATAACAACAAATTGGTTTCAAAGTTCACTTTGGTCAATCGTCCAAGTTTCTTCAAAAGTCAAAAACTCACAAAGCTAGTTTCGAGCCAACCGCAAGGAATTTTTTGGCTAACCTTGGGTCTCATCAAGTGAAATCTGTGGTTTCATAAACTTCATCCGGTCTTCTTGCTTATTGGCATTTTTGTAGAATTTTACAATTTTTTATAAGCTCCAAATAAGCTCCTACTTTAGGCCTAAACCGCCTCGCCCAAACTCGTGATTCACCGAGCTTTTTCTCGCTTGGTGCAAGGTTTGCACAGGCTCAACCGAGCTTGTATAGGTCTGGTTTTTGGATCATGAGGTCTTAGCCTGTGTCTACTTGTGTCCCTACTCTTTGTTTTGAGTTAGCTTATTTAGGTAGCTTATTTTTGAGCTACAAAGTAGCACTAAAAATCTGTTTTGGTACCTTGTGCTCAAATTATCAAATCATAAGCATCTTGTAATTCAGTGGTTTAAAGCAGTTGTTTTTAGTTTATTTTGGTACTTATAGCATAGTAAAACTTCTGTAACAGTTGGGTGCACTCTTGTTACCTTGTGCTTATTTCAAGTGCTTATTACATAAGCACTTGGACTACAGTTTCATTTTTCTACACATAGCCCTCTGTTTTTCCATTTTTATTAGATTCTCAATATTATTTCAAGCTTATCTTGAATTTTTCAGATTTTTCCAAGTTGTTTAGCTATTTTTCTTAATTTAAAACTAGTTTTTAAGCATTTTTAATTAGCTTTTAATATAAAAAATTAAGAAAAGCTTCAAAAAAATAAGTTTTCAATTTTCTTAGGTTTAGATAAATATAAAAAGTAAAAAAGTAATTTTCCATATTTTTCATAGTTTATTTGGTAATTTTAGTAATTTAATTAGTTTTAATAGTTTAAAATTCATAAAAATAGAAAATAATCGAAAAATACAAAATAGTTTTGAAAATTCTAGTTTGATATTTTAGACTTTTTCATTTCATAATTTTATTTTTCTAGCTTTATTTCCTCATTTCTTGTATTTTAGGTAATTATTTAATAGTTAAAATTAGTTTTTAATTAATAATAATTAGATAATTAGTTGTAAAATTAATTTTCTTTTTCTAATAATTTTATTTTATCATTAGGTTTATAAAATATCATTTTCATATTTTTAGGGTTAATATTGTGTAAGTTTCACGTTTTTGTTTCAGACGTCACGTAGTTTTTAATTAAGTTTTATTAAAACAAAAGAACAAAAACATCATTTTAATAATAGTGATAGCGTTTATTTAATAGATTTTATCTTTTAGATTTCCTTTAATTTGCATTTAAGCCGTTGTAATTTGTTGGCTATTTTCGTAGTTATAATCATAAATCAAATCTCAGATCCATTCAAATCTTCTCGATCACTAAACGTTTGACTATTCTCGCACTACTGTTGGGACTTAACGACTGGGAAACATTATACTCTCCTGGACTTCATTGCATTTGTGTCCGAACTGCTTTTAAGTTTCTTACGCCTAGCCATTCACAAGTGGCTCGCTTGCGTGAGATAACTTGACTTGTTTATACAGATCACAAACCTAGGATACGTAAACGATTTCGTCCTAGTTTTGCTCTCGGGGCTTGGTTACGAGATCATCGTAAATGATCTCCCTATGTCGATAGTGACCCCATTCATCAAGCAAGATGCCATCATCAATGAATAGAGTTAACTTGTTCAATGGATGAGTGGTTCCCGCCGAGGACCCGAATCACAAAAGTGAATAGGATCCTCCAAGCCACGGAAATGAACTCTTGGTGACCGGGGTCTTGTCCAAAATTTTGGATCTAAAACGATTTGTTTTAACCCATCCTTCACTGTGGAGGGTTCGTGATGGGCGACATAAACTCCCTTGTTGTAGTCTAACCCCTGAAGTGCAAAATGTTTTATAATCCGTGGTGAATTGTTGTCCCTGTTAAGACCGAACTGATGAGATATTCCCGAGTGGTCTAAGGTTATTCTCATCGTAGAGGTGTCGGGTCAAAGGCCTTAGTTGCCCAAAACTCCCTAAGGAGGTTTTGGTACAAGATAGTAGGACACCGAACAAAGCCGTCAGTTTGGGCGCTGAACAAAAATTTCATTATGTCCTTATAGGTCGACATTTGTGGTATTCAAAATTTCCTATGACATTATTTGTTTTAAATTCAACGTTACTGAGATACCCTACCCACTGTGATGCAAACTGAAGAGATTGTGTTCTTGCCATTTCCATTAAAAGGTTTTTAGGGTTTTGAAAAAAAAGCTTTCTTGACAAGAACAATCAAAGAGTTTTGAGTCTCTTAAGTTGTGATGAAAAACTTTTGTAAAGGTTTACAGAGAAGATTTTCCAAAAAAAAGATTTGAAGAACACAAAGATTTCGGGTTTGAAAGAGATTTTGATGTAGTTTTGTTAGCGTAAATCTTTTGTGTGTGTTATAAGGATTTTATGTAGGGTATTTATAGAGTGATGAGAGGGTTGTTTGTGCATACTTGTGGATTTGTAAAGTCGGTTTTGAAAACGCTTTGAATTTCCACATTTAATGACACCCTCCACTACCCGCAGAAAATCGCTTTTCAAGGAAACAGCTAAAGGTATAGTAAAAGTGCACTTTGCAAAGAATAAAATATTCACAGGATATTTTATGCAGAGGAGGCATTTAATTCCAAGTGGGATGAGGTAAGTATTGTGGACCCCGACAAGAAGATACAAAGGCATATATTCCTATATTTAATTGGTGTGACTTCCAACCTAGGACATTTAAGTAACTAATACTTAGATGCATTTAGTTACTCATTCAATGCTCAATATCTAGAGTCAGGTCCCCGAATGAGTCTTACTCATTCAAAGGAGAGGATGGAATTGGGATTTGTTCGTGGAGGATGAACCATTTCGGTGAGAACTCACCGAGATTGGGATTGAGTTGTGTTGTCAATTTCAATGTCTAGCATTCCCAATTCGCCTTTCGCCTCCAAGGTAGGTTCATCTAAGGGTTTAGTGAAGATATCGAAGTTGATATTCATGAGAATGAAATGAAGCTCTATGTCTCCTTTCATTATGTGGTCCCCGATAAAATGATATCCGATATCAATGTGTTTGGTTCTTTGGTGAAGGATGTGATTGTTGGAGATTGCAATAGCAATCGTGTTGTCACGTAAGATGGGTACCATTTTGTAATGGATGTCATAGTCACCGAGTTGACTTTTCATCCATAATACATTGGCACAACATCCCGCAGAAGAACATACTCGCCTTCTCAACAAGACATAGCCACTAATTGTTGCTTTTAGCACTCCAACAAACCGCTTTTCCTCCAAGAAATTGACAAGACTCGAGGTACTTTTTTCATCCATGTTGTAGCCAAGATAATCGTAGTCGAGTACCCTTCGAGATCAAACCCCGAGCACTTTGGATAATCGAGTCCAAGGTTTCAGTTCCTCTGTGTACCGAGTATTCTTTGGTCAGAGTGAGGTGGGATTCTTCGAGATTGACCTGGTATCTTGCTATTAGATGATCGAGAATTGTATGTCCGGTCCGAAGCAAGAAGATACATTAGTGAGCCAACAATTCCTCTTAAATGGGTTTGATTGACTGCCTTGCCGTGAGATCAGTCTAAGGTTGTTAGAGGGACCATTGGTGTCTTCACCGAGGCAAAGTCATATATCTCATATTTCTTCATGAGATTTCGGTGTATTTCTCTTGACCGATGGAGATCCCTTTATCACCGCTCGATTTGTAGTCCAAGGAAGTATGTGAGTTCACCCATCATGCTCATTTCAAACTTTTGTCATCGCTTTTCAAACTGCTTGCAAAGAGTGTAGTTTGTTGAGCCAAAGATGATGTCATCAACATATACTTGGACTAGTACAATATCATGTTTTGTCCTATAGATAAACAATGTGTTGTCTATCTTTCCTTTAACAAACTTATTTTGAATTAGGAAGGCCGAGAGAGTTTCATACCATGCTCGGGAGCTTGTTTCACCATAAAGGGCTTTATCAAGCTTGCGCACATAGTCGTGGAATTCACTACTCTCAAAGCCGAGGTTGCCGAACATACACATCTTCCTTGAGTTCACCATTCAAGAATGCACTTTTACATCCATTTGGTAAACTTTGAAGTTCATGTAGGTAGCAAATGCAAGGAAGATCCCGATGGCTTCCATTCTTGCAACAGAGCAAATGTCTCATCATAGTCAATTCCTTCTTGTTGATTGTAACCTTTGGCTACAAGTCCGCTTTGTTTTAATGACAAGGTTGCTTTCACCGCTTTTGTTCTCGAAACCCACTTCATTCCTATAACTATGACATCCTCGAGGACATTTGATCAAGGTCATGACCTTGTTTTTATCAAACTGCTGAAGTTCTTCTTGCATAGCTCGAACCCGCTAGGATGTTTTAGAGCCTCTTGACACTCTTAGGTTCTATATCCGATAGGAAATCAAAGATATAGGCATTCATTGGTCAAGTCAAGAAGAATTAGCGTACCATGCTTCTAGTGAGCATGCCTTCGTGCTGGTTCACCAATGATGTTTACAAGTTCAATATCATAAGATTTTGTCCACTTACACCGTGGTTCAGGATCCGAGCTTGAAGAGGTCACTGAAACTCAAGAGTGAGTTCAAAAGCAGGAGCCACGTAATCATTAAGAACATCCGTTAAGATGTCTTGTTCAGTTGGGGTTCATGAATCATAGGTTCCCGAACATTTGGTTCAAGTTACCTATCCCAAGCAGGACCCATTGATTATCAATTAATTCACCGATAGTTGGTTGTGAAAGGTTGTGAGGCAAGACATAATATGAGATGTCGCGATCGCCTGGTACGAGGAATTGATTTCATGTTATACTCATCGTGAGGATATCTTGATGAGTTATTAATTCCTATTTCCTCCACCGAGGTGTCAGTGAACCCGATGCTTTCAACTCTCATCAAAGGTGACATGAAAGGTTTCCTCAACTTGTTGTCTCCATGTTTTAAATAACCTCAAGGCTTTGGAGATCGGTGAGTAACCTAGAAAGTATCCATCATCGCCTTTAGCATCAAACTTGCCTAGATGATCCTTGTGGTTATGAATAAACACAGACATCCAAACACATGAAAGTAGCTTATATCGTGAAGTCTACCTTTGAATATCTCATATGGGATTTTGTTATTTCTTTTGACAATGATTGACCTATTTTGAGTGTAACAGTTGTTTTGATACAAATTCGTAAATGTTTTGAAAGAGCTAAGCCATTTAACATAGTTCTAGTGCCTCAATGAGAGTTCTGCTTTTTCCTTCACCACCCCATTTTGTTCGGGGTGTAAGGAGATGAAAAATTTGGGAGATTCCTTTTCATCACGTAAATTCTCAAGCTCTTCATTTTCGAACTCGCACCATTGTCGGGCTCGATTTGTTTAACATTAATGTCATTCTAGTTTTCAATGTTCCTAATGAATGACATTATAGTGTCACCGCCTCGACTTTTTGAAAGAAAGTATACCCAAGTATATCTTGAAAACTCATCAACAATGACAAGAGTATACTTTATGTCGGATTGATCTAGGATTGACTCGTCCAAAGAGATCCATATGCAGGAGGTGAAGGCGCTTTTGATTGAGAAATTTTGTTTAGTTTGAAGGATGCTCTTTGATGTTTGCCTTTTTCACAAGTTGAGCATGGTTTGTCTTTGCAAAACCAAAGGATGGTAAACCAAGGACCTTGTTTTGTTTTGCCAAGTTGTTGATATTTTTGAAGTTTAAGTGAGAGAGTCTCTTATGCCATAGCCGCTGATGCTTCCAAGAGCTTTGGCAAAGAGACAGTTCCATCTTGAGAGAGTGTTGACATGTCTAAGACATAAACATCATCCCTTCTAGGAGCTATCAAAACAACTTCTTTGTTGGCATTGAAAATGGTACCTTGTTTGTCATTGAATTGCACAATGTACTTTGCATCACGAGTTGACCGACAATCGATGAGATTGTATTTTAGACCATTGACATAAGCTATTCTAGAAAACTATTCCATTACATTATATCGAACCATAACCTTCAAGAGGACATGATGAGTTATCACCAAATACTACCTGGGTCCCGGTTCATTTACTTAACTTGTGCAGATACTCCTTAACACCAATATGCTTCTTGAGCATCCACTATCTAGATGCCGATAGCTCCTCGGCGTGTCTCGCACAAGTAGTAAAGTGGATTAGTTTCTTCATCGACCCACATACTAGTGGGATTGGGCTTAAAGGTCCATTTAAATTTGGCAATTGACTCATGGTCGTTGGTTGAGTGCATTGTGCTACCACAAGTTTTACATTTTGTGATCGAGGATGACTCGGTGATTCAGGTTGCTTGGTACTTCTCCTTGCTTGAATGGAACCGCTGCATGCTCGGGATGTATCATGAGCCGATTTCGCAAATATCACAACATGTGTTCATGAGACAATCATCATGATGATGATCATTAAAGCCACAAAGGTGGGCAAGGAGGAAAGGGTTTAGTTCTAAACTTTGATCGATTTTGAGGTTGAAGCATACCGATGACCAACTTTGGTATAGTTTGCTTTATCGAGAGAACTTACGATTGTAAGTGATCAAGTTCTCGTGATCCTCCTTTTGCATCATACAAAAAGGATTCTATAACAGCTATCGCCAGTATGACCCAGATAGTGGCATAGATCACACTTCGCTTTGATTTGGTGGTGGCTTTTGACTTTGAGGAACTAGAGGAAGTCGACTTTGTTTCCTTGATTGATTCGTAGACTTTTCGATGGATTCCATCTTATCGCTAGCTTCCTCACAAGTTCGCCCGCCTGTCAATTTGGTCACTTCAAGGGGGGATGAGGATGTGGAAGTCTCGGTGGGAGTAGATTCTAGTTGAATTGGTTTTGTTGGTCTTTTCGTGATGGTTCTACAAAGCATGACCTTCCTTGGGTGAATGAGGATTGAATTTATGGAGTAAGCTCGAGCTTGCGCAAAGACCGAAGAGGTTTCAGGGTGGAAGCATTGCATTAGACTCGCTTAGACTCAATGTGTTCAAGATCATCGGGCACATCAGAGGTCCAAGCATGCTCCAAGAGCTTGACCCTGTGCTCTAGAATTCTTCCGTAATCGGGTTAGAACCTTACTATCGTGATTAACCCGATCAATCCAATCACCGGGCTTGGAATAGTCAACACATTGGTAATCATGCCACCGCACACAAATGGTTTGGGAGATCGGTCTTTTCGTGAGAGTCAAGGAGATGATCTTCACCTATGACTCTTTTTTTGCTACTAGGGGCTCCTACAAGATCGAGACTCTTGGATTCTTAGCAATTCAACTAGCAATGATATCCTTTCTTTCTTAAGTTCATCTTGAAGAGCCCGATTTCTTTTAACTAATTCAAGTGTTTTGAATTTGCAAGGTGATAGCCTCAAGCTTATTTTGTTTCAAAAGTAGTAGTTCACCCTCACACTTGTTTAGTTCAAAACTTAGCTTGTTATATTTTGAAAAAGATTTAATCTTTGCTCTTCTACAAACTTAAGATCAACATTGATATAGTTCATATAGGATCGCCAATCGTAGTCATCATCCATAGAAAGTAAAATGTTTACCTTCTTCATTGTAATGTTGACCCATTCTCCATTTCTCGCATGATTTTTACCAATGTACTAGCTTGTCCTCTTATGAGAGGGCCATCAAGACATCGACATGCACCATTTCATCATCGATGAGACCGGCTCTTCATCCCAACAAGGTTTCTGTATTTGTAGAACACATACACGCACCTTGATAGATCTTAAGCACCGGATATCGTTAGTGTTGCCTATGTAATCACAAGCAAACTAATAGAAGATCTCTACAACTCAGACAGCGAAAGTAAATACAAGTTACAATAACTAAGAACTCTATGATCCTCTATGGATCTTTTGATTATGGAAACCTATGTTTTGATAGTTTACAAGACTTGAAATACTTGAGAAAACCTTACTATTACAAACCAACATGGTTTCTTATATAGGCAAGAAACCCTAATGAGCGCTGACAAATTACGCCCTATTCCTAACGTAGACTAAGCATGCTTCTAGACAAGCATGCAACTAATCATATTGTTTTGTTAATCATATTGTTTATTCCGATAAGCTTTACATAATACTGCCGCCAACCTATACATACTGCTACGACTTTTACTCTAAATGAGCTTATCTCTCCCACGTGGTTCAGACTTTCAAGAAGAATTAATATTCTTTAACTCTTCTCGTCAAGTATAACTGCGTAATCTCTTCGACGATGCTTGGCGTAATCAAGAGTTTATGCTTCATAATCGAGTTTTCCTTAATTCCCAACAATCCTCCCTAAACCGAATTTGACTAGTTAAGTTCCGTTTCCTTGATAGATCGATAATGTTTGCTGAGGATTGTACCAGCCACGAAAAATTTCCGTCAAGATCCTTTCGATATCTTAAACACTTGAGCTATTGATGGCCGAATCTTGAGGATCAAGAACAAAGATTTAGAAGAAGAACATCTCTATGATGACCGAACGTGAAATACCGTATCTTTGCAAAGAACATATGACAAAGATGTACATCAAAACATATAAGTTCAATACTATTCTCATCACTTCCTGTGTGTTAACTCCCGTGAGAAAGTGAATCATTGAAATTAATGGATTTGATGTCTTTACCAATAGCCATTACTACCGGAGTAGCCACATGTTTGAGTTCGAAAACTATGGTACATTGATAACCATCCGATTTATTGGCAAACCAAAGAACCATATAAATGGATTTGTCTTGTCTTTACCGTAGCCGCTTGCTCGTGACTAGTCAATTTTAGAATTGGTGAATTGAGAACCAAATATGGATTCGCTTGCCTTTACCACATGCCATATACATGTGGGCTAGCCAATTCTTGGATTCCAAAAGGAATAGACCATGGTGAATTGATGACCATTCAACCTCAAAGAATGAAGCATGGGTGGTTGTTGACCCTATGATTTTGAGCAAACCATTACAATTTATCAATGCATTTGTTGTGTCTTTACTAAAGTCAGTACCTTTGGACTAGTCAACTCTTTGACATACACAAGGTACATCTGTGAGTTAACAACCAGCGAGAAATGGACAACAAGCAAACCCGCATAAAAGATAGTTTTTTTTTTTTTTTTTTTTTTTTTTTTTTTTTAACTAAGAATTTTATAAATACTGAAAGAGCTTAAGAATAAGTTGAAAAGGAAAATTAAAAACCTAATTTATTAAATAAACGCTATCACTATTTTTAAAATGATGTTTTGGTGAGTTTTCTTTTTATGAGAGTCTTTTACTTCTAAAAAGATTTAGACAATAATAGACAAATAACATAAATAATGCAAACTAAAGTGAACAAAACAAAGTAGTGCAGAGAGTACCAAGTGTCCTGATATGGATGAGGAAGAGGCCTATTGCAGTTGTTGGAGTTGAGTTTTGATCAATCCCACCAAGTTAAAGGCATCGCCTTTCATTTCCCACAGATCGGAGGAATTTCCACCTCCGACTCAAAGATCTTTCCATAAGTCTTTTAGGCAAAGGATACTTTCTTTCGTAAAACATGCGCATAAAGTGATTCCACCCTTAGTCTCAAGCACATGCACACGAGGAAGAGGATAGAATCTCCGTGGATGTAAGCTTCCACCGATGTGAGTTTTCCCAAATGGAAGATGCTTTGCTATCGGGAATGCGGGACTTGAAGATCTCCTCGGTAAGAACATCCCGTAACCTTGTGGTTCCTTGTTGCAATAATGGGTGGTAACTTGAGTGAATGAGAAAGTAAGTCCGCCTGCTCTACCAAGTGTAGAATTTCCTTCGTAAAGGTGAATTCCATTGAAGGAGTCCCTTCAAGAAGAACATTCATCTCATCATCCTTTAATTTCAAGTTATCACTTCATCCGAATTTCCATCGTGAAAATCGCAGCAGCACCCTTCTATAATGAAAGTCGAGTCATCGCCTTCAAGATCCAAAGGAGATCTTTAGCCATACTCTTCTTCCTCCTCCTGTGTCGATAGATTTCCTGTAGGAGCATCTTCATCTTGTGCATGAGTGGTAGGACTTGAAGTGGTAGATGGAGACTTGGTTGGAGTACGAAGTGCTTTCATCCTGTGGAGCATCTTTATTGCCCTTTCTGTTTTAGTTTCAGCTTCCTTAACTTTAGAGTCTTCCAGTGTGATAACAGGTGTTACTGAGAAAGTGGGAGTTGATGCTTCTGGTGCTTCAGGAGAAATGGAAGATGGTTCAGCAGATTGACTCTTGGCAGTGGAAGAAGCAACTTCGTGGTTACTTCAAAGAGAATGACCGGAGAAGTCATCGTGGGTGAAGCATCATCCGACTTGAGTCTTTGGCTTTCGAAACCTCATTCTCTCAAATCCTTTTAAGTTGGTAGAATGTGTTGAAGATGATGATCTTTCCTGCATGATCTTGTTATATTTCATGATACAGACATGATCGAAAAGCCTTGACTTGTTTCATTGTTGCCGTAGTTGTACATTGAGCATTGGTTTTCACCACCCTTCTTATTTCATCTTTAGTAGGAGGTTTGCCTTTGGCCTTCTCGAGCTTTGATGGCCCTCTTTGTGCGATTGCTTCTTGCTTCCTTTGTCTTCCCCGAGCCATCATTCGCTCCACATAATTGTCACCGAGGAAATCTCCACCTAGTATACTTTGAGCTAGAGAAGGTCTTGAAATGACTTGTCGAGTTAGAATATCCCAAGTTCAAGCAGTATCCGAACCCTCGCTCATCTAGTTCTTTTCTTCTCTCGTGAGTTAAAGATGAGAATTCCTCTGCTTCAAGTTGTTTAGCCAATGCTACACTTTCCTTGACTTCTCAAACTCGCCTAATCTACTTGCTTGACCTAGTCGCTCCTCCTCATTCACCGTGTCGTGACCAAGCTCATCTTCGATGACAATTTTTCCTTTATCATCGTGTCGCTTAACACACTCATCTTCGATAAATCAACAACAATCACTCGTGCAATACCCATGTCATTATGATCAAGAGACATCTTCCATTTGCACATCGCCAGATGTGGTCTTATCAAGACTGGTTCTTAGAAGCTTCAAGAAACCTTATGAAGATCGATCTCTTTCTTCCGTGTATGTAATGTGTTCCTTCTTCTTTGAGGAAGTAGCAACAAGGATGAAGGATCATTGAGAGAGACATCACCAATATCTCCGCATCCCCAAAATGAGGTTCTTCTTGTTCTTCATCGAAGAAAGCACAAGTTTCTTTTGAGCTCCCTTTGAGTTTGTCTTCTAAGTCCTTGACTTGATTCTGCAGATCTTCAATCTTACTTCCAAGAGAAGACTTGGTCTCGCAAGCTCCTTTTTCGCACTTGTAACCTCAAGAAGATACCCGCTGACAAGAGCATGACAGATGAGAGTGTAATGGGGTCCTCACCCACCACAGATTGCTCCGTGGTGGGAACTTCATTGGACCTTTCGTAAGAAACATGGTCATGCTCAATGAGGAAGATCTTCATTAAGAGGATCCCTTACAGGACTTGGTGTGGGTAGTCTATTAACTTTGGATTCATCATGTGCAACAAGTGTGGGTGTTGGACTGGGACAAGGTGGTTGGTCATGAGCAACATGAGTTGCTTCAATCAGCTGATGAGGGCCCTCATCAATGTTAACTAATGGATTACCATCAAGAGCAACAGTGAGGAAGGAGGATTATGAGTCACATTCTCCTCATCGAAATTTCATTACCTTGTGGCAACATGGTCATAGCAAGGGTGATGTTCCCCGAAGTGGGTTTTCATTGTAGCATATAATTTAGCGCTAAAGTACCTATGGATAGAAAGATTTGGTTTGGGTAGTGGTGTCTAAAATCATTTGTAGAAACCTTGGGTACATTAAAATTTTCCTTTGTCTTTGAATATTTTCAACCATGTTTTCAAAATATACTTAGAAAAATTGAAAGTTACCCTCGAAAGACACAAACACCATATCCTGGGCTGTAGAGAATCGTCCCATCCTCCGCCTTGTTGCTTATGCATTGAAGCAAAGTGTGAACCAAGAACCTCCACTTCTGCAAAGTTCCTTCTTCACCACATATCGCTTCTTGTACCACGATAGCCAATAGCCCTTAGCCCATTCAAGACATCTTCCCGATTAGAGTAAAATACTCCATCAAGATCTTCCAAGTGTAGCTTCCTCCTAATCGTGTCCTCTCAGAACGTTGTACTGCTTCATCAATCATGCCCCTAATCTCTGCCTCTCCTCTTCTCATAGCTGCCCAAAATTGAGTAATCATGATTCATATATCTCATTTGGAGAGTGAGTTAGAGCATAACGAATCTTGGACCTTTTCAGGAATTCCACCATTGGTTCATACAAATCATATCCCTTACCATTTCCCAGAAATGCAACTTTGTTGTGATCATGTTTAAATTCAAGAGCCATGAGGAATATGAGTGTTTAGGGTTAATATTCTTGAAATGGTGAGAGTTTGTGAAAGTGGAATGAGAGGGAATTTGTTTGATCTGAATATAGTGATGGTGAATTGAGTTTTGCCCAAATTAAAGTCAAAGAAAATTGACCGCTTGTTGACCATTGTCGACGCAGTATGACATCTTTGACCCAACCCAAAACAACACTTCAAATAGAACACATGATCAATCTGGGTTATAGCTTCAAAGAATGCATCAAAGATAAGAAAATCTTCTGTGAAGTTTCTAGAATTACCGTACACCCACTTGCATTAAACTCATTGAACCTCGAATCCGCCTATAAAATGATCCCAATGTAACTCATCTCTTCACCAAGATCCCCAAATATTTACCACAAACCCTAGAAGCCAAATAACCCCAAAAGCAAAATTGCACTATGACTACCAAACCTGAGATCATAGATCTCACTTCCTCATCTTCATCATCCTCTTCATCATCATCAAGTGGTGAATCAAACCCATGGTTCCATTACTTTCCTCAACCCTATCCACGACCAAATAAATCGCCCTTTCTCCCTTCTTCAAGATTATTACTGGAATCAAATTGTATGCTTCAAGATTTTGATATCGTAAGAAACAAGTAACGCCTTTCTCACTATTCGACCATGTACAAATGAGCCACTCTTGATGAATTTGACCTAGATCATGCGATATACAAACCGGAATCCAGATAAGGAATGTATAAAATGCAAGATGCATAACCGCAAAATGTATACAAAAACATACACAAAACAAACAAACTAGAGAAATATTAGAAGTTAGAGTTAGAATACAAAATAATATACAAAAATATGCGTAGTTTGCACAAATCCTCCCCGAGGCATATGCCTCCCCGAGGCTCTATGCCTCCCCTTAAACTATGCAACAAGGGTTTAGCAATCCAATATTGACCACGAGGTGTTGAAACCTTGGTCCATCAAACGCTTTTGTTAATAAGTCCGCCACATTATCATCAAGATGGATTTTAGCCACTTTTATCAAATGTTTTCATAAGCATCTCTTATAAAGTGGTGCCGATTTCAATGTGTTTCGCTCGATCGTGAAAACTGGATTTTTGACTATGCAGATGGTACTTTGATTATCTATATGAATTGTAGTGTTCATGAAGTTGTACCCATAGTCCAAAGAATTGATTTTGAATCCGGAGGACCGACCACAAAGAATTTGCAAAGAAGAACATACCGCTCAAAGAGTAGAGGTATCCACAATGGTTTGTTTCTGCATTGCCAAGAAATTAACCTCTTGCCAAGAAATTGGCGCCTCCAGCCATGGATCTTCTATCCGATTTGCACCAAAGATAATCACCGCTCACTATATGCTTCCAACTTGAAAGGAGATTTCGATACCAAAGGCCCAAGAGAGGTTGGCCTTTGAGGTACTTAAAGATCTTCTTGACAAGATTGAGATGGGAAGCAAGTGAGTGACTTGATGTCGAGAACAAACACTCACAAAGAAAAGTAATATCGTGTCTTAAAGTCGTTAGATACATCAATGAACCAATCATGGACCTGCATGATGAACATTCACGGTAGATCCGTTCATTATTTGCTTTAGTCTTTGAGCTTCATAAGGTGTGGTGGCCCCAACACCTTCCATACCAAACTTCTTCAAATGTCCTCACATATTTATCTTGACCGATAAAGATGCCATCTTGTTTCACGAACCCGAGACCCAAAAGAAAGTAAGCTCTCCCATAGCGCCATTTGAAATTCACCCTTCATTAGTTCCTCAAATTCTTCGCACCAAGCTTCGTTAGTGGAACCAAAAATAATGTCGCCCACATAAACTTGCACCGTAATGATGTCCGAGTAATTCTTCTTGAGGAACAGAGTTTTATCGATAGCACCTCTCCTATAGCCATGCTTCAAGCAGGAATGATGAAAGCCGAGCATACCAAGCTCGTAGCTCGATGTAAGCCATAAAGAGCTTTAACAACCTTGTAAACATGATTTGGGTGATCGTGGTCTTCAAATCCCTTGGGTTGAGAGACATAAACTTCCTCTTCAATCTCACCATACGTAAAAGCACCCTTGACATCCATCCGATACACCATGAAACCCATGTATGAAGCATATGCCAAGAAAATGCGAATTGCTTCAACTCGCAACAGTGCAAACACTTCATCATAATCAATCCTTCCTCTTGTATGAAGCCTTGAGCTACTAATCTTGCTTTGTTTTTATCACAACACCCCAAGCATCTCTCTTATTCTTCAAACCCATTTTGTCCCAATGGCATATTTGCCATCGGGAGTGGAACCAAAATCCAAACCGCCGATTGTGAAATTGTTGCATTTCCTCTTGCATTGCTTCGAGCCACCTTGAATCGCTGAGAGCTTGAGAAACACTAGTTGGTTCCACTTGAGAGAAAACAAGCAAACAGATGATGCTTGAAGTCCGTGGTGATTGTCTCTTTGCCGGTTGGAGACATAAGAGAAAAGCAATCAGTCTAAACCGAGGACCGGTGATAGCCTTCTAGTTCTAACAGTGCGAAGATCACCGATTATGTTGGATCGAGGATGAGCTATGTTGATCCTCCGAGTGGCGCTGGGTTGACTTCAATGGATGAATCAAGATTAGTGATGGTTGGCTCAAATTCAAAGATCATAAGAGGTGAGGTGAAGATGCCCTTTGGGTTGATGATTTCCAAGATCCAAGGTTTTGGAAAGCGTATAGGGTTCACCAAAGTCCGAAGATACTTGAGAAGGAACAAGATAGCCTTCAGCAGATTTAAAGGTGAAGGTGTGATGAATCAACTTCACAGTAAACACGGTTTCACCGACTTCTTCATTAGCAACCCTCCATTCGGTTTCCGCTTCAAGTTTAGCCGCAAATTCTTGAGTCTCAAGTCCGGCAAGGTCCTCAAGATAATGAGAGTCATCTTCATCACTCGAATCAGCAGTATCCTGGAGGTGGTACCGCAATATTGTTGGGGAGAAAGAAGGCACAAGTATGGGTTGCTCATCATCTTCAAACTCATTGTCGAGTCATCATCTATGGACTCGCATTGTTAGTTGGAGATTCTTGAGGGCCGCATTTTGGTTAGCCAAATGTCCGTGTAACCCAAATAATCGCTATAGTCAAGATCAAAGGACCACGAATGACCTTGTCCTTGAACATTAGCTTATCTTCCAAAAATCTCGTGTTCAAAGTCTCCTCTATCTTTTGGCTTGCAAATTGTACACCCCAGTGAGGCCTTACTATGAAATGAATAACCCACAATATAACCATCATCACCTTCTCATCAAACTTTCCCAACGGATCACCTGTGTTCGTAATGGTCACTTGACAACCAAAAGGTTTTAGGTAGTGTATGATGTGAACCTTTCCAAAGAGAAGTTCATATGGTGTTTTGAGTCGAGGTCTTGTAATGGAGACCTGTTCAAGACATAGCAAGTCGTGCCAATGCCTTCACCCGTAACATAGTGGGCGCTTAGAGTCTCAGCATGGATCTAGCAGCTTCTATTAAGGTCCTATTCTTTCTTTCACCACCCCATTTTGTTGTGGGGTTCTTGGATTACTATAGTCCCTTTTGATGCCTTTTGACCCACGTAGTTCTATAAGAATAGCATTTTGAACTCGTCCCATTATCACAATCAATTCCCTTAACCTTTTGTTCAACCGATTCAACAAGAGTGATGAATTCAACAAGACTGAGATGTTTCATCTTTGGTTCGAGAAAGAAAACCCAACAAAATCGCTATAGCCATCATGATTACCAAATGAAGAACTTATGATCAATGCTTCGACTTGAGTTGGACCAAATGATCCATGTGAAGCAACTAAAGAGGTTCAAGAATGATGCTCATAGCATTGATAGCTTTGTAAGAAGCTCGTGTTGTTTTCCTTTGTTGCAAGCGACACAATTGTGATCATTTGTGAATACTTTGGTGGAAGACCTTCAACAAGACCCATTTTAGAGAGTTTGTTAATGGTCTTGAAATTCACATGCGCCATTCTTCTATGCCATTTAGTGGACTCATCAAGAGATGCTATAGCCACCAAGCAAGTGAGGTCACCACCGGTTGAACTTCATTAAGGTTGAATGTGTATAGGTTGTGAGTTCGAGGAACTTTCAAGAGAATTGAAGTTTCTTCCGGGAGTTTGAAGTCTTTAGACAAGACAAGACATTCATTCTCGAAGAGAACTTTGTTCTTAGTGTCACATATTTGTGAAACAGAGAACAAGTTGAAATGTCAAGTTCCTTAACAAAGTACACATTCTCAAAATCCAGATGAGGTGTCTTTATGGTGCCTTTCCTGTAATACCCCATCACTTCCTCCAAAAGTCACATTGCCTCCTCCTTCTATAGGAACAAAATTACAGCATCATGTCCCTGCTCCCGCACATGCTTCCGAACAACCACTATCAACAATACCAATATTCTTATGCTTAGGGGATGATCCTACAAACAACAACAAAATATATACAAACGGTTAGATATTATGGAGGTTCAAGTCATTACCGACTTGAACCTTCCTTGTGGATCATGTGTTTAGGCATGAAGATTTAGAGGATCCACCATTGTTCTTGGTCCTCCATTGGTAATTGGGTCCCTTGTTAGTCCAAGAACAACTCACGACGGCTTTACAAAGAAGGTTCTATATCCCATCCCAAAGATACATAGAGTCAACATATGTAGGCCAATAACCATGTTTAAAGTATGGGCTAGTTGGTTGGACATAAGGTCCGTAATCGAACTCTCCAATGAGAGTCGGCTTTAGCCTTGAGGGACATAAGGTGGAATATTAGCAACATTGGTCCGCTTAGGTTTGTGTTTCTAGAGAGTAGCACATGCACCCAATCTTTGTTCATAAAAATCACAATCCTTAATCAAATGAAATTTACCGCCACATACAAAACATGTCTTCTTAGAAGATTTATTCAAATAGGAGATGTTCGATTACATGCGTAGTACTTAAAATGATACATTCAAGGAATTGTTTTAACAGATCGATTATTCAAACATTTAAAAGATAAGTCTTCGTGAGAAACCGCCTTGGAAGTTGATTCTCCACAGCCTCCCTAGAAGGCTCATAAGTAGACCGGGTGTGCTTTGGTGTTGGCTCAGCTTGGGAAGGTAAGACTTCTCATTTGAATCACAACTTTCATAGGAGGTAGACCTTGATCCGATGAATTGTCACCGCGAAAAGAGACAAAATCATTAGATGAGGTATCGTGGCTCTGCAAGTCTTTTGACTTTCGCCATATAGATGATGTGATCCATCAAAGTCAACAAGGATGGAAAGGTCTATGGGCATGAATTCACCTCTAATAGGTCCAGGACAGATGCAAATCACCTTCTTTTACAAAGTTAGCTAACCTCGCCGATGTAGGTTTACGCCCATCATACTTAGCTTCGGACCTACATATTTTGAAAACCTAAACCTATAGGGCATGTCCGAGATTGACTAGTATAGATAATTCTATTTAAGCTTTTACCGACATTTGCCATTCATTATTCCTAGCAATTTCTCATCTAGTTTCTCTTTAAGCTCTAGGTTCTCGCATTACGCCTTCATCCTTTGCTTTCTCGCACGCTTCAAGTAATTATTTGCAACTTCTAGATCAAACTGTAACACTTTTATCTTTTCTTCATAAGCTATTTGATTCTTTTGAAACCATACTTTTGTCTTTCTACGCTTTTAATGCAAGTTTATGAGCTTCATTATCAATATAGCATGCATCAAACTTAGGTTTCATAGCATCAAATTCTTCTTTAAGTTCATTGTATCTTAGACTACGCACCAAATATACAATTGTGTACCGAGATAGTCCCATCAAGGCAAACCGATCATGCCTTTCATCCAAGTGCACCTTGCCAACAATCCAAGCTTATCAAGATCATGAGCTTCCTCATTAACGTGTTCATGTAGTCCAGCTTGACCTGCTCATCCATGGTGAGAGAGAGTCAAGCCCAGCTTCCTCATTTCGGCCGATATGAAAGGTAGTTAGCTCCATCTCCACTCTTTTCGTCTTGCATTCTCTCGAGAAATGCCCCATCCGATGACAAGTGAAGCACTTGACTTTCCTCCGCCAAAGCGCCGGTTCCTTTCCTCGAAAACAAACTTCCTTCCAAATTTTCTTCAAACCTTTTGATGTCCATCGACAAAGAATGCCACCGCATTTTCATTTTCATTTCCTCCATTTCAATTGGGTCCAACTGATCAAAGTCTTCATATGCTAGATCACCGAGTATCATAATCAAGAACAAAAGAATGAAGAACATCCTCCATCACACTACTAGTTTTTGTTTGAGAAGATGGTGGAGTGGGACGAGTGTTATGTGGTGGAGTGGGAGAGCAGATGCCTGGAAAGTAGTTGAACTAGGAGATGATGGAAAATAGTTGGAACTAGGAGCTTGTACCATCATGTTGGAATGAGATGTCCCAACAAAAGTCGCATGGCCGTAAGAAGATGTACGAAGGGAGTTCGACATCGTTCAAGTGGTTCCGAGTCTCATATACAACTCATCAAAGGTAAGCATATCTAACCTCCTTTAGCCTTGAGGGCAATACTTACATGTAACCATGATGGAGGTAAGGACCGCAAGAACTTTGAGTTGCAATCTTCATTGTCCGGTTTAGCATTTAGGTGATTCAATTGACTCAAGATCCTATGGAACCCGTCAGATCCCTTGTGGATACCTTCTTCTTCCGATATATTGAAGTCCTGAACTCGTTGTCTTAGCATGGACTTCTCATTCTCTTTGATTCTTCATTTCCACCGAACCTTGCTTTGAGAGCCATCCATATGTCTTTAGCATCATCCATATGATGAAAATCACATGATGATCTTCGTGTATAGCTTGAAAGTAATAGTTTTCACTTTATGCTCTCTCAAGATAGCCAAGACTTCTTCAAAGAAGCTTTTGGTGGAGCCATGATAAACTTCCCATCTCGTCAGAATCATATTCTTTAGACTATTTCCTTTCTTCACTACCTCCCATGATTCCAATCAATATTGGAAATCCAGCTTTTCCATCTTCATAGTCCAAAGTTCATACTCTTCCTCTTTAAATAAGGAAATTTACCATTGTCAGTTAAGTAGACCGAGTCGTTGCATGGAAGTGGTGTTGGTGTTTTTGTGTTGGTGACTTCATTTTCATTATCGGATCCGCATGGTGAATGAATGTTTGATTGTATGGGGTGAGAATGGTTCTTAGTATGGTAGAGACTTTCCCGAGGCTCGATACCACTTGTTGTATTTGTAGAACACATACACGCACCTTGATAGATCTTAAGCACTCTGAGATCGTTAGTGTTGCCTATGTAATCACAAGCAAACTAATAGAAGATCTCTACAACTCAGACATTGAAAGTAAATACAAGTTACAATAACTAAGAACTCTATGATCCTCTATGGATCTTTTGATTATGGAAACTCTATGTTTCGGATAGTTTACAAGACTTGAAATACTTGAGAAAAACCTTACTATTACAAACTAACATGGTTTCTTATATAGGCAAGAAACCCTAATGAGCGTTGACAAATTACGCTCCTATTCCTAACGTAGACTAAGCATGCTTCTAGACAAGCATGCAACTAATCATATTGTTTTGTTAATCATATTGTTTATTCTGATAAGCTCTACATAATACGGCGCCAACCCATACATACCCACCGACTTTTACTCTAAAATGAGCTTATCTCTCCCACGTGGTTCGTGACTTTCAAGAAGAACTAATATTCTGCTTTTAACTCTTCAATCAAGTATAACTCGCTGTAATCTCTTCGACTGATGCTTGGTAGATCGTAGTTTATGCTTCACAGTAATCGTAGTTTTCCTTAATTCCCAACGCTTTCAAAGAACAAGGCATTTGTTTTACCGCACGCTTGAACATTTTTGTTGTTTCGAGGACTGCCTCAAGCAATGCAAGCTTAGCTTTGACTTTCCTATACTTAGCTTCAAAATCAACGCTTTTGTTTTGATTAGATTTGTTTTGAAAGTTTTGATGAGATCGATAGATTTTGGTTGAAATTTGCTAAAACCCGAGGACCCGATTCGACCTCGATGGTTTGTAAGAGGGTTCGTAAATCGTTTTGAAAATCGCCTTTTGCAAATGACCCTTTTGTGACACTTAAAGCATTCGTGTCCTCATTTACTTTAGCATTTGAAAACCTTTTTCTTTTTTATAAACCTTCGAGAGTTAGCAAGGAGTGCCCTTTCCCGAAATTCAAGTGTTCGTGTCATTTAGGTACTCCTCACTTGATCTCTCATCGTGCTCATCATCCGAATTTTCCGAAAATCTTGAACAACATTGTTAGAATAAAAGCGCTTGATATTGGTGTTGAAGTGGTGGTCGTGACTCTTGACTTCTCGAGACTTCTTTAAGTCGGTATCTCATTGATGAGGTTTTCCTCGTAGACAAATTTCCTATAAATTTCAAGAAGTTCAAGGGTCCGGATATGATTAGCATTCCTAAGTCCCTAAGAGAAATTCACCACTCTCGTGAAGACTATTGAAAAACTAACATTGATTTCATGTTCGACAACTTAACACCATCATTTGACAAGCTCATTTAGTAGGGTTTTGTAACGGTGTAAGTTTGAGACAAAGTTTCGAGTCCTTAGCCCCTCAAGGTATTATACTCAAGTTTCGTGTCCATAATCCTGCTTTTCCTTGGTATCGATGGACCTTCATGACTATGAACCGTGTCATCCTGTGTTTGTTTCGCCATGCTACAACTTATAATCGACCCATAATATCGCAAGAAGACAAGATATTATGATACTTTTTGAGCCTTTGGTCCTGGTTGACCACTCTTCTCTCATCCTCGAGTTCACCGAGCTTCGTGTTTAGGCAAACCTCGCTAGCCTTTGGGATAAATGGACCTTCATTTATACACTTGATATAATAAGGTTCCATCCCAATCAAATAGCAAAGATAATAGCAAAGCATACGCTTTTTCCATTTGTTGAATTTACCAACTTCAAGTCTAGGGCAACAAATTTAATAAGCTCCACCCTTTATCGACTAGTTGGGTACATTAATTTCACCATTTTAGGATCCTGATTTAAAATGTTTAGAGCGGCTTAAAATAGTTTTATAATCACCCCCTTGCTCGGATACCACTTGTTGTTCCCTATTCACTATCTTAAAAACAGCTAAGTGTAAAACAAGTTAATAGTGAATCAATGACCTAAAAGATATAAGTAAAACACAAAGAGTAATTTTCAACATCATATTCTTATTAGAAATGAATCAATATTACGTTACCCTAGTACTTGATGAACAAGATTGGGATTGAAATGACAAACTGCTTGTAACTCCTCCTCAAGCTCGTGCTAAGTTTGAGCACAACTACAAGTACCCATTGAGCTATCTCGTGGATTACGTTAGATTTGGAGGAGTGAAAGATGGCTTCATGATGTATGTGTGTTTTACAATTCACAAGCTTGATCTATCACTACATCTCTTATGTTATTTATACAAGTATGAGTTTTAACTCTCATCCTAAGTGACAAACCGACACTTATGTAAGACAAAATATCGATGTATTTTGTCTCACATAAAGACTATATTAGGTAAAGGGACCAAGTCACTTTCTTCATGTCAAGATCGATGTCGATACTAAAATGGAAACTTTCAAGATAAGTAACACTGCCTTATTCGCTTCCAACGTAACCGCTTTTATCCCGCCCATTCTTCAATCTTCATAGTCTTCGCCTTGCCCAGCTTGTCTTGGTGTTTGTAGTTGGTCAGGAGTTTGAGGATTCAGTGAGTTATTGTCATCACCACCGAATCCACCATCTTCTTCTTGACCCGCCTTACCCTTTAAGTTTCGCCTTGGAAACCTTTAAAAATTTTTAAATTTTTAAAAAAAAACATCCCCCTTTAGGGCCCAAAAAAAAATTTTTTTTGGTTCCTTTTTTAAAAAATTTTTCCTTTTTTCCTTTTTTTTCCCTTTTTTTCCCCCCCCAAAAAAAGGGGGGTTTTTTTTTTTTTTTTTTTTTTTAAAAAAAAAGGGAAATTAAGGGGGCCCCCTTTTGGGCCCTTAAAAATTTTTTTTTTTCCCCCCCAAAAGGGGGCCCGGAAAATTTTTTGGGGGGGGTTTTTTCCCCCCAAAATTTTAAAAAGTTTTTTTTGGCCCCTTTTTTTTGGGGGGGTTTTAAAAAAATTTTTTCCAAAATTTTTGAAATTTTTTTTTTTTTTTTTTTTTTAAATTTTTTTTTTTTTTGGGGAAAACCCCAAAAATTTTTTTTTTTTCCCCAAAATTTTTTTTTTTGGGGAAAAAAGAAAACCCCGGGGGGGGTTTTTTTTAAAAAAAAAATTTTTTTTTTCCCTTTTTGGGTTTTTTTTTTTAAAAAAATTTTAAAAATTTTTTTTTTGGGGAAAAAAAATTTTTTAATTCCCGGTTTTTTGGGAAAACCCTTCTTTTTTCCTTTTTTTTTTTGGGGGGGGGGGGGGAAAAAGGGGGGTTTTTTTTGATTCTTTTTTTTGGGGGGGGGGTTTTTTTTAAAAGGGGGGCCCCAAAAAATTTTTTCCAAAGGGGGAAAAAAAAAGGGGGGGGGAAAAAGGGGTTTGGGGGGTTTTTTTTGGTTTTTTTTTTTCCCTTTTTTCCTTTTAAAAAAAAATTTTTTTAAAAAAAAAGAACCTTTTTTAAGTTTTTTTCCCCCTTTTAATTTTTTTTGGGGGCCCCGGAAATTTTTTTTTTTGTTTTTAAAAAATTTTTTTTTAAAAATTTTTTCCCTTTAAAAAGGAAAAAATTTTCCCAAACCCCGGGGAAAAAAAATTTTTTTAAATGGGGTTTTTTTAACCGGTTTTTTGGGCCCCCCAATTTGGGTTTTTTTTTGGGGTTGGGCCTTCCCCTTTTTTTTTTTCCAAACCCAAAATAATTTTTTTAAATTCCTTTTTTGAAAAACCCCTTTTAAAAAAATTTTTTTTAAAAAATTTTAAAAAAACCTAAAAATTTTTTTTTTTTTTTTTTTTTGGGGTTTAAATTTAAAAAAAAATTTTTTTTTTTTTAAAAAAAACCCCTTTTTTTTTAAACCCGGGGGGGCCCCCAACCCTTTTGGAAAAATTTTTTTTAAATTTAACCTCCTTTTTGGGGCCCCAACATTTTTTTTAAAAGGGGCCCCAAAGGAAACCCCAAAAAATTTTTTAAATTTTTAAAACGGGTTTTTTTGGGAAACCCCCCCTTTTTTTTTTTTTAAAAAACCCCTTTTTTTTTTAATTTTTTGGGGAAATTTTTTTTTAAAAAAAAAAAGGGGTTTTTAAAAAAAACCCCCAAAAAAGGGGTTTTGAAAAAAAATTTTTGGTTTGGGGAAAATTTTTAAAACTTAAAAAAAATTTT
This sequence comes from Chrysanthemum lavandulifolium, assembly GCA_022545495.1. Taxonomy (NCBI): domain Eukaryota; kingdom Viridiplantae; phylum Streptophyta; class Magnoliopsida; order Asterales; family Asteraceae; genus Chrysanthemum; species Chrysanthemum lavandulifolium. The sequence goes on along the minus strand of CM040239.1, from coordinate 219,055,516 downwards.
TAAAAAAATTTTCCTTTTTTTTTTTTAAAAAAAATTTAATGGGAAAATTTTTTTTTTTTTTTTAAAAATGGAACAAAAAATTTTTTTTAAAATTTTGTTTTTTTCCCCCAAAAATTAATTTTTTAAAAAACCCAAATAAAAACCCCCCCTTTTTTAAAGGGGGTTTTTTTCCGGGGGCCTTTGAAAAAAAATTTTTTTCCCTTTTTTCCAAAATTAATTGGGGTTTTTTTTTTCCCTTTTTTTTTAAAAATTTTAATTTTTTAAAAAAAAAAAATTTTTTTTTTTTTTTTTTTTTTTTTTTGGAAAAATTTAAAAATTTAAAAAAAATTTTTTAAAAAAATTTTTTGAAAAATTTTTTTTTTTTGGAATTTTTTTTTAAAAATTTAAAAAAAAAAAAAAAAAAAATTTAAAAAAAAAAAAAGGGGGGGTTTTTGGGGATTTTAAAAAATTTTTAAAATTTTTTTTTCCCCGGGGGGGAATTTAAAAATGGTTTTTTTTTTTAAAAAAAAAAACCCCCCAAAACTTTTTTAACCTCCCTTTTGGGAAAAAAAACCAATTAAAATTTTTTGTTTTTTTGGGAAACCTTTTTTTTGGGGAAAAAAAATTTTTTAAAACACCCAAACCTTGGGTTTTTTTTTTTTGGGGGGGAAGGGGAAAAGTTTCCCCGGGGGGGGTTTTTTTTTTCCAAAAAAAAAATTTTTTTTCAATTTTTTTTTTCCTTTACAAACCAGGAAATTTTAAAAAAAAAAAAAAGGGGGGCTTTGGGTTTTTTTAAAAAAAGAAACCCCAAAAATTTTGTTTTTTTTTTTTTTTTTTTTTTTTTTTTTTAAACCCCAAAGGATTTTAAAAAAAATTTTTTTTTGGGGGAAAAAAAAATTTTTTTAAAAAAAAATTTTTTTTAAATTTTTGGGGGGGAAGGTTTTAAAAAGGGGAAAAGGGGTTTTTTTTAAAAAATTTAAAAAAAAATTTTTTTTGGGGGAAACCCGGGATTGGGGGGCCCGGGTTTTGGGGAAAATTTTTTTTTTTTTAAAAAACCCTTTTTTTTTTCCCCGGGGGGTTTTTTTGGGTTTTTCCCCTTTTTTTTTTTTTTTCCCCCCCATAATTTAAAAATTAAAAAGGGAAGGGAAGGGGGGTTTTTTTTTTTTTTTTTTTCCCAAATTTTTTAAAAATTTTGGGGGTTTTTTTAAGGTTTCCCGGGAAAACCCCCCCTTTTTCCTTGGGTTTAAGGGGGGAAAATTTTAAAAAAAGGTAACCCCTTTTTCCCGGGTAAAAAAATTTTTAAACCTTTAAGGGAAGGCCCCATTTTAAAAATTTTTCCCCTTTTTTAAACCCAAAAAAAAACCTCCTTTTCCTTTTGGGGGGTTTTTTTTTAAAAAAGGGAAAAAAAACCTTCTTTTCCCTTGGGTTTTCCCCCCAATTTTCCTTTGAAATTTTTTTTTTAAAAAAATTTTTTTTTTTTTATTCCCGGGGGCCAACCCTTTTTTTTTCCCGTTTAAATTTAAAAAAAAAAAGGGGGTTTTTTTCCAAAAAAAAATTTGGGGGGGGGAAAAAAAGGAATTTCGGGGTTTTTTTTTTTTTTCCCCCGGGGGTTTTAAATTTTAAAAAGGGGAAGGGGGAAAAAATTTTTTAAAACCCTTTTAAAAAAAAGGGGGGTTTTTTTTTCCCCCTTTCCCCTTTTTTAAAAAAACAAAAATTTTTAATTTTTTGAAAGGGGGGGGTTTTTTAAAAATTTTTTTTCCCCCTTTTAATTTTTTTTTTAAAAATTTTTTTTAAAAAAAAAAAAGGGGTTTTTGGGGTTCCCTTTTTTTTTTTTAAAAAAAAAAAAACCCCCTTTTTTTTAGCCCCAAAATTTCCAAAAAAAATTTTTAAAACCCAAAAATTTTCCCCCCCCTTTTTTCTTTTTTTTTCCCCCCAATTAAAAATTTTTTTCCCTTAAGTTTTTAAAAACCCCTTTTTGGGGAAAAAAACCCCCCAAAAATTTTCAACCAAAATTTTTTTTCCCCCCCCCTTTGGGGTTTTTTTAAAAAATTTTTTTAAAAGGGTTTTTTTTTTTAAAAAAAAAAATTGAAAATTTTTTTAAAAAAAATTTTTTTTTCAAAAAAATTTTTTTTTGGGGGGTTTTAAACTTTTAAAAAAAAAAAACCCCCCCAAATTTTTTTCTTTTAAAAATAAAAAAAAAAAAAAGGGAAAAAATTTTTTTTTTTCCCCCAAAAATTTTTTTTTTTTGGGTTTTAAAATTTTTTTAAAAAACCCCCCAACCCCGGGCCTTTAACCCCCAAAAAAAAAAAGGGAAAAGGGGGGAAAAATCCTTTTTGGGGGAAAACCCCATTTTTAAAAAAACCCCCCTTAAAAAATTTTTTCCCTTTTTTTGTTTTTTTTGGTTTTTTTAAAAGGGGGTTTTTAACCTTTAAATGGTTGGGGCCCCTTTTTTTCCAAAAGGGGGAAAAATTTAAAAAAACCCAAAAAAAAAAGGGGGAAAAAAAAAAAAAAAAAAATTTTTAATTAAATTTCAAAAATTTTAAAAAGGGTTTCCTTCCCCAAGGGTTTTTTTTCCCCTTTTTAAAAAAATTTTAAAACCTTTAAAAGGGTTTGGTTTGGGGGGTTTTTAAAAAAAAAAAAAATTTTCCCTTTTTTTTTTTAAAATTTTTAAAATTTTTTTTTTAAAAAAAAAAGGGAAAAAAATTCCTTTTTTGGGGGGGTTTTTTTGGGTTTTTAAAAAAAAAAACCCCTTTCCCAAATTTTTTTTTTGGGTTTTTTTTTTAAAAAACCCTTTTTCCCCCCATTTTTTTTAAAATTTCCCAAAAAAAAATTTTTCCCCTTTTTTTGGGGGGGGGGCCCCCCCCTTTAATTTTTCCCCCTTTAATTTTGGGGGTGGTTTGGAAAAAATTTAAAAAATTTTTTTTTTTAAAAAAAAAAAAACCCCTTTAAATTTCCCTTTTTGGTTCTTTAAAAAATTTTTTTTTTCCCCCTTTTTTAAAATTTTTAAATTTTCCCGGGGGTTTTTTGGGAAAAAAAAATTTTTTTTGGTTAATTTTTTAAAAGGGAATAAGGGTTTTTAAAAATTTTTTTTTTTTTGGGGGGGTAAAAATTTTAACCCTTTTTTTTTTTTTTTGGGGGGGGGCCCAAAAAAAAAATTTTAAAAAAAAAAGGGGGGGTTTAAACCCGGGGAAAAAAAAAAACCCCCCAAAAAAAATTCCCCCCCAAAAAAAAAGGGAAAAAGGCTTCCCAAAAAAAAAAAACCCTCATTCCCCCCCTTTTTTTTTAAAAAAAAACCCTTTTTTAAAAAAAACCCCCCCCCCAAAAAATCCCCGGGAAAAAATCCCCCTTTTTTTTTTTTCCCCCCCCCGGGGGGAAATTTAAAAAAAATTTTCCCCCCCCCCCCCTTTTTTTTTTTTTTTTTGGGGAAAAAATTTTAAAAAAGGGAAAAAAATTTAAAAAAAATTTTTTTTTAAACCTTTGGGGGGGGGGGAAAAAAAAAAAAATTTAAAAGGGGAAAAAAAAAAAAAAAAAAAAAAAAGGGGTTTTTTTTAAAAAAAAAAAGGGGGGCCAAACCTTTTGGGGGGGCCCCCCAAAATTTTTTCCCCTTTTTAAAAATTTTTTTCCTTTGGGGTTTTTTCCGGGCCCAAAAAAAAGTCCCCTTTTGGGTTTTTTTTTCAAAATTTTTTAAAAAACCTTTTAAAAGGGGGTTTTTAATTTTTTTTCCCTTTAAAAAATTTTTTTTTTTTTTTTAAAATTTTAAAAAATTTTTTTAAAGGAAAAAACCCAAAATTTTTTGAAAATTTTTTTCCAAAAAACCCCCCCAAAAAAATTTTTTTTTTCCCCCAAAAAACCCTTTTTAAAAAAAAATTCCCCCAATTTTTTTTTAAAAAAAACCCCCCTTTTTTAAAAAATTTTTTAAAAAAAAAAGGGGGTTTTGGGTTTTTTGGGGTTTTAAAAAGGGGAAAAAGGGGGACTTGATTGGGGGGGAAAAAAAAGGGAAAAAATTTTTTAAATTTTTTTCCACCCCAATTTCCCTTTTTTGGAATTTAAACCAAGGGGTTTTCCCTTTTTTTTTTTTTAAAATTTTTCCCCCTTAAATTTTTTTTTTTTCCCCCCCCTTTTTTTTTCAAAACCCAAAAAAGGCCCCCAAAAAAAAGGGCCCAAAAAAAAACCCCCGGGCCCAATTTGAAATTAAATTATTTTTAAATTTTTTTTTTTTTTTGGCCCCAAAATTTAAAAAAAACCTTAAAAAAAATTTTTTTTAATTTTAAAACCCCCTTTTTCCAAAAAAAAAACCCCGGCAAAACCCCTTTGGTTAACCTTTTTTTTAAAACCCGGGGAAAAAAATTTTTGGGGTTTTTTTTTTTTAAAAAAAAAAAATTTTTTTTAAAATTTTAAAAGGTTGAAATCCAAAAAAACCCAAAAAACCCGGGGGTTTTTTTTTTTTTAAAACTTTTCCCCCAAAAAAAAAACCCCCCCCCCCCTTTCCAAAAACCCCCCCTTTTTTTTGGGGTTTTTAAAAACCCCCCTTTTTTTTTTTTTTCCCCCTTTTTGAATTTTTTGGGGGAAAAAAAATTTTTTTTGGAAATTTTTTTTTTTTCCCTTGGGAAAAAAAAAAAAAAAATTTTTTTAAATTTAAAAAGGGGAAAATTGGGAAAATTTTAATTTTTTCCCAAAAAAAAGGGGAAATTTTTCCCGAAGGGGTTTTTTTAAAAGCCAACCCCAAAAAAATTTTTTTAAAATTTTTGCCCCAAAGGGGGTTTTTTTAAATTTTTAAAAAAATTTGGTTTTGGGCCAAATTTAAAAACCATTAAAAGGGGAAAATTTTTTAAAATTTTAAAAATTTAAAAAATTTTTCCCCCCAAAAAAAGGGGGGGGGGGCCCAAAAACCCAAAAAAGGGGAGGAAAATTTTAAAAAAGGGGGAAAAAAATTTTTTGGAATTTTTTTTTTTTTTAAAAATTTTGGGTTTCCCAAAAGGCCCAAGGAAAAACCCCCCCCAAAAACCCCCCCTTTTTTAAAATTTTAAATTTTAAAAAAAAAATTTTTTCCTTTTAAATTTTTTTTTTAAAATTTTCCTTTTTTTTTTTTGGGGCCCCGGGTTAAATTTTTCCGGGAAAAAAAAAAAATTCCCTTTTTTTCCCCCCCCTTTTTTTTTTTTTTCCCCTTTTTTTTTAAAAATTTTTTTAAAAATTTTTTTGGGGAAAAACCCCCTTTTTTTTTTTAACCCCAAAAAAAAAAACCCCCCCAAAACCCCAAAAAATTTTTCCTTTCAAAAAATTTTAAAAATTTAAAATTTAAAGAGGCCCATTAAGGGTTTTGGGGTCTTTAAGGGAACCCCAAAAAAAAGGGCCAAAAATTTCCCTTTTTTTTAAAAGGGGCCCTTCCCCTTTTTTTCCTTTTTTTAAAATTTTTTTTTTAAAAAACCCTTTTTTAAATTTTTTTTCCCCAAAACCCCAAAAACCCTTCCCCCTTTTTCCCCAAAAGGGGAAAAAAAAGTTTTTTTTTAAAAAACCCCCCAAAAATTTTTAACCTTTTTAAAAAAACAAAATTTTCCCCCCTTTTTTTTTAAAAAATGGGGGGAAAAAAGGGGGGGGAAGAAGGGGGGTTTTTTAAAAGGGTTAAAAAAAAGGGGGGGGTTTTTTTTTTTAAAAGGGGCCAAAAAATTTTTTGGGGGGGGGGTTAACCAAACCCTTTTTTTAAGGTTTTTTTCCAATGGCCCCCCTTTTTTAAAAAAATTTTTAATTTCCAAAGGGGGCCCAAGGGGGTTTTTTGGTTAAGGAAAATTTTTGGGGGGTTTTTTTTAAAAATTTTTTTTTTTTTTTTTTTAAAAAAAATTTTTGGAGAACCCTTTTTTTTGGCCAAATTTTTAAAAAAAAATTTTGGAAACGGAAAAAAAATTCCCCAAATTTTTTTTTTGGGGAAAAAACCCCAAATTCCTTTCCAAAATTTCCTTTCCTTTTCCCCCCCTTAAAAAAAAGGTTTCCCTTTCCCCCCCCTTTCCCCCAAAAAAAAAAAAAGATCTCTACAACTTGGTATTTGTAGCGGAAGATAAATACAAGTTATAGTAACTAAGAACACTTTTGATCCTCTATGGATCTTTGATTATCGAAACTCTATGTTTCAAGTAGAATACCAGACTTAAGAAACTATTGAAAAGCTTATCTATTACAAGATAATGTGGTTTCTTATATAAGCAAGAAACCCTAATAAGCGTTGACATTTTACGCTTCTACTTACTAAACTAGACTAAGCATGCAACTAGACAAGCATGCAACTAATCATTTTGTTTTGTTAATCATCGTGTTTATTCCGAGTAAGCTCTACATGTACTGGCGCCAACCTATACATACGGTACGACTTTTACTCTAAAGTGAGCTTATCTCTCCCACGTGGTTCCCACTTTCTTTCAACACACATGCGCTTTATCACTGTTAAGTATAACTTCAAGATCATTTCTTCTTCAGAGAATCTCTTCGACTAAAGCTTGGCGAGAATCGGTAGCTTGTGCTTGGCGTAATGAGATTACCTTAATTCCCAATGACCAATCGAGTCATCATCCATAGAAAGTAAAATGTTTACCTTCTTCATTGTAATGTTGACCCATTCTCCATCGCATGATTTTACCAACATATAGCTTGTCCTCTTACGAGAGGGCCATCAAGATTGACATGCACCATTTTATCATCGGATTGACTCTTCATCCCGATCGAAGGTTTCAAACAACAAGGCCTTTGTTTTACCCGCACAATTTGAACATTTTTGTTGTTTCGAGGGTGGCCTCAAGCAATGCAAGCTTAGCTTTGACTTTCCTATACTTAGCTTCAAAATCAACGGTTTTGTTTTGATTAGATTTGTTTTGAAAGTTTTGATGAGACTGATAGATTTTGGTTGAAATTTGCTAAAACACGAGGACCCGATTCGACCCGATGGTTTGTAAGAGGGTTCGTAAATCGTTTTGAAAAATCTTTTGCAAATGACCCTTTTGTGACACTTAAAGCATTCGGTGTCCTCATTTACTTTAGCATTTGAAAACCTTTGTTTCTTTTTATAAACCTTCGAGAGTTAGCAAGGAGTGCCCTTTCACGAAATTCGGTGTTCGGTCATTTAGGTACTCCTCACTTGATCTCTCATCGTGCTCATCATCCGAATTTTCCGAAAATCTTGAACAACATTGTTAGAATAAAAAGCGCTTGATATTGGTGTTGAAGTGGTGGTCGGGGACTTCTTGACTTCTCGAGACTTCTTTAAGTCGGGTATCGTCTGCATTGATGAGGTTTTCCTCGAGACAAATTTCCTATAAATTTCAAGAAGTTCAAGGGTCTGGATATGATTAGCATTCCTAAGTCCCTGAGAGAAATTCAGCCACTTCTCAGGAAGACTATTGACAAAACTAACATTGATTTCATGTTTGGACAACTTAACACCATCATTTGACAGTTCATTTAGTAGGGTTTTGTAATGGGTGTAAGTTTGAGACAAAGTTTCTGAGTCCTTAGCCCTGAAGGTATTATACTCAAGTTTCAGTCCATAATCATGTTTTCCTTGGTATCGATGGACCTTCATGACTATGAACCAGTCATCCAGTGTTTTTTGGCCGTACTACAACTTATAATCGACTCCATAATATCGTCAAGAAGACAAGATATTATGATACTTTTGAGCCTTTGGTCTGGTTGACCACTCTTCTCTCATCCTCGAGTCCACCGAGCTTCGTGTTTAGGCAAACCTTTAGCGATCTTTGGGATAAATGGACCTTCATTTATACACTTGATATAATAAGGTTCCATCCCAATCAAATAGCAAAGCATAGCGCTTTTTCCATTTGTTGAATTTACCAACTTCAAGTCTAGGGCAACAATTTGAATAAGCTCCACCCTTTTATCGACTAGTTGGGGTACATTAATTTCGACCATTTTAGGATCCTGATTTAAAATGTTTAGAGCGGCTTAAAAATAGTTTTATAATCAGCCTTGCTCTGATACCACTTGTTGTTCCCTATTCACTATCTTAAAAAACAGTGAAGTGTGTAAAACAAGTTAATAGTGAATCAATGACTGAAAAAATATAAGTAAAACACAAAGAGTAATTTTCAACATCATATTCTTATTAGAAATGAATCAAAATAATACGTTACCCTAGTACTTGCGGAACAGTACTAGGGATTGAAATGACAAAGTGTTTGTAACTCCTCTCGAAGCTCAGGCTAAGTTTGAGCACAACTACAAGTACCCATTGAGCTATCTCAGGGATTAAGTTGTATTTGGAGGAGTGAAAGATGGCTTCTAACGTGTATGTGTGTTTTACAATTCACAAGCTTGATCTATCACGCATCTCTTATGCTATTTATACAAGTATGAGTTTTAACTCATCCTAAGTGACAACCGACAATTTGCGAGAAGACAAAATATCGATGTATTTTGTCTCATTCTAAAGACTATATTAGGTAAAGGGACCAAGTCACTTTCTTCATGTCAAGATCGATGTCGATACTAAAATGGAAACTTTCAAGATAAGTACTGCGTCTTATTCGTTTCCAACGTAACCGCTTTATCGCGCCCATTCTTCAATCTTCATAGTCTTCGCCTTGCCCAGTTTGTCTTGATGTTTGTAGTTGGTGAGGAGTTTGAGGATTCGGTGAGTTATTGTCATCACCACCGAATCCACCATCTTCTTCTTGACTCCGCCTTCACCCTTTAAGTTCCGTCTTCTTGAGTGGAGAGACTTCTTCTATGTCTCTTCTTGGCGTCCCGAAGATGGCTCAGCGAGAGACTATGCACTCGATGACTGTTAGTGTTTAACGGTCTAAGCACTTAGGTTATTTTCTATTCAAATCCTAGATTAAGGGGTTTGGGACTGAACCCAACACTCAGAGTGTTGTGTGTGGAATGGGATGATTAGAAATGCTGGAATTCGTGGGGTATTTATAGGCCAGATCTGGGTTACGGCGTAACCAATGTAGGAGTTACGCCGTAACCTTCTATTTCTTCGTAAAATGCACTAGATCTGCTGGTTATGGCGTAACCTAATGAGTGGTTACGCCGTAGTCTTCAATTAACTAGGTTACGTCATAAGAGATGCAGTAGTTACGGCGTAAGTATCAGCGGCGTGGAACCTCTTTTGACCTAATGTAGTTACGTCGTAACCTTTGGGAGGAGTTACGTCGTAACCTTCTGATAAGTTGGCATACCGAGTCACGCAATAGTTACGGCGTAATGTGAGAGATGAGTTACGCCGTAATTCTTCAAAATAGCATCTTGTGATAAATCCTTAGATATGTTTCCAGTTCCGCGTCTCTTTAGCTCTAATGCTCGTAATTTACCTGAAAGTGGAAAACAATGGAAAACAAGCGTAAATCCATATAAATGATATAAATAACGAGCATTATCGGGGGAAATTGACACTTAATATTCAGGACTATTTGATGTTATCAATCATTCAATACTTCAAGAACAGGAAAGTGTTCCACTTATTTTGGTAATTACAAAAGAAAAGAGTTCAAAGGTTTTTCTTTTATCGACAAAATGAATCGGATGATTGAAGTGGGTGGGGACCTTGGTTATGACGTTAAAGAGTGTAAAAAATCTCTTAGGCGGATGATTAATGGAATAGGAGTGTCGATTGTTGATCAAAGAATATCTTGTCTATCAATATTCGTGGTTCAAAGAAACGTAAAAAGCGTGTTTGGATTAAAGATCTTTGCTTTAAGCATAACATCCATATTCTTGGAGTTCAAGAAACAAAGATGAGCAAGCTGGAGATTTTTCAATTAAGATCTATGTGGGGTAATTTCAAATTTGATTATGTGTGTAGTATGGCGAGAGGAAGATCAGGCGGTTTGGTTACTATGTGGGATCCCAATGTCCTTGTTAAAAAGAGAATGTGGTGTGGTGACAATTACATTATTTTGGAAGGTAAATGGAAGAATTCAGCGGAGGACTTTTATATCATCAACGTGTACGACCCCCAACATCAACCAGATAAATTTAATTTATGGTACTTCCTTCGTAACTTCATTCTTAACCATCCCGGAAAAATTATTTTATTTGGTGATTTAAATGAAGTTAGAAGTGAATCGGAGAGGTCGGATCTATTTTTCTAGTGGGATGCGCCATTTTAATGACTTCATTCACGCCACGGGTTTAATCGATCTTCCTATGGGTGGTAGGAATTTTACTTGGATGAATAAGGTCGGGTCTAAGATGAGCAAGTTAGACCGCTTCCTTATCTCGGATGGTGTCTTTCAAGATATCCCAGTTCTGAGTTGTTGCTCTTGATAGAATGTGGTCGGATCATAATCACATCCTCCTTCATTCTATGAAGTGTGATTTTGGTCCGATCCCGTTTAAAATTTTTCACTCCTGGTTTGATCGCGTTGACTTTAAAGAGGTCGTCAAAGATAAATGGGCTGCTATTACAGGTGGAGATTTGGGTTCCACTAAGCCTCTCCATACCAAGCTCAAAGACCTTAAATATCATCTTAAACTCTGGTACTCTCACACTAAAGAATTCGAGCTTAGTAGAAAAAATTCTATATTAGCTGAGTTGCGAGATTTAGATATTAAAATGGATGATGGTCATGCATCTGATGAGGATAAATCTACTCGTATCAATAGGTTGCAAGAAATTAACTCTCTTGAGAAGTTAGAATCGATGGATTTGGTTCAAAAGAAAGAGTTAAGTGGGAGGTGGAGGGTGGCGAAAACTCAAAATTCTTTCATGGCCTCATTTACTCTAGGCGAAAATCTCAAATGATTCAAGGAATCATGCATGAAGCGTTGGTTATCGATCCAAGGGACATTAAAGAGGCTTTCCTTAATTTTTAAGGATAAATTTAGTTGCCACGATTCTCAGATTTCTTTTCCTTCTTTGGTTCCTGCTCATCGTCTTAGTACTACTAATCGGGATTTTCTTGATGCCATGGTCTCTATGGATGAAATCAAGACGGCGGTCTAGGATTGTGGTAGTCAAAAAGCTCTGGGTCCGGATGGTTACTCGTTTTTGTTCATTAAAAAGTTTTGGGATCTTTTGAAACATGACATACATGCATTTGTGGTTAATTTCTTCTCTACTGGTACGTTTCCTCAAGGTTCTAACTCTGCTTTCATTACGTTTATTCCTAAGGTGGATAATCCTTTGTTTATCAAAGATTATAGACTTATTTCTCTTATTGGTCTCCATTATAAGATTGTTGCAAAAATTCTAGCAAATAGATTGTCTAAGGTCATTGACTCTATCATTAGTCCTGAACAATCTGCTTTTATTTCGGGTCGACAAATCCTTGATGGTCCTCTTATTCTTAGCGAGATTATTGATTGGTACAAGAAGTGTAAAAAGAAGATGGTGATATTTAAAGTAGATTTCGGAAAAGCATTCGATTTTGTTAGTTGGAGATACCTTGATTACATTCAAGACAAGTTGGGGTTTGGAATTAGATGGCGTACTTGGATTAAAGACGGTTTAATGTCGGCTAGGACTTCTATACTTGTTAATGGGAGTCCTACTTTAGAGTTTTCTTTAAGGAGAGGCTTAAGGCAGGGGGACCCTCTTTCACCTTTCCTATTCATCATTGTTATGGAAGGTCTTCATATGGCTCTTATCGACAGTGTGGCAGCCAACATTTTTTATAGAGTCAAAATTGGGTCCTCGGGTATTCATCTTTCCCATCTCTTTTATGCCGATGATGTCATCATCCTCTCCGAGTGGAATCAAAATGACATGAAAAATATCATCAGAATCCTCAACATCTTTTTCTTTGCTTCTGGTCTCAAGATTAACATTCATAAGTCGAATGTTTTTGGAGTTGGAGTCTCGAATAATGAGATTGAATCTATGGTTGCGTGTACTGGTTGCGAAGCTGGTTCCCTTCCTTTTTCTTATCTTGGTTTACCTATTGGTTCGAACATGAGGCGTATAGCGAATTGGCAGGCTAATCGTTTTAAGGCTAGAATGTCGGGTTGGAAGGCAAACCTCCTTTCTATAGGTGGGCGTCTTACTCTCATTAAATTCGTGCTAGCTAGTCTTGGTATCTATTACTTGTCTATTTTCAAGGTTCCTGAAATGGTTGTTAAATCTCTTGAAAGCTTGCGTGCTACCTTCTTTTGGGGTGGTCACAAAGACATCAAGAAGTTTGCTTGGGTTAAATGGTCTAATATTCTTGCTTCTCTCGATAAAGGAGGCCTCGGCGTTGGAAGCCTTAAAGCTTTCAATATGTCTCTTTATTGAAATGGAGATGGCGCTCTTTCAAAATCAATGCTTTGTGGGTTCAGTGGTTAAAGCTATTCATGGTGATGAAGTCGGTATTGATCTTAGAGGTTGTCAAACTAATGTGGTATGGTCTACTATTGTTGGAACGATTAATCATCTTCATTCGAGTGGTATCATTCTCTTAATTCTATTCGCTTTAAGGTTGGTGATGGCTCGTCATCCATTTTTGAAAGACGCATGGTTGTGGGATGACCCCTTTACATTAGATATAACATGCTATTTCATCTTGATAATAACAAAGATTGTTTTATTTGTCGTAGCATTGTCAATGGCTCTGGTCTTGGGATTGGAGTAGGCCGATTTCAACGGTAGAACAAAAGCGAATTTGATAAGCTTATTCTTGACATTGTCGGGTTGGAAAGTGATGAAATTATAGAGTCCGACTCTTGCATTTGGAGTCTCTAATGACAATACTTTCTCGTTGAATAAGGTTAGAAAACATATCGATGAGCATACTCTTCCCTCGTTATCCTCTAGCACTCGTTGGTATAAGATAATCCCCAAGAAGGTTAATATATTCATGTGGCGAATGTTATTGGACAGGCTTCCTAATCGATTGAACTTGTCCCCCCGAGGTTTGGATCTTGATTCAATTTCTTGCATGGTTTGTAACGGGTTTGTAGAATCAAATGCGCATACTTTTTTCACTTGTGACACGACTTCTTCTGTTTGGCATCTTGTTCGCTCCTGGACTCGTTTCTCGTTCCATATCTTTTGCTCATGTGAGGATTGGGACACTTGGTTTGATTCTTGGCGCGCTTCCAAGGACAAGAAGTCTCGTGCTTATGCCATCTTCGCGGCTACCTGTTGGACCCTATGGCGTTTTAGAAACAATATCACATTTAACTCTCAATCTATGAGAAAATGTGATATTTTTAATTTTATTTGTCTTGTTTCTTTTTTTTGGCTTAAATTTAGAAGTAAACTTTGTAATAACTGAAATGATTGATTGCAATCGTTTTTGTAATTTATAGCGCCTTGCTAGTTTTCTTTCTTTTATATATTCTTTATTGCCGTTTAAAAAAAATGATGACAAGAATAAGGATGAGAGAGTCTTAGAAGTCACTTAAATTTGCAAATATTGAACACAAAGTGCCAATTTCAAACACCTTTAAAAATGAATTTGAATAAAAAATGTGGAGAATAGTGGAGGTGACATGGGTTGGTGGTCAAACAAAGGAAAGGTCAAGGGGTTGGTGACAATGGTACTACTGTCCCACCACCAGTTGAGTACAATACCCTTCACTCCACCTCTTCTTATCCCGCGCCGCCCTCATCGTTTCACCGCATCTGCCACCATGACCACTATTAAAGACAATAATAATCTTGATGATATATTCAGTCAGAAGAAGGTGCTTAGGACTAAAGTTAAGAAAGATCTTAGATCAATGGACCCCACACTGAGATCACAACAAGGTTGGTTTGCTTTTTTTACCCACTTAGATATGTGTTACTACTCCCTTGTTCCCCAACTTGTTTGTTGTTTGTTAGGATTCATATACACCCAGATTACTCATTATTTCCATTCACTTACACAATTACATTTTTTTTTTTTTTTTTAATATGAGTGACATGAACAAATATCTTTTGATAAGTTAAGTAACCTAGCTAAATGTTGTGTTTTATAAATAAATATGGTGCGTATAGTTTTTATAACGAATTTAGTAACGTCTGTGTATATTAACACTTTTATTGTTACCATGTATAATTTGTATGAAAAGCTAGTTAGGATTGAACCCAAAACCTATTTCTCCTAAGTCCTCCTTGGCCGGTCAACTGCACGTTTGCGGTGGGGGAGTGATACCATTGGGGCAATGCTCCAATGGTATAGACATTTCTTTAGTAGACATTCTTTTTTACAATTAAGAAACGCCCCTAATCGAACGTAAAACTACAAAACAAAAACAAAATATTACTAAATAGTTGGTTTTAGTGATTACGTTGTTTGCGTGATGACATTATTTTGGGACGGAGTACTAATATGTAATCTACCCATGTAAATATCATAACTATTTTTTATCTTTGTCATACTCTTGAGAAAAAAGATAAAGAAGTTAGCTCTTTATCAAGCAATGATCATAACAGTGTTCAAATTGCAACATATTCTATAGCAGTTACAAATACTTAGAAAAGTTATATGCTTACATGCTTGAACTGACAAGTCAAAGTGTATCCCTTTGGTATATTTGGCAGTAAAATTGTACTAATTGGTTTGTTTACAGATGACGCAATTCAGAATTTGATATTGGAAGCTCCATGGTTCAAATCTTGTAAGGGATTATGTGCTTATATAAGCTGTAGTGCGTTGAGAGAAGTTGATACATCAAAGGTGTTGCGACATATCTTAAACAATCCAACTAAAGGTATGTTTCATAACTTTCATTACACTTATATATACATACATTCACTATTTAGTTTTTTGTATTCTGTATCAAAAGAGACATCTCATGGGTGATGGATCATATTGATATCATGTTTTGGTTTTTCAAGTTCAAAGTTTAACACTTTCCTTGATAGTTCTGCTTGTTGCACTAGTTTGCAGCCGTGGTAGAATTGCCATAAACATTAACTAAAGCCTTACGATTTTTCATAAACGATGGACGATCTTTTTTTGGTGTATTAGGTAATTCGCTAACCTCATTGTTATTTTAGGTCCATTGTAGGAAAAGTTTCAATTCAATCAATCATTGCATTAAATGAGATTTGGTTAATCATAATTTAAGTGAGATGTCTCTTATCAGATTTTGGCCTTCATCTGAGGGATTCATCCTATCAATTTGCACCACCTCGGGTCAAGGGTATGCATCTGATCGGGCCTCTCCACTTGATGTAGCGGCCTACCCTACAACTACTTAAAGTTAAAATTTTGAGCCCCTTAGAAGTCCTAAGTTGTAGGCTACTAATTACTTTCACCATGTGCTGTATTTGTCAGGAGGTTATGTCCGGGATCACATATGTTAGGGGTCTATAAGTATCCTGAGAATACTTTACGTTGATTAGTTTTTCTTGGTATTCTCTATTGTCTGATATTTTCTCCATATCGTAGTAAATACTCATTTTGCATTGAAATGGATCGCCTTCCTGGAAAACCATGTAAACCCATGTCAGTATACATGACGCCTACCTGCAACAACATTAAACCTCAAGATGTCTTGATTATCATTAGCAATCCGTAAATGTGGCTGCTTCAACCTATTTACTTATGAAAGGGTTTTGGGTCGTGTTCTATCTCAAACGAGTCAAATATAAATCTAGCTAAAGGAACCAGATCAAATGGATTGAAATTGTCAAGTCTTCGTTTCATGCATACAACCTATTTGTGTATTAAGTTTTGTGCCTGTTCAAATGTGAACCCATAATCCGACCCTCAACAATAGTGCTTATTATGTCTCATGTTGACCTAATCGATCTAAGTGCCTTGGCCTTAATGAAGCTCTACTGTGGGTTATGAGTTTAAGTCTTCTTTAGAGATACGATTGTGATTGTTTGCTGTTTCAAAAGTAAGGCATTAGCTACTTGGAACTTGACGTTTCTAATTTGTAGTCACTTAATCATTTTGATATTAAACTGAGTTCTTACTATTCATCTGCTGATGAAGATGGCGAAACAGAGACCACAAAGAGACTTTATGTTCCACGGGTGGAGGACAAGAATAGCCACATGAGAATGCTAAATATATCCGGCATGGATGATTTAATCGCAAACTCCATGAACATCTTAGAGCCCGCTCCCGTTGATGCCAATGGAAATGATCGTGAGGATGGTTAGTATCTATTGTTGGATATATAATTTTAAAATATATAACTTTTGATGAATATTCGCTATTTTTCCACCTCACAAACAGGTCATGTCCTAAGAAATTTCTTATAGTTAAATCATTGAATGTTAGTATCGATCTTTCCATAAAAATTTTTAATGTCTTTGAAGCTCATCATAATGAAATTTGACACCTTTATCTACCCTTAGGTATAATATTTGTTTATTGCTTTCTGAAATAGAGAAGCAGAGTCAAAAAATAAGAAAATCTAAAGGATTAAATTTATTGCAGTTATGCTGGCAAATGAACCCGTTGAGTTGCTCCTATTACCTGGTAATTTCTTGCAACAGATCATGTGATTCATGTTCCAAAAATCTATTGAATGATCTTAACTTGTGATTTTCCTCACAGGACTTGCCTTTGATAAAACTGGAAGGCGATTGGGCCGTGGTGGAGGGTAAGTTTTACTTAATCCATAAATTAAATTGTAGTAAATTACTGACTACCCGTGATATTTGGCTATTTGCTTAGATATGCTCCCTTAACCTATCTAAAGGATACAAAGACAATAAATGTTGATGTTTATAGAAGGTCATGGATATAGGATTGTGTACAAATAAATAGTTTGTACTCCACACATAAAAAACATACAAACTTGCATAACCCTTTATTAATGTTCCTACAACGGTCTAAATGATGTCTCAAGTGTTGTTTGTTTCATTAAGATGTTTTGGGTCTGAATTTGACTACCACATCTTAGTGTTAAGAGGTGCTTGAGAAGTCTTAATATGAATCATATAACGTTGTTTGTTTTTTGATCGGGTAAAATGTCTGAATGGTGTCAAATTTTGCAATTTAAATATGAAAAACGTTGCATTTATTTTAAAAAAACTCACTAAATGTTTCAAAAATGTCAATCGTATATTTATGTCAAAGCGATAAATGTGCGTAAATGTTTATTAAACATATATGTGTGTTGAAGTCGCAAATTTGAAACACATTTTTCGTTACATTTTTGTAAAACAAGAAAGAAAAAATAAAGAAAAGTCTATGTATATATATAGTTAAGAAAAAGAAGAAAAAAATAAATAATATGACGAATGAAAAAACACAATTAAAAAACAAAAACATAAATAGAAACAAAAGTATAAACCATTAAGAGGCAATAAGATGCTCCCTCCACCTCTTAATGAGTAAGACCCAATACATCTTAACGCCTCTTACTGAAAGTTAAAAAACAAACACCTTAACCTCTTACCGCCTCTTACCGAGTCAGAGGTAAGAGCCAAGAGAGGTATTTTATGGAAAACAAACACCCCCTTGGTCTTTATAATGCTGCATTACCTCAAACTGTTGAAGTGTGAGAATCTCTATCTCCATTTACGAAAAGTGTGAGTAAACTTTCTCCTTATCCATTGTATTTTTGGTAGGGGTCGCAATTCGTGTTGATTAGTGTTGGTGGGTTCGGGTCGGAGGGTTGGCAGGTTTAGATAACCAACTTGAGCTCGAACCAATTAGTTGACCGTGTCAAAAAGTTGATCCCTATCCCGGACATGTTTATTAAACGCGTTGGCCGTGTTGCCCCTTTATGATACATATGTACGAGTAGTGTAATTGATAGCCATAACTCAGCTAAAAAAGGACAAACTGAAGCTACTAAAAGAAAAATGAAAGCAGTAAACACATGAGTTATAGTATCACTAATAGATCAAAATCATTGGCTGTTTCTTAACACCTTGATTCATTTACCAGAACAGAATTAAAATCAGCCATAATTCAGCCCTTTTAACTCAACTTCAGCCTAAGTCTTTAATTAATATGGCAACACGATTCAAATCAGCTTAATAATTCCTGACATAGAATGACTAGACAGGCATTCGAATCAGCCTAATCTTAAGCGGTTGTTTAGGTAAACTACCTGAACCCAAAACCAAGTATTAAAAAGGTAGTCATGCCAACCATTCATGATCCTAACCCGTATATCCCAGGTTCTAGGCCGTTGATTTGTCTCTACTTCCTGTTGGCTAACTGGTCTAATTAATGATTTTGGGTTAGTGCTAAACAGGTTAAGGTCGTAAACCGGTCGACACAGCTAAAATCTTTAATAGGCTTTGGTTCACATTGACAAGACCAACTTGTTTGCAACCAGCATAAGATTATATAATCTAAAACTAATATATCAAAAACTGTAAATTTAAATAGTTTTATTAAATTAATGGGTTACACTGAGGATGTGCTAAATTGGTTACGTTTAGTGAGCTAAGCTGATATGAATAATTGTTATGTTACATCCGTTTACTACATAGGCTGATTTTTTGTCCAACTGTTTAGACACAGATGCTGATTTCGCTTCTAATAATGTATTATAGTACGTGCTGCTTTTGATCTTATGATAGTTTCCTTTGTCTTTTTTCTACTGAGACATGGCTTTGAATGACACTAGTCATAAAAATGTGCTGTAAAGGGGTTGACACGACTACATTGTTTATTATTGTGTTCATTCTAGTTGGGCTATAATGGGTCCATCAACACGAAACCCACATGAATTGCAAACCTTACTTCAGCCTATTGGTGTTAACATTATGAAGAGTATTTGCTTGAATCCCCTAACTAATAAATGCTTGATATATGTATGCACACTCGACGTAGCTTTAGTCCATAGGCAATATGTATGATTGCTCAAATCCAATTCAATGATCTCATACCTATTTTGTCCATGAGGCTAACAATGTTACTGATGTCTGTTTAAAACTAGCATATTTTGTCCATGAGGCTTAGCACATGGGTTCCAATATGTGCATTTTCGACTTTTTATGTTTTCAATATTCTCATCTTCGTTCGTATACTCAAATTTCTTATTAGTAAAAATCTAGAGACATGTTCGTTCTTCATTGATTGGATTCCATCTTCATCTTCATCTTTTAAACATATCAGCATATTATAAAACTGAAATTAGTGGACGTGGATAAATGTTACATGTGATCAGAATCCAATTTGATCGTTACTCTACATTCTCGACCTGCCCATGTGGCACCTCTAGTGTGATCCATGCATCATGTGTGCAAGGAGAATTATATTTTGTTGATTGGGCACTATAGCTTTTGTCGATTTTTTGATCGCTTTCTGTATATTTATTTTTTCACGCTTTCTTCCTTGCATGTAAAAAATCTAGTTACTATGACACCTTCCTGTCAAAGTACCAAGAACTTATGAAACTACGAAACTGGAAGCAGCCTCTTCTAAGTAAGTTATACCTTGGTAGTCTTTTATTACAACAAAAACTTAATTCTGAAGCTAACTCTTGGTCCTCTTGGTCCTCTTGGTGTAGTTGCACTGTCGTATTCGGTGCAAATATTAGAAGATGATGTGATACCAGTTACCGAAAGTGATGTTTTCATAGATGCTCTTGTATCCCCTTCTGGTTTCATCCCAATTAGCTCGGTGGCCAAGGGACTAGATGTTTGATTAACCTAAATCTTATAGAAGAATGTTCTGTTATAATCATCAAAGAACATTGAAGGACGATTTGCTTAAATCCGCATTTGCAATCCACAACATGTGTGTTGATGCACATTAGGAGGTTGATTTACATCTAATCTGTGAGTTCTTGATCATTTTGTAATTTGCCTTTTTGATGGTTGTAAAATATGTTGTGTTTGGTCATGCTATTGTTACATGGTTATTGTTATTGCGCAAGTTGACATGTTTAATCAAAATTATCTTGGAGACACGGAAATGACATCCGAATGGCGATTTTTTTAAACCATTGATGTATACAAATTGAGCAACTCATGATTCAAAATCTATTTTACTCATTAGCTTTTAAAAGGTTTACACATAGTGAACGCGTGTTTATCGGTTGAGAACATGACATGACAATAATCAAAATCTCCAAACGAGATCATCCCCTTGTGAGCAATACACTTTGAGTAATTGAATTTCATATTTCGACTAGCTTCTCAAATTTAGGCATTTGAACTGCTAGAACTGAAGAAAGAATTCATCAAACCACAAAGGTTATGAATGAGCGAGCATTTGTAAATATTTTCACCTAACAGAAAAAGAATTGAAGTTGTTTTTGTTAGACAATGAGATTTTAGATATTAATAATTTTTCCATAAAGTGTTTCATACAAAGTTGTAAAAGTGTGTGATCTTGACTTTGATAAGTCAAATAAAAGACTTTTCAGTTTCAATATTAAAAAGGAGGAGAATCCAGATGATGTTTGACAGACAACTTGTAATATCATTAAATTATGCCAAAAACATCATATATAAGACAATTTATGTTTATAACCTACAAAGATTTTACGCTAATTTTGACTTCAGAAATGCCAAGTTTGACCCTCAAAATCAAATTGTTGAAGAGATAACTGATTTGTCAACATCATGAGAACATGAAGAAATAATGGAAAACTATAATCCATTTACTTGTGGGAGCCACTATTTCAGACATTTCAGTAGATGCATGAGGTACAATTTGTTACAGAAGTGATTGCAAAAATATAACTACACTATTTCTAGGAAGAAAAGGTTATCATGAATGTGCTCTTTGAACAGCAGTCTTGAATAGCAGAACATAAAGCTTTTGGTCCATGGAAAAATACATGAAACCACCCACTGAATGAGTCACAAATGACCCAAAACTTGACCCTACAATACAATGCCATGCTGGTCCATAAACCCCATCAAATTCCTGCAACATATACACAACAAAACAAGTGTTTCGTGTCCGTTAACATTTTGGTCATGTGATTAGGAAACTGAACGATATGATCGTGGGTCCTGGTTACTGATCGTACGATAAAATAATGACAGGACCAAGACGGTGTAAAATAACATGGAAAGACATTAAATTTCATCAAACACAAAAAAGGGCAATAGTAACATCATCCTTGTATCCATAGACTAAATGATGCAATAATATCTATCATCAAGAAGAATTTTCATAACAACTTCTGGACGGATATCATATGAATATCCAACCTTCATTAGGTTCGTTAATATCGTCTATGGTGACTCCTATATTTGTAAAGAGAGGTGATGCTAAGTACGTTATGGGGAGTCTTTGCAAAGAGAGGTAATATGTACATCTCTAGATTGATTTCTATGCCACAAAAAGTACATGATAACATGGATATGGTACAGCAACACACAATAACTTTGGTGATACGAAAATCAACTTTTAGTAGTGTACAAATCAAGTTTCTATTTGCAAATGACATCCAAAGCATTGAAGTTCATTGAACAGAAAAAAAATCCAATATTAACATCATGACTTCATCAATAAATTCACAGATAGAACTTGTAACATATGTTTTCATTAAATGTTAGCAAAATTATTAGGATTACTTGTTGTCAGCTTCATCCTAGTTCTTACAGTATTAACTTTGAAGATTTCTTTAAATACTAAACCCGGACCAACAACTTCTTCACAACACCTACCCTCACTTCATCCCCAAACACCATTGATTACCATTCACTTTAATTTAAAATCATATTGATTTCCTCAAGTCATAATTCACAATGATTACTCAAGCCATAAATATTGATTAAACCTCAGCATTCAAAACATCAAAAAAGCAATAATTCATTCATAAAACTTCTAGACCACCAATGGGAGAAAACAAAAAATCATTTCTTTTTAAATGGTCAAAGTTTGCATTAAACTCAAAATAATACATAGATACATGCCATAACAATTAAAGTAAAACAACTGTCAATCAAACAAACAAATAAAGCCAAACAACTATGCCTAAACTTACAAGGAAACAACTACACTATGGGAATATGGGGTGTATGGATTATGTTATTTTCCGGACTTATGAGCTTATTTGAATCTGGAAAACCTAATAACCTCATTTTTTCCGACTTGGGGGCATTTGGTAAGCTTATTTGATAGGCTTATGAGCTTATTGAAAATTTGTAAGCTCGTATACTCATTTTTTTGGGGGGCTTACAGAGCTTATCCACTTGAGCTTATAAGGTTCATAAACTAAGAAACCAGGAAACTGGACCTTATGAGCTTATCAAACTTTTAACAAGCTCATCAAATAAGCTTAAAAAAACACCCAAGCTTAAGGTCTTATAGTAATAGATTAGCTAAAGTTCATAAAGCTAATAAACTTTTCCAAATTCAAATAAACTCATAAACCCGCAAAATAAACCAAAAAATAACTATACACTGAAGCTAACCAAAACTTAAAACCAAAAAAAATACATAAACAAAAAAAAAACATGAATAAGCTAAAAAAAAAAAAAAGTACCTTTTTGAGAGTCAAAGCAAGTGTTTTGGCAGTAAACTTTTCCAAACTATCATAAGTCTTTCTTGTAACATCAACAACATGAATTTGCATATAAGGAGGCATATCAACTGAAACCACTTTAACTCCATTACAAGCAAAGAAGTCACTTAACTCACTTTTTGAACTACTACTTCCAAATGACCTCCTTCTATCCATAATACTCCTGGGCCCCACCACCCCTAACAAAGCCTCCTTTTTTATCTCATACCCATGTTGTATCTTAGTCTTCTCATCAAACCCATGTTTTTTTAAGTCTTGTTGGTCTTGTTGCTTAATGGGTATTTTGTTACTAACAACAATAGCTCTTTTGATATTGTCTTGTTGAGGTTCTTGATCATCATCATCATCTTTAGTATGTTTTTTGACAGGTTTATTAGTGTAGTAATAATGGGTTTTCTTTGTTTTTTGACTAAGTGACTTGGTTAAAGATTTGGTGGTGTCATTAGAATGATGATGAGCTTGTTGTTTGTGGTTTAAGTAAAGTCTTGAAAAGTGGTTGGATATGTTAGTGACTGAAGGTGGTTCTTCTGGTGTGGGAGGTGCATAGTTGCGGTGGTTTTGTGACATTTTAACGGTGGTGAAAATGGTTGGGTGGAGTTGTATAGGTTGTATAGATCTAGAGGGTAGGAGGAGAAGTAGGGTGGAGTTGGGGTTAGTGAAGTGTGTAGGGAAATGTGTGATTTTTATTATTTGGGTTTTTTCAACTTTATGTATTTCTGTAACCGAGGTGTCTAAACTCAACGTTTTTATTCTATTTCGAGAATTTCCACTTTATTTAATCTTAACGTTTTCTTAGATCGTGTTAGATTAATTGTTCGTTGCTAAAAATAAATAGAAAATTTTGATCAAGTTAAATATATTATGGTCACTTTAAGCTATTACATGTATATTATTATTAAAGTTAAATATTACATAAATATCTTTTTTATTTTTGCAATTACATAAATATTTTTTCTAAACTTTTGTAATTACATAAATATATTTTTCAAACTTTTAATTCTCACATGTATTAAAGAATCAGTTAAACTATAATTACATTGATCTTAAATTCCGAAACTATTATTTATCTCTTATATTTATCATACTTATATTATTGTTCATGTATGTCTTTTTGACTCGAGTGATGAAAGAGCATGATGATATAGTTACAAGAGTTTGGATATAGATATGGAAAACATTATGTTCATATATATTTATTTGTTCATATGTACTTTTTACCGAGTGATGAAAGACATTGATTTTGGATATATATATATATATAGGGTGAAGTTAAAATAAAAGACAAATATCCGTAGAATAAAAGATTTTTTTCAAAAAGTTCACAAAAATTCCCAAAAATCCCACAAGATCGGGTATGTTGGTGCATAAAACTTTGTAAAACATTTTTATAATTTTGAGTTTTGATACGTTTTTAATGCACAAAAACAATTTTGATGCTAAAAAATTTTGATGCATAAAATTTTTAAATTGTTTTAGTTTGATCATGAATGTTATTTTAATGAAAAAGTCGAAAAGAAGTTGGATGCGAAACCAATTTTGATGCACAAAAAAGGATTTAATCTTAAACGATATTTTCATAATTTTTTGGAAAAATATCCACTTTTGAAAAAGTTTTCACAACTTTTCACGCACCATCATACCCGATCTTGTGGGATTTTGGGAATTTTTAGTGAACTTTTTGAAAAAAATCTTTTATCTTTTACGGATATTTGTCTTTTTATTTGATCTTTATCCTATATATATATATATATATATATATATATATATATATATATGAGAATTTAAAAGTTTGTGAAGGATATTGATGTAATTACAAAATTTGGTAAAGATACAAATGTAATTACAAAAGTTTAAAAATGATATTGACATAGTCACAAAGTGAGGAAATTGATGTAATATTGAAATTTAATAAGGCTATAAATGTAAATGATATGTTTTCCTCAATTTATATGTTTTTGTCTGTAAACAATTATTTTGAGACAAATTAAAACAAGACCACTAGATGTAAAATAGCAAATCAACATCACGACGAAATGTCCAATTGAGTCATGGCAAGTAACCTCAGAGTTTAGCATTGGCTTATCCATTGTGTATGTGATACCTCGAGCAGGATCCCAAGTTCCACATGTTCATAACATCTTCTGCATTCTATGATGGCTTCATTTGGAGAGTTAGTGATGTGTCGTTTAGTATAGGTATATTTGTTATCAAGTTTTATTATTTATATTTTGCCACTTTACCTATTAACTAACAATAACAGGCAGTGTATCCGATCAATTGTAGGTTCGTTGGTAAGTTAGGTGTCTATCACTAAGAGTAAGCGTTATTACTTAATCTACATGTATTCTAATTATCTAAATTAACCTAATTAAATCCTAAACTAATGCAATAAGGGGATTTTAGCCTGAAAGACTAGCACGAGTTTTGGTTTAATAAAGCGAATAAATAAAACTAATAACACACTCAAGTAGATAAACAAGCAATAAAGAATAGGTCAAGCCAAATATAAGAAAAACGTATTAGCCATGTTATTAAATAAATGCAAGATTTGTCTACGTGTGCAATGATTGTACTACTTTCGTTGCTGATTTTCTAATAAAAGCTAGGTGGGTCTTATCCCTAAACTCGAGGTTTATAATCGGTTAATCATGTCACAATCAACCAAACCCGCATAAAGTCTCACCGTTGATTATAATCTACATAGGTTATTTTATTTTGCAACCTAGCTCATCGAGGCTTTACAAACTAATGGCCTAGAGGTTATCTTTATACTAGTAGCCTATTATTCACTTAACTAATAAATGAAACATAACTTTATCTATAGTCTTAAGATGCTCTTAGTATATTATTCACTTAACCAATAGTAGAACAAGACATTACTTATAGTACTAGTGATCTAGTCATAAAGATAAGTTATATGTAATATCCTTAAGAAAACTCATTTATCCACTTAACACAATTCCACATAAAAACAAAACAAGACTTGATCAATAAACATAGATTCTGTTGAATGACAGATTAAAACATAATCAAGCACATAAACGGGTATCAAGTGATAAACATAATCAACATGCAATGAAAAAGTAAACAAATGATATAAACAAGTCAAAACATTATATTATCACAAACAACCCATAATCTTAGTAATACTACACGATATCATATTCGGAACGATTAAAGTATAATTCATAAAGTAAATGATATGCTAACCGAACGATTATAGCGGAATATAATGATTACAAGAGTTTTCCTATGGAATGGATGCACTTGCAGGACCTTGTTGTAACACCCCCAAAAATCGGGTTCAGCGAATGCATACAAGTCATGGGTGCTTCCAATTGGTATCACAACACAAATATAGAATAACGGATATTCCTTAAGAAAACTCATTTATTCAATATAAATATAGGTTTACAACCTAGTTTAGTGTGGAAATACAGGTCCATAATAATAAAGCGGTCCCAAATATAAATATCGGAGTAGTTTATGACTATGTCATACCATTTCCCAAGCGCCTCCAAGAGTATACTATCGCCTCAATACCTGAAAATACATGATAAAAGTGTCAACACGAGGTTGGTGAGTTCATAGGTTTGCATAAAAGTATCGCGAGTTCAAAAGAGCCTTTCGATCATTGTGACGCCCAAAATGTCGTGAAAACAAAGTTTACCTTCAAGCAAAATAGTAATATGGACCACAAGGTTTTCAAGTGCAAATCCTTTTTCACAAACAAGCCAAATTTAATCAAGGCATAACATGCCTAGCTCACAATATCAAAACCAATATCCGCAAAATAATCATAAGACAACAACTTGGACCAAATCAAAATCATACAAGTTATGTATTACGCAGGCTAAGTCATGCAACTGACACTCGACTTACAAATATATATACAAGCCCCTAACGGTGTTTATCCCTAACCACCGTATCCAACATGCTATACGTCCGACCAGTTGGCGCTACCAACTCTGGACAAGGCGTCCCCCCGATAGATCTATATATAAAATTCGCGCTTCCCGTAGGAACTAACCATTCATGAATGGGCAATTTGGGATACTAACATTAGCCTAACCACGTATTAACTTCTCTAAATCCATAAAAACATTTACAGGTCCAATCAAAAGGGTTTTACACTAATATATTTTCAAGCACTTGTGTCCACATATAAATGTATTCAAAACAATCAAGCATTTGTATTTAATTAAACACGAGCATGTATTCTCCCCCAAAACGATTAAAAGCAAGTAAAAGTAGGGGCCATGAACTCACCTCAAAGTGAAGCAACGCAAGAATCACAACTAACACGACTGGTGTAACACCCCTAGTGTCGTGAATGCAGCGAAACTCAAACTAGGTGTTACTTCATGGCACAACAGTTATAACAACAGAAAAAGAACTCTAATTGAGTCGTTTTAAAACATTTATCATTCAAATTATATAAATATTAGAGTTTACAAAAATGAGGTCCCAGTAGTTTCACGGTTTACAAATAAGTTTTCGAATGATAATAAAATTTATAGTCATCTTTTGTACTCGTGACCTTCCTTTCCATCCTTGCCAACCTCGTGCCTTATGGACCTGAGATAAACATGCTAAAAGTGTCAACACAGAGGTTGAGTGAGTTCATAGGTTTATAAGTAAATATTGTGTAAGACTTTACAAATAAATCCTGTTAAAATTAAACTTCAAATATTCCGAGTGTATGACTATTGTACTAAATACAATATCACATATAGGTGGTGTTTCCGTTTCACTAAGTTCTTGACATTGAAACCGTAAGTTTCTGTTTCTAGTTTCTTTCATAATCTTACCAAGTCTGTTAGTTCGTTATTATACCAATTCTATTAGATCGTGATCATACCAAGTCCATTAAATTGTGATCATACCAAGTCCATTAGATCGTGATCATACCAAGTCCATTAGATCGTGATCTTACCAATCCCATTAGATCGTGATCATACCAAGTCCATTAGATCGTTATAGTACCAAGTCCATTAGTTCAACAAATGATTCATGATTTGCCATTATACCTAGTGTTCTCAAATATAGTGTGTCTGTTTTCCTTAACTGGGTCAACACTAACGGGGTTTATCAATTCCAATAGTCCTATTCATAGTATTCGCGCTCACTCAACTAGTGATTAATGGTTTGTGATATAGGGACTTAAGTGTGACAATAGTGTTACTTGGTTCTAATACAACATTCAGTTCAGATAAACGTATAGTTTGCAAATAATCGTGATTGTTAATAAAAGTAGTTGAGCATGTATTCAGATAAACGTGCAGTTTTCAAATAATCGTGGTTGTTAATAAAAGTAGTTGAGCATGTATGTCCCCCAAAGAGTTTACAAAACAGTTAAATGATAGAAAATGGGGCTACGAACTCACAATAGTCCTTAAAAGTTTAGAGTACTTGTGAAAGTATAAAGCAAGTGTTTGAGCATGTATCTCCCCAAAAATAGTATAAAATAATTAAAATTGGGGCTATGAAACTCACCGTGAACTAATGATATCAAAGCGTATAATGAAATTGATGGATAAGCCGGGAAGTATCTACGTATAACCTAGAAATATGATATCGTGTCTTAGTTTTTGAAATATCAATGTGAAAGTATAAACAAGCCTATATACATCCTTATATTGATCATGATGTAGTACTTGCTAGGTTTTGTGTATGTTTTTTATGAAATAGTTTTAGTTTGTATATCTCGTACTACCGTTCGGGCCATCATAATCCAGAGGTCATGTAGTAAACGTTCGAGGAGCCAGGACACTTTAAATCGTAAATCCAGCAACTCGTCGACCCGATTTACCCAGATTAAACCCCTCATATGAAGCTACCTAGTGTTGTAGTACTTAGTATGAAAAATCATTCGCTTTGATTGTGGCATATAGATTAGGTGGTTACATGGTTCCTAATTACTTGACAAGTGAAAACTATATTTTGACGCCGAAAAACTGTCTTACCATTTGAGGCAGAAAAATGCCCTTGATTGGTGTTTTCAGGCCGATTTCTTGCTCGGTCAATGTAAAACATCATTCCGGACAACTTTCGTGTTTTAACTTTTTGATGAATCGGACCAGAAGTGCCTCTAAAAATTACTTAGATTCGGCAATAAGCTAATTGGCAGCATTTAGTTTTCTTAGTTTCGCTAACTTCTTTTGATCATAACTTATGACTCGTGTACTCGTTTTGGGTGATTCAAATTGCTACATCCTTGTAAGATCCTCTATAATTATATAATATTTTTCAAGTCTATAAGTATATATTTCTAGTCATTTATCATAGCATAACCTACTAGTTTACTTGTTTGATTTATAAATGACAACATAAAATGATCTATAAGTTTAGACTTGTTTTAAGGATTTGTACATCATGATATCAATATAACAAGACATATATAGCATATATAGATTATGAAAACATAGTAAGGATGATGAGCATAGGTTTCCTTACGACTTTTGGCCTTATACAAGGGAAACTAAGAACAAGAACACTAGCTTAATTCTTCAACCAAAAACCCTAACTTCCAATCTGCTAACCCTTGATAACCTTGATCTAACCTTGTAAGAACCTTATGTATTCAGCCCCTAATCACCTTGTGTAGCTAGTAAATTTACCATGGAATCATCGAATAAACACTAGGACTTTGGATCACTTAAAGCTTGATATCGCACTTGTTCTCTTGAATAATACTTGAAAGGAATTAGCAAATGAAGGTGTGTTTGGTATTGTTGATGGTATGAATGACTAAGAAGAGGGGGGAGGGGTATTTATAGTGTCTTGATGAGGTTAGGAAGGTGTAGTGAGGAGGTTAAGTTTTAAGATATTTTCAAGTCTTAGTTAGTAAGTTATGACACATGCATGTATCTAATAAATTCAAGACTTATCATCAAGCCACCAATGCTTGGTGAATCACTAAAAATTCGTCTATGGTCTATCTTGGATGACCAGGTATGAGTTTTGAGGTTATCTTGCTTTTACAGAGTCAGTTTTGGTTTCGGTAATCGCTAATTGTAAGTCGTAAAGTCACGAAACTTAAAATCGGGTATCGTAAAAATATGAAACTTGTAAATATGTTAAAACTTGTTAATATACTCTATATTAGTATATTATATGAGTGATAAGTTTGACGGAGCACGTAAGCTCTGTCAAAACCTAGAATGGTAAGATATTTAAGAAGAGAATTTCAACTTTACTTCTCTTAGTGAGATATTTTGTAAGATATTTAACTAGGTATTATTTAAAGAATATCTACTTGATGACTAGGTATATGACTAGGCAAGGTAAACTAAAATTTATTAGTCAAAAGGTGGTGTGGGTATCGGGATTGAATAGTAAAAGTGAATAGTAAAAATACGAGGATGAATAGTAACCTGAAAATGCGAATTGTTACAACTGGCATCTAGAAACAAAACGCAGCAGTATCACAAAGCAAAGCACAACGGTATAAGATTCCAGGCACAACGGTACATCATTGGCACAACCTAATAGTATACGACTTATCTCAGAATACATCTCTCAAAGGTATAGACTCGACATCACAAAGCAAAGCAAATGATTTTTCAAAGGACAACGTGTCTTAGTTTTCGTGGAATACTCGTATCAAAGGTATAGACTCGACATACAACTCACGCCAAAAGAGAACCAATGGAAGATAAATCCAAAACATATTGACGTGAACTCATACCAAGCGTAACTCACACCAAAGCATAATTGTTGTTCCCTTTAACTTGGTTAGAATTAACTACAAAGTTAGTCTATTCAAGCTCCATGGCTTAGCAATGTTATTTGAAAAACAGTTTAACAAGTTAAAACGTGAAGTAAAATAGACAAGAGATTTTTGGCGTTTATATCCTTATTATAAAGTTAATCAAATAATATATTACTCATGTGTTTGGGGAACAACACTTGGGATTGAATGACAAGTATGGTGTACTCCTCACTAAACTTAAGCTAAGCTTAAGTACAACTATGCTAACCAACTGAGCTAACCTCAGGGACTTAGTTGTATTCGGAAGAGTAAAAGGGCTTGTGAATGTCTAAGCATTAAGTGCACAAGCTTAACCCTTTTACTCCACCTTATGGGTGCTATTTATACAAGTATAAGATACAACCGTTTTCCTTAAAGAAAAAACTGACATAAGCTTCAGATGAAAAAATACCTTACGTATTTTGTCTCTGTTACACAAAACTATTTCTAGTAAAGAACAAGTCTGCTTTCCTTGTGTCAGTGTTGACACACTCTTGATCTTTTATCCAATCAGGGTAAGTTGACCTTTGTAAAATAAGGACACTCCCTTATCCATTCAAACTTATCCCTGCTTATCTTCAGTCTTCATGTCTTCAGGATTTGAGTCATCAATCTTAGTAGTTGGTGAGGAGTTTGGGATTCGAGTGAGCTATTTTCATCACTTCATCGAATCCATCATCTTCTTCTTTGGCTCTGTATCATTCATCGAGTCTCGCCTCGTGAATGGAGAACCTTTCTTCTTAGGCTCGTCCTGAGCTTCTTAAAGATTGCTCACTAAATAACTGTTCGTTCAATGAATTGTTTACGTTCAAGGTTATTAAACACTTAGGTTATTTTATCTTCAAATCCTTGTTTTAGGGAGTTTGGGAATTCACTGACTTAATAATCTCCCCTTATTTTGATATAAATATAGCCTAAGTGTTTTTTAGTTCAGTGTGAGTGAGCAAATATCTTCTTCTCAGACTAAAGATTCTACAAAGCAACTAAAGGACACTAAATAACATAAAACATCATTGTTCATTAAAATATATTACATGGTCCTAAAGTTATAACGAGAAAATAAAAGATAGTGGTGGTACAATAGATGTAGTTTTAATCCAACCTGTATCCAAGGGCTTCAAGCTTTGGTTTCTTGGACTTTAGCTTCTCTTGATCAGGGTGTGCATTTATCTTGATCCTCAGGTCATGACTTAACCTTATATTTTATTGACTTTGAATCTGAGCGGCCATCACCAAAAAGCCAACCATTGCTTCAGTTCCTGCCATGTCAATATCGCTCCACCTTTGGAAGGCAGGATCGCTAAATTCATCAGTGAAGAAAATACCTCTCTCAGGTTGTTCAATGGCTAGGTGGTTCACAAATGTAACTCCTTCAGGGAGGGATCTATTACAGTCTAAGCCATGAATTTTGACCTCTGGTTCCATCTCCAAGGTCTTCCTCTTTCTTCTAGAGGACTGAGATGGGGCACGTTGATTCACTGAGGCTGGAAGAAGAGATTGGATGCCAAGATCTTCAGGAATTTTCTTCAGTCTTTCATATCTTTTGCTTAGTGAGTCCATAAGATCTTTGACAATTGTATTCTTCTTCTTCTTCAGGATGATGGGACCCAGTTCATCCAGATCAGTGATTCCAAAGTCATAAAATTTAAACAGATCATGAACATCGAAGGTTCTTTTGTAAATTCCTCTATAGATACTGAGGATAGCAGGCTTGGTGTTTGGATGAATCTTGATATAAGATATAGGTTCAGGCCTCTTTTTTCTTGTCATTACCCATTTGTAATGATCAATCCTTTTCTTCCTCAGTTCAGCCATCCTCTTTACCCTTTCATCCCTTTTCTTCTTAAGAGCTAGCAGTTCAGCATCCTGAGCCCTTTTGAATTTTTTACTAGCTTGTCTTACTGCCAATGCCTTTGGATCAAATCCAAGCTTTTCAACTTCTTCATTTACAACCTTGATCAGAGAAGGTTTGCTTATCCTTTCTTCTTCAGCTGCTTTCCTTATCAATTCTTCTTTTTCGAGATAAGCTTCCAATTCTTTTCGCATTCGAGATAATGTAATTTGCCATTGATTTCATAAGGTACCCGATAGGTTCATCGTGGTCCGGTCTCGATCACGAGGAAGCAAATACCGATTGAGGTTGTTGCTCGTGCTCAGGTGTTGTGAGAATGCCTTTGCCTTTGTCTTTAGGAGGAACTAATGATGATGGAGTTGCTTCAGTGATTTGAGGTTCGAGTGATGAGATTGGAATAGCTAGAGTTGGTGGAGTATTTTCAGCTTCATTATACCCCCTCCCTCAGTGTGAGAAGGAGTTGGTTCACTTGCACCAGCTTCAGTGACTCTCCCGCCCTCAACTGTTGCTGGGAACTCAATGAGAGCAAGAGTTGACTCGGGCACTGAAGTTGAGGGAGTAGCTTGAACCTTGAAGGCCTGATAAATTTCAGATACCATTGACTTGATATCCGAAGTGTCCTGATGAAGACCAGTTAACTTGAATTCAACATTTTCCTGAGTGATTTTGATTAGTGACATTCTAGGCCCAAGATTTCAGGCCATAGAGTTTGAAGACTTAACCCAAGTTGCCATATGCTTTTCCAACAGACTTAGAGAGGACTTGATCTCCTATACTGATGAACTGAGACCCTGAACATTTGAGTTGTTCAACATTTGAATGAGTTCAGTGAGGCTTTATGAATTCTTGACATATGTGTCAGTAGCCTCAAGAACTTTCTTGTTTAGTGTAGGGTCATCTTTGACAGCTTCTTTGATGTTGTCAAGATTGGTGTGAGCATCGTGAAAAGCCTTGAAAAACTTCTTCAGGTGATCATCCAGGGTGTCAAGAGATTGGTACATGATTTCCCTGTGTTCACCATTATCTTTGAAATTTTCAACAACGAAGCCCCGAGGTCGGCATAACTAGCATGACTTCAACATGCGATTCAGTTTCATCGATATGACATCATAAAGCCTTTGAGTATCCTTCTTCAAGAATTTGACCAGTTGTATTTTCGTGAGAGGAAGAACATTATCATATTTCTTTAGTTCTTTAGGGCAAGAAGACGCTGCAGAGTCAAAGGAATCATCATCAGCCTGAAAGGGTGAATCTTTAGGCTCTTTTGGAGGAGACTGATGCTTTTGTTAAGTGGATTGAACATCGGTGTCCATATCATCACCAACAGCCAAAACTTCCTCATCACTTTCTTTTTCAAGCTCTTTATCAGATTGAAGAAAAGCTTGAACATCTACCACGGAAGTAAAACCAGAAGTGGGTATGGGTTCCGTATCAGGTGGTGGTTTTTGTCCCTCTGAGTCTTTGTCCCTAAGGACCCTTCAGACACTGATGGGTGTTTCCCAGTGTCATTACTAGGATCAGTGGATTTGGTGATGAGTTCCATATCAACGGGAGTTTTCTTTCCCTCTGAGTCTTTATCCATTAGTGTCCCCTAAAGCACCGGTGGGAGTTTCCTAGTACTATCATTAGGGACTGTGGAAGGCACTTCCCTAATAGCGGGTTTGTAACATATTGATTTTCACAAACACACAATCAAGCACACATAGATTCGAATGAGGTTTGAGCTAGAGAGAACGTGGAGAGAAATGGGAACTTCTAGTCAGAGAAAGTGAATGATATATTATGAAGCTCCAACCCTTTGCCTTACTAGGCAAAGGGTATTTATAGTGTGTTACATGAAATGCCTCCTACGGGCTGTGGATCAGGCATACAGTGGGTAAAGACCCTTCCGTCCTCCACGGTTCTTAACTAACTACTAACTATCACTAAATGACTACGACTACGAGCTTTCTAACGAATACATATACTTGAGGTGACCGAGTATTTAACTACCAGATTTTCTAAATCCTAACAATCTCCCCCTAAGGGAGGTCACCTCAATTACAAACAGATATTAAATTTTGGTGTTCTTGAATTCTTGATTTAAGTTCTTTGCTCTGTAGCTCGTAGCCTTTGATTCTTCATATTCTGCATGTGTTGTACTTCAAGTGGAGGTCTTTGACTGATCCACGGATTGTTTGTTCTTTGAGCCTTCTTAGAGATCATCAGCCACATTAAATCTCTTGACTCATTCTTTGTTGTATTGCCAATATGTGAAGTTGTGACTTTTGGACCGACATGCTCACATTTTTGGATCATGATATCTTCTCATCAGAGTAGCGAAACCTTTGTTGATTCATGATATTTGCAGCAGCGTAGCAGAAGCATGGTTTGAAAATATCAGAGCCAGGATATGAAGATATGCACTTATCATGATTTCTTTAGATGTGAGTGTGATGTGTGAGCATGCGGTTATGGATTGACTCCTCAATTCTGATCAGCTGCAACCGCCGGGTGTCCCTGCAATCAACAGTTAGCAATAAAGCGCACGAAAGTGTCTTTGATCATTTTTGATGAATGGGGTTGTAAGAACCACGGTTCCCCGTTGATCAGTACAAGTACTGCCTGTGATCAGGTAGAATTCTGAAGAATCTCCTTGACAGGGTTTCGCAACTAATTAAGCCGTTCTCAAACTGGAATGTCTCAAAGAAGACAACACGGAATGAGTGAACCAGCGAATTGAGATTCACTGATTGATAAAAAATAATTTGAAAAACAATCGTGTATTGCTTAATAGAAAGAGTTTTACAATACAATGAAGGTTTTACGGAAAACATCAATTTTCAATCATAAATACCTTTTTATTTTGAAAAGTTAATACACAGTCGATGTGCTAGATAAAAGAGTTGTTGAGCACAACGACCGGTTTTTCAAAGGTATCCGTCAATCATTTCCTGGACCAAGGTTGATTCAAAAGTGAATCGCCTCATCGTTTCTATCCAGTTGTCACAAGTTTGATCTTTTGAGAAGATCTCACATATCACCTACCAAGAGCTTGTTTGATGTTGGCTCTAGAAGGATTTCCATCTTCATCATGAATACTTTACATATCACTCGGATGTTCCGGAAATACCACAAGGATAATGCGTAGGACTTTCAAAATATATTCTTACTTTCCACATTGTGTGAAACATTAAGTCTTCATTAATTGTTTGTCCTAACGAGATTTATTGATGATCTCTTGGCTCTAGACTCAATTGTGCATTTTTGGTTTCCTATTCGGAGATTAGGGAGAGGGACTCCTTCTTCAATATCAACTATCTCTAAGAGAAAGTCGATAGATAATGTAGGTTCCCCGTGAGAATGAAACAAGTCTTGTCTTCAATACCGGAGTTACCTTAGTAACCACCAGTAGTATATGTATTGAACCCGGTTTCTGCCCTAAGGTTGAATTAATGGAGGGCTATTTCCTTTCACCCTTTTCACAATCAATTCTTTTTCATTCTTCAACCCCTTCAGTGCTTACCGAGACTTCATTACTAGAACCTTGTTGGGTTTATTCCAGTTCTAGCTCTTTCTCAGTCGGCACTCTTCTCATATTCTCACTTTTCTCCTTTTTCCTCATACCTAAGGACTTCTACACTATCTAGTGAATTGTCCTGGTAGATCCCTCTGCTCAAGGGATCGTGGGAACGAATACCTAACCTAACCATCCTTATAACTCCAATGCATAAAGTAAATTGGTCGGTCTTTTGGTATTGTTCTTTCCGCCTCGAAACCAATTGAAAAACCATTTGAAAAATCAATCAAGGTACTTGTGATATAAAATCAAAGCATTTTGTACCTTAATTGTTTTTTATCCTTTTAGAAATGCTCCCCCTCAACATGTGTTTCAAGTATTAGAAATTATTTAGCACATGGAGGCAATAGGTCTTTGAAATATTAGATTAAGAATGAAAGGTCCAATTCTTGATTAACATTTTCTAAAATATTTTGATACTTTAGATGAAACATTTTGGGGAGGATGTGGTTTTCTTCTTATTACTCCCCCTCAATATGTGCATCGAGATTCGAAAGAGTTTTGCACATATTAGAGGGAGCCAGCACTTTGAGACAAATCAATCACGTTACAATCCTTTTTGGTTTAAGATAAATGCTCCCCCTTAACATGTGCATGGAAAATTTAAAATCGTTTGGCACATGTAGGGAGGAGTGCATGTTATTGTATTTCTAAAACCACTTATCAAATTATCAGTTTATTTCTAATTTAAATCACAAATTCTCCCCCGATCATAATTTTCAAATCCTTTGAGATCTGTGATCCTAATTGATTTAAATTATTTTCGAAAGCTTTTTGAGGAGAAATGTGACTTGCTGTTAAAACATTTAACTGATAAAGATCAGATTTTGAAACTTTAATCTCCAAAGATCAAACATGCTTAGGTACCATATGAAAACACGACATTAGCCTTGGTCTTGATCCAATTGTGGATTAAATGTTCATTTTGATTAATCGAATATAGACCATGCTCATTTTAGTACAAATTGTTTGAAAAATAACCTTTTTAATTTGTTTGAAATCATTCTCCCCCTCAATCAAAGACGTAAGTTGTTGGTTGAGTGATAGAGATTTTGACAAATGATAAGTCCAGATTTTTTTCAAAATTAAGTCCGAGTTATTTTCAAAGCAATTTTGTTTTCATTGGATGACAAATATTTTCGGAAGAATCTTTTAGAAGGAAAAATATTTGTGAGGAAATATTTGTCTTTTTGGCGACAAACGTTCCTTATGAACTTTTGTTTTTAGGATCGAGCATGAGATTTTAAAATGATTTAGCATTGCTCGTCCTTTCTTTAAGAACGGGTTTTGCACGAAATGACAGAAAACCAATTGATTGATTAATGATGAGTGTCTAAATACTCATCATTTTATCTTGTTTAGAATGCCAAAACATCGAAAACACTCGAAAACACATCAAAATGATAAAAATATCACAAACAAGTGTTTTATATGTTTTAAATGCAAAACATCAAAATCGGTGAAAAGCGTATCAAGTTTGCATAATTGGCGCTTTAGTCCCCAGTTACAAAAGTTGTCAAAATCGGTCCTGGTAATTCAAAAACTTGTAAAATATCATTTTAGGTCCATGAGATTCAAAAGTTGTCAAAATAAACCCTTCAAAGTTTAAAAATCACAAATTGACAACTTTAGTCCTCGAACTTTGAAAATGTCAAAAATAGTCCTTGGTTAATTTAAAAGTGAAAATTATCAAGTTTTAACCTTGTTCTATTTATAAATGACAAAATGGTCCTTATGATAAACTTTGGAGAAAATTACAATTTGGTCCTTATAGTTTCTAAATTGACAATTTTGGTCCTGGATTTGTAAAATGGAAATTATCAACAAAGGTCCTTGTACTAATCTTACTTGGCAGGTTTAGTCCTTATGAGAGCTTTGGAACATGTTCAAGATCAGCCCTTAACTTTAGCTAAATTGCAAATATGGTCCTTGTTGTTAAACCAAACCAAACCGGACCCTTTTTATCACTAAGCCCAATCCAACCCAATACGATGACCCGGCCCAAATTTTAAATCAAAAGAAACCGCATCACTGTAGACCCTCCTCCCACTTTGTTTCACCAATACCGGTGGTTTTAACCACTGGTTTTCTCCTTTCCACCTCACTTTCCCACTCAATTACACTCCCCTCCACCTCCACATCAATCCAAGCCAATTAATGAGAAAACCCACTCTTTGAAATTTTGGCGCCAAAATCGCCAAGTGGCATATCTGATTATCTGGATGATTTCAATGGTCAGGATTTGGTGGGAAATACTCAAGAGTGTCGACAAGAGATATTGGAAGTCAATAAATATCAAGGGTGAAGCTATGAAGAAAGTATCTAGTGTAATTTTCAATTTTATGTCGTTTTAGTTAATTTTCTTTATCCAGTGTATTTTTAAGCTCTCAAGCACTTAATTAAGTATTCTCAGTGTATGTTTAAACTTTTTCAATAATCAATTTCAGTGTTTAAGTTCTAATCTCAGTTTGTGAATTTGCAAATTTCAAAGAAATCTCAAAATGTTGAAATGTTGTTAGAAATGGTTAGTTTGGACTTAGAAAGTCATATAAGCTCCTTATAAAGCTTATTAAAGCTTTTAGATACCTTAAAATATAGTTTAGTAGTAAAAATCAAAATTCATAAAAATACTAAAAAATCAGTGAAATTCAAAAATTACAGGATTGATGTTCAAGAAGGCTGGAGCAGGATAAATAGTGGATGGTCTTGGGATTAGTGCTTCATGGGAAGCTTTAGGATGTGTTTTTAGGCCTTGGTTCTCAGTTTTACATTGGAAACCAATTTGTAAGCAATTTTATCAATCTTGGTATATCACTATTTTATGTTGTTATTGTTGTTGTTTAAAGTTAATTTAGTCCTATTTAGTGATAATAGCAGGTTTGAAATCATGCTCATGGTCTGAATCATTGAAATCCTTTGAAAAACACCAAATCAGTCACATAAAAGGGTGTTTGGTTTTACTTGTTCTACTGTATTAAAGTTGTGCAGTCCTTTGTTTTTGGTTGTTCTAAGTTAGATTTGGTCTAAAGAACTCAATTAAACAAGAAAACACATGCTCATTAGTTTAAAAGTCAAAATGCTTTTTAATTCTACCTCATAAGCTCCTTTGTTAGGATTTTATAGGTAAAATTCATCACGGAAGCTTAAAACCTGTTAACTTAGCTTAATTTAATCTCATTCTAGCTTAATATAACATAATCAGTTCATAGAATCAAGTTAAAGTTCAATAAAGTCAACTTAGTTAGTTCTTATAAAAAGTCAAATATTTCAGTATTAGCAGTTTTGAATAAAAGAGATTAAGTTATATAGGGCTTAATATTAGTATTCAAGACACGAGCTTTTAGTATTTCAATATTGTTGCTTAACTTTATCATAGTATCTTTCTTATTTTCCAAATAGCTTTTTAAATAGCTTAACTTTTAGCTTATTTCAAGCATCTGTTTCAAAAAGTGCCTGTGCACCGGTTTTAATAGCTCTTTCATAAGCTCATAGAGCTTATTAGTTGACCATAACTTGTGATTTTGTTTCTTTGAGATAGCTAACTGGTCCTTTTCAAGTCCCAAGTTTAAAATTTCCATTTGGACTTATTCTATAGGGTGCAAGTGCTTATCATTTTGTCCCAATTTACTCGGCATTCAGCGAGTTTTACTCGATGGTTTGTCGGGTTTTAAATAGCTTCTCACAAGCTCATAAGAGCTTATCATGGTCTGAGTTTTGGTTTATACACTCTCAACCAGGTCTAATACAAGTTCCAATAATTACTTTTCAGTTTTAGCTTATTTTGTGATACGTGCATAGCTTAAAGTAGTATACCAAAATCTGTTTTGCTTATCAAGCTCAAACCTCAAATCTGTGTTAACTTGTAATCCAGAGGTTCAAGCTTGTTGTTTTAGTTACAATTGAGTCATTATAGCTTAATATAGCTTACGTGAAGGTTTGGTAGTCTTTGGTTATCATTTGGCTTTTTCAAGTGCTTATTAATAAGCGATTCCTAGCTATGATTGCTTATTTCTCCACACAAGCCTATGTTTTCTATTTTCCTAGATTCAGGATATTAAAATAGACTTTTCCTGAAATTTTCATAATTTTTCATAAGCTGTTTGCTATTTTCTTAATTAAAAGCAGTTTTAGGTATTTTAAATAGCTTTTAATACAAATAAATTATAAAAGTTCAAAAAATGATTTTTCAATTTTCTTAGGTTAAGATAAATATAAAAGTAATAAAAGTATTTTCCATAATTTTCTTAGTTTAAAAAGTATTTTTAGCATTTTAATTAGTTTTAAATAGTTTTAAATTAATAATAAATACATAATAAGTCTAAAAATATATTTTCAGTTTTAAAATAAGTTTTATCATATTTTAGATTTTTCCAAGTTATAATTTCATTTTCTAGGTTAATTTTGTATTTTCTTGTATTTTAGTGCAATTTAAATACTTAATAAATAGTTTTAATTAATAATAATTAAATAAATAGTTGTAAAAATAATTTTCTTTTTCTAATAATTTTCTTTTATTATTAGGATTATAAAATATCATTTTCATATTTGTAGGTCTTTTATTTCTTTAAAACTCACTTTTTATTTTGTGCGTGAGCGTAATTTTATTTTAAGCGTAAGTTTTAAGTTTTAGGTTTTAAGCGTTCATCGCCTTTAAAAATAGTGATAGCGTTTATTTAATAGATTTTATCTTTTATTTCTTTTAATTTGCATTTAAGTCGCTTTAATTTGTAAATCTTTTCTTTAGGTATAATTTTCCATCGAAAACCTTATCGATCACTATCCTTAGTGATCATTCTACCATCGATTAAGTGTTTTAACACCAATTCATCCTCCGTGGGACTTAACGACCCAGGAATTCCCTATATTCCTCGATCTTAATTGCATTTGTGTTTAAAATTGTTTTAAGTCTATTAGACTTGTTGTTTAGCACCAGATCAAATTTTAGGCGCATTGCTTGGGAGGTTGTAAGCGTGTTTCTAGCATTATCGGACCGTACTTGCACATATACCACAGTTTGTAAAAGTTTTCGTAAAGTTAATATAAATCAAAAGTTCATTAACACTTTTCCTAAAGTGTTAAAACCCAAAACAATATAAAACAACAAAACAATCGTAACGTTTTCTAGTTTGTGTTTCTTTTAAGGTGATTCTTAAAGAAATACGATTTGGTTAAGCGGACGATACCAAAATATTTTCCAAAAGTTTTTAAACCCCATCGCACAAATCATACCTCGTCTTTTCGGTGGTACTTAATATACATAAAAATCAACCACCAAATCAAGGCGGTGCACTACCTAGCGGGGTGCGACCATTAATAAGTTCCGAACATCGATTTAAAACTTGCCTTTGTGTCACTTGTGATTTGGTGTACCTTTTTCAAAAAGCCATTTCATTTGTGATTATTGGTTAAGTTCACTTGTGTTTTGCCTCATTTGTTTTGAAAATTGATTTTTATACTTAGTGCATGCTTTTCGTTCTTCGATTCTACAAGTCCACTTTCGAACTTGGAAACATTCCTCATGAGCGTGAGGGCGTTCGGCTCCTTCACCGTGGCGAGGCGTCTACCACCACCACCACCGTCGAAATGGCGGAAGACAAACCTATGAATGAGCTTCTCCAAGCACCCATCGAGGGTTACGGAGATGCCATTGTTGTCCCGACCATTGTGGCGATACCTTCGAGCTCAAAACCGGGTTGCTTAATCTAGTAACCCAAAGCCAATTCTATGGTTTTGGCGGGATGATCCTCATGCACACATTCGATGGTTCAATAAGATTGCATCAACCATCAAGTACAAGAATGTCCCACGAAGCTATCAAGCTTACTGTTCCCATTTTCTCTAGAGGACAAGCCGGAATTGGCTTGAGAAACAACCCCTCGTTCTATTGAGACATGGGAAGATCTAGTTACCAAGTTTGTTAACGAGTTCTATCCTCCATCTCGAACCACAAGTCTTAAGAATGAGATAATGAAATTTTCTCGAGATTTGATGAATCATTCGGGAGGCATGGGATCGTTACAAAGAATTGCTCATGAAGTGTCCACATCATGGTTTTACCGAGTTAATGCAAATGGATACTTTCTATAATGGTGCGAGACAAGTGACCAAGACTCTCTGAATGCCTCCATGGAGGTAATTTCCTTAGCAAAACCACCAAAGAAGCCTTACAAATCATTGAAAACAAGTCCCGGTCCGTTCTTTCCGCACTAAGACATATCAAAATCGGTCTAATCTTGGACCTTCTACTTCATCTCTGTGAGTACATCTAGCACCGATGCTAAGATTGATAAACTCACGGACATTGTTCGAGCTTTGGTTCTTGCTAACCAAAGAAAGTCACCTTCACTCAAACACCATCACATGGTGAAGTGAAGAAAGTTGAAGTTTGTGTCACTTGTGGTGGTCCTCATGCATACTACAAGCTGTCATCGCCACCGATGGTAGTCCGTTTGAAGCAAATGCTATAGCGGTACTTCAAATCAAGGAGGTAATCAATACCGTCCTCGAGAATGAACCAAACTACCGTGCTAACACTTATCGAGCACCACCGGTTTAACGAGAATCTAACCGAATCGAATCAACCTAGAATGAACCAAGGTTATCAAAACCAAGGTAATTTCTATCCTGGACCCAATCAAGGTTTCCAACAACAAGGAACCTTCATCAAAACAATTTCAATCGTGGGAATCAATTTCATGGGAATGTGAATCCTAATCAAGGAATTTTCAACAACAAGGTCATAATCAAAACATCCGACCTCAAAATTTCCTCTAATCCACCTCCATCATTACTCCTCCGGGACCATCATCGATGAGTTCTTGAAGCGGTTCATGAAATCCCAAGATGAGATGAGCAGTTGTTGGTCGGTCGGATCGGCGATCTCAAGAAGTCTTTAAATGATCAACCCTCGGGCTCGGAAAACTTCCGAGCAACACGATCGCTAACCCGGGGCGATGCTAAAGCGATCACGACCGAAGTGGTGTTTCATACAATGGACCCGCTATTCCTACTACCTCTTCTTCTTTCTTCCAAAGGTAGTGGAAAGTGAACCTCGACTCACAATGGACCTCGACTCCAATGCCCCTCCTCCGTGGCAATGAGTCAAGTTACCAAGGAAACAAAGGACAAGGTGCTTCCTATTGATAATGGAAGTACCACACAAGTCCTACCTTGGTAGTCCATCCTCAAGTTGTCCGAAACCCAAGTCTAATCCGGAGTTGTTTTGAACCACTGTAGCTCCGTTGAAAATATCAAATCCAAATCTTCTATTCCATATCCATCACGTTTGAATGAGCAAAAGCTCGTGAAAAAGCTAGTCATCAAATGGACAAATTTTCCAAATTTTCCAAGAGTTACATTTGACATAAGCTTTGCGGATGCTATCATCTTGATGCCCAAGTTTGCATCAACTCTCAAACACATGTTAAGCAACAAGGAAAATTTGTTTGAAATGGCTAAAACTCCTCTTAACGAGAGCGCGCTGCGGTTATTCGAAAAAGCTTCGAGAAAAGCTTGGAGATCTGGGAAATTTCTCTTACCTTGTGTATTCGGGAATGGTTGAATGCTTTGCCCTAGCAGATCTTGGTGCAAGCATTAATCTTATGCCATATTCGATTTGGAAGAAACTTTCTCTTAGGAACTCACTCTACATGCATGACTCTCGAGCTTGCGGATCGTACAATATCCGTCCTCTTGGCATTGCGAGGGCGTATTTGTAAGTAGGAAAGTTCCATTTTCGGTGACTTCGTGGTTGTTGATTTTGATGCCGATCATCGGGTTCCTCTCATTGTTGGTCGAGGATTCACGAGCGGGCGTGCTCTCATAGATGTATTTGAGCAAGAAATCACATTACGTGTTGGTAATGAAGTTGTCACTTTTAACCTTGATCAAACTTGAGGTACTCGCAAATTATGATTACGAATCGGTTAACGAATAGATATCATTGATGTTGCTACGAAGAGTACTCAAGAAGTTCTTGGTTATGATCATAATTCTTGGTGATAATCTCACTCATTCATCTCAACCCATCATCGCCAATTCTACTCCTTCTCTCACCCCATTTGAGGAAAGTGACTTCATCTTAGAAGAGATTGAAGCCTACTTATCCGATGATTACATTCCATGGGAAATTGATCACGCTCAATTGACATTGAGGGAGACATACTTCTCATTGAGAAGTTGCTTAATGATGATCCATCATCCACCCCTCACTCTAGTGATTCAATTCCTGATGAGATTAATCAAAATGAGATTAATCTGGAGGGAGATTTTCTTCTTGAGAAATTGTTAAATCATGACATTTCTTCTCCTCTCCCTTCCATCAAACTTCATAACAAGGAAATCAAGTCAGTTGAGAAAACTGAAGAATTTCCTGAGGTTGAGCTTAAGGACTTACCACCTCATCTCGAGTATGCATTTCTTGAAGGTGATGATAAATTACCAGTCATTATTGCTAGAGATTTGAGTAAAGATGAAAAAGTTGCTCTTATAAAAATATTGAAGTCACACAAGCAAGCAATTGCTTGGAAACTCTCCGACATTAAGGGTATCAACCACGAGTTTTGTACTCATAAAATCTTGATGGAGGATGACTTTAAGCCAGCGAGTTCAACATCGAGAGAAGAGTAAATCCAAAAATCCATGATGTTATCAAGCAAGAGGTTATCAAACTTCTTGATGCGAGGATTGATTTACCCGATCTCGAGATAGTCCTTGGGTTAGCCCAATTCATTGTGTTCGAAAAGGGTGGCATTCTTGTTATCACAAATGAAGATAACGAGTTAATTCCAACTCGATTGGTTACGGGATGGCGTGTTTGCATTGACTATCGTAAGTTGAATGACGCCACTCGTAAAGACCATTTTCCTCTACCCTTTATGGACCAAATGCTTGAGAGATTAGCAGGGAATGAATACTATTGTTTCCTTGATGGTTTCTCGGGGTACTTTCAGATTCCCATTGATCCGAAGGATCAAGATAAAACCACATTCACCTGCCCATACGGAACTTTTGCCTATAGACGTATGCCTTTTGGCTTATGTAATGCTCACAGCGTTCCAACGATGTATGATGGCCATTTTCCACGACATGATCGGAAACAATGGAGGTGTTTATGGATGACTTCTCGGTCATTGGGGATTCGTTTCAAACATGTCTCTCCCATTTAGATAAAATGCTTCAAAGGTGTGAAGACACCAATCTTTGTCTAAGCGGGAGAAAAGTCACTTTATGGTCAAAGAAGGCATAGTCCTTGGCCATAAGATTTCAAAGAACGGGATTGAGGTTGATAGAGCAAAAGTCGATGTTATTGCTAAATTACCTCATCCTACTACCGTCAAAGGTATTAGGAGTTTTTAGGTCATGCCGGTTTCTATCGTAGATTCATTCAAGATTTTCCAAAATCGCCTGACCTATGACCCATCTTCTTGAAAAGGATGCTCCTTTTATCTTCTCACCCGAGTGCATCATAGCTTTT
This sequence comes from Chrysanthemum lavandulifolium, assembly GCA_022545495.1. NCBI lineage: Eukaryota > Viridiplantae > Streptophyta > Magnoliopsida > Asterales > Asteraceae > Chrysanthemum > Chrysanthemum lavandulifolium. The sequence goes on along the minus strand of CM040239.1, from coordinate 219,010,572 downwards.
GAAACATTGAAGAAAAAGCTTCTGCACACCATTCTCGTTGCTCCCGTGGGATTTACCTTTTGAGCTTATGTGCGATGCAAGTGATTTTGCTATCGGCGCGGTCTTAGAACAACGAAGAAATAAGCATTTTCACCTATTCACTCATAAGTAAGACTATGGTGAGGCTCAAACTCATTACACCACCACAGAAAAAGAGCTATTAGCCGTGGTGTATGCATTTGAGAAGTTTCGGCCGTACTTAATCTTGACCAAATGCGTAGTGTATACGGATCACTCGGCTCTTAAATATCTCTTTGCAAAACAAGATGCAAAGCCGAGATTGCTTCGTTGGGTTCTCCTCCTCCAAGAATTTGATATCATCATACGTGATAAAAAGGAGCCGAGAACTAGGCTGCGATCATCTGTCGATTAGAAAACCCTCACCAAGATGTTTTCGAGAAAAGGATATAAATGAAACATTTCCTCTCGAGACACTCAATGCGGTTTCTTTTCGTGGAAACTCTACCACCCCATGGTTTCTTGACTTTGCAAATTACCATGCGGGTAACTTCATTAATGAAAGGGATGTCGACCAGCGGAAGAATAAATTCTTCAAGGATGTTAAACATTATTTACGGGGCGACCCTTTCTTATTCAAAATCTGTGCGGATCAAGTCATCCGACGGTGTGTTTATGGACAAGAAGCTCTTGACATTCTCAAAGCTTGCCATCTTTGGACCCAGGGGCCATCATAGTCAAACTACACCGCCAAAAGGTGTTTGATTCGGGTTCTATTGGCCCACAATCTATAAAGATGCCCACGATTATGTCAAAACTTGTGACGCTTGTCGTCATGGAAACATATCTCAAAGGAATGAAATGCCACAAAATGCCATTCAAGTTTGTGAGATATTTGACATCCGGGGTATTGATTTTATGGGGCCATTTCCATCTTCTCGTGGTAACAAGTACATACTCGTGGTACATCGACTATTTGTCGAAATGGGTTGAAGCAAAAGCTTTACCTACAAATGATGCCCGAGTAGTTGTGAAATTTTGAAAGCTCTCTTTGCGGTTGGAACTCCTCGTGCAATAATCGGTGATCGTGGTACACATTTTGTAATGACCAATTTGATCGTGTCATGCAAAAGTATGGTGTTACCCACCGTCTATCTCTGCATACCACCCCAAACAAGTGGGCGGTGGAAGTTTCAAACCGTGGTATTAAAAGAATACTTGAAAGGACGGTGGGTGAAAATCGTGCATCTGGTCGGATAAAGCTGGATGGCGCTCTCGGGCTTTTCGTACGACTTACAAAACACCAATTGGGTGTACTCCATACAAGCTAGTGTGCGGAAAAGCATGTCATCTTCCGATTGAACTAGAGCACAAGGCTTCTTGGGCCTTAAAGCATGCAAACTTCGATATCTGAGACGGTAGGTGATCACGAGAAAAGTTCAAATGAATGAACTAAATGAACTTCGTGATCAAGCTTATGAGAACTCTTTGATCTACAAACAAAAGACAAAGAAGATTCATGACTCCAAGATCAAGAACCGCGTTTTCAACGTTGGTGATCGAGTCCTTCTTTTCAACTCTAGATTGAAGATTTTCTCGGGAAAGCTTAAGTCCATTGGTGCGGTCCATTTACTATCACTAAGGTTTATCCTTATGGCACCATTGAGTTATCTCAACTGATGGTCCTAATTTTAAAGTGAATGGTCATCGATTAAAGCATTACTTTGGAGAGGACATTCCCCCGTGGTTGTCCGGATCTACAAACATTCCCATGAACCAATGAATGCGGGGATCGAGTCAAGCTAGTGACTCGGGAATCAAAAATAATAGCACACATCATATGGATTTTCATCCATATTTACATCTTCTTATCCCTTTCTATCACCCTAGTGTGGGGAGTTTTCCCATTGTTGTATATTCTCAATCTTTCTAAAAAAAAAAAAAAAAAAAAAAAAAAAAATGTGTATATATCAAAAACAAAATAATGGCCGTAGTATTTCCCTTTTATGTTCTTTGTTTCGGCATAACTGCGGTACTTTGAATATTGAGGGCAATATTCATTTCTAAGTGTGGGGAATTCTCACGAATTTCATGTAATTATTTCACCCAATTCCCGTTTTGGCCAAAATTTTTTGGAGTAAGTGTTTTCACTTACTCGGCAAATGGTAATCGATCCACCATGTCTAACCCACATAAGGATTGGCTAATCCAGAGCAAGCGGCTCTTGGTAAAGATATCTCAAATCCGTTTATGGCTTGCAATTTGCCTAAAATTGTATGGTGTTCAACTCACCATATCTTTAAACTAGTGAAAAGTTGGCTAGCCCATAAGTTTATGGCTTGTGGTAAAGGCGATTGAAAATCCATAATTGGTAATCGACTCACCAAAGATAATATTGATAATTTATCTAAGAGTTGGCTAGTCCGGAAGGTGCGACACGGTAAAGACAAATCAAATCCGTTGACGACTTATGATTTGCTCAAAATCATTTGGTTATCGTTGTACCAAAGTTCTTACTTGAACTGAAACAATTGGCTACTCGAGTAATGGCTTTTGGTAAAGAGATTAAAATCCATTATGTTTTCTCAAATCATTGCTAGGGACTAGCAATATCTTAGTATGGGGATTGATGAGTGTCTAAATACTCATCATTTTATCTTGTTAGAATGCCAAAACATCCGAAAACACTCGAAACACATCAAAATGATAAAAATATCACAAACAAGTGTTTTATATGTTTTAAATGCAAAACATCAAAATCGGTGAAAAGCGTATCAAGTTTGCATAATTGGCGGTTTAGTCCCCAAGTTACAAAAGTTGTCAAAATCGGTCCACAGTAATTCAAAAACTTGTAAAATATCATTTTAGGTCCTTGAGATTCAAAAGTTGTCAAAATAAACCCTTCCAAGTTTAAAAATCACAAATTGACAACTTTGGTCCCTGAACTTTGAAAAATGTCAAAAATAGTCCTTGGTTAATTTAAAAAGTGAAAATTATCAAGTTTTAACCTTGTTCTATTCATATTTGACATAAATGATCCTTATGATAAACTTTGGAGAAAATTACAAGTTTGGTCCTTATAGTTTTTAAATTGACAGTTTTGGTCCCTGGATTTTAAAAAAATGGAAATTAACAACAAAGGTCCTTGTACTATTATTACTTGGCAGGTTTAACCCTTTTGAAAGCTTTGGAACATGTTCAAGATCAGCCCTTAACTTTAGCCAAATTGCAAATATGGTCCTTGTTGATAAACCAAGCCAAACCGGACCCTTTTTATCACTAAGCCCAATCCAAACCCAATACAGTGACCCGACCCAAATTTTTAAATCAAAAGAAACCGCGCCACTGTAGACCCTCCTCCTCACACTGTTTCACCAATACCGGTGGTTTTAACCACTGGTTTTCTCCTTCCACCTCACTTTCCCACTCAATTACACTCCCCTCCACCTCCACATCAATCCAAACCCAATTAATGAGAAAAACAACTCTTTGAATTTTGGCGCCAAAATCGCCAAGTGGCATATCGATTATCGGATGATTTCAATGGATGGATTTGGTGGGAAATACTCAAGAGTGTCGACAAGAGATATTGGAAGTCAATAAATATCAAGGGTGAAGCTATGAAGAAAGTATCTAGTGTAATTTTCAATCTTTATGTCGTTTTAGTTAATTTTCTTTATCCAGTGTATTTTTAAGCTCTCAAGCACTTAATTAAGTATTCTCAGTGTATGTTTAAACTTTTTCAATAATCAATTTCAGTGTTTAAGTTCTAATCTCAGTTTGTGAATTTGCAAATTTCAAAGAAATCTCAATCTGTTAAAATGTTGTTATAAATTGTTACTTTGGACTGAGTAAGTCATATAAGCTCCTAAGAAAGCTTATTGAAGCTTTTAGAGACTTTAAAATATAGTTTAGAAGTAAAAGCAAAAAATTACCAAAATACTAAAAATTCGGTGAAATTCAAAAATCACAGGATTGATGTTCAAGAAAATTTGGAGCAGGATAAATAGTGGATGGTCTTGGGATTAGTGCTTCATGGGAAGCTTTAGGATGTGTTTTAGGCCTTGGTTCTCGGTTTACATTGGAAACCAATTTGTAAGCATTTTATCAATCTTGGTATATCAACATCTTATGTTGTTATTGTTGTTGTTTAAAGTTAATTTAGTCCTATTTAGTGATAATAGCGGGTTTGAAATCATGCTCATGGTCTGAATCATTGAAATCCTTTGAAAAACACCAAATCGATCACATAAAAGGGTGTTTGGTTTTACTTGTTCTCTTGTATTAAAGTTGTGCGATCCTTTGTTTTTGGTTGTTCTAAGTTAGATTTGGTCTAAAGAACTTATATTAAACAAGAAAAACACATGCTCATTAGACGAGAAAGTCAAAATGCTTTTAATTCTACCTCATAAGCTCTTTGTTAGGATTTTATAGGTAAAATCATCACGGTAGCTTAAAACCTTTAACTTAGCTTAATTTCACATCATTCTAGCTTAATATAACATAATCGGTTAGTAGAATCAAGTTAAAGTTCAATAAAGTCAACTTAGTTAGTTCTTATAAAAAGTCAAATATTTCGAGATTAGCAGTTTTGAATAAAAGAGATTAAGTTATATAGGGCTTAATATTAGTATTCAAGACCTAAGCTTTTAGTATTTCAATATTCGGTTGCTTAACTTTATCATAGTATCTTTCTTATTTTCCAAATAACTTTTAAATAGCTTAACTTTTAGCTTATTTCAAGCATCTGTTTCAAAAGTGCCACATGCACCGCTTTTACTAGCTCTTTCATAAGCTCACATAGATCTTGTTATTTGGTCAAGCTTGTGATTTTTGGCTTTTGGATAGCTAACCAGTCCTTTTCAAGTCCCAAGCTCAAATTTCCATTTGCAACTTATTCTATAGGGTGCAAGTGCTTATCAGTTGGTACCAATTTACTCAGCATTCACTGAGTTTTAATCAGTGGTTTGTCAGGTTTTAATATAGCCTCTCACAAGCTCATAAGAGCTTATCATGATCTGAGTTTTGGTTCATACACTCTCAACCAGGTCTAATACTAGTTCCAATTTCTACTTTTCACTTTTAGCTTATTTTGTGATCTGTGCAATAGCTTAAAGTAGTATACCAGTTTCTGTTTTGCTCAACAAGCTCATACTTCAAATCTGTGTTAAACTTGCAATCCAGAGGTTCATGGTTTGTTGTTTTAGTTACAATTGAGTTGTTTTAGCTTAATATAGCTTCGTGAAGGTTTGGTAGTCTTTGGTTATCATTTGGCTTTTCAAGTGCTTATTAATAAGCGATTATAGCTATGATTGCTTATTTCTCCACACAAGCCTATGTTTTCTATTTTCCTAGATTCAGGATATTAAAATAGACTTTTCCTGAAATTTTCATAATTTTTCATAAGCTGTTTGCTATTTTTCTTAATTAAAAGCAGTTTTAGGCATTTTAAATAGCTTTTAATACAAATAAATTATAAAAGTTCAAAAAATGATTTTTCAATTTTCTTAGGTTAAGATAAATATAAAAGTAATAAAAGTATTTTCCATAATTTTCTTAGTCTAAAAAGTATTTTTAGCATTTTAATTAGTTTTAAATAGTTTTAAATTAATAATAAATACATAAAAAGTCTAAAAATATATTTTCAGTTTTAAAATAAGTTTTATCATATTTTAGATTTTTCAAGTTATAATTTCATTTTCTAGGTTAATTTTGTATTTTCTTGTATTTTAGTGCATTTTAAATACTTAATAAATAGTTTTAATTAATAATAAATAAATAAATAGTTGTAAAAATAATTTTCTTTTCTAATAATTTTCTTTTATTATTAGGATTCCAAAAATATCATTTTCATATTTTTAGGTCTTTTATTTCTTTAAAACTCACTTTTTATTTTGTGCGTGAGCGTAATTTTATTTTAAACGTAAGTTTTAAGTTGTAGATTTTAAACGTTCATCGCCTTTAAAAATAGTGATAGCGTTTATTTAATAGATTTTATCTTTTATTTCTTTTAATTTGCATTTAAGTCGCTTTTATTTGTTAATCTTTTCTTTAGGTATAATTTTCCATCCAAAACCCTACTGATTGCTATCCTTAGTGATCATTCTACCATCTGATTAAGTGTTTTAACACCAATTCATCCTCCGTGGGACTTAACGACCGAGAATTCCCTATATTCCTCGATCTTAATTGCATTTGTGTTTAAGTTGTTTTAAGTCTATTAGACTTGTTGTTTATCTCCCAAATAGTTGGAATAATACATCCTTCCCCCAAATAGTTGGAATGATACATCCTTCCCACTTGCTGGTTTTGATACCTCAGAATCAACAAAACATAATACACTCATATACTTGAAATAGAGAAGAACACGATTAGCTCAAATGTATCCTGTGAGAATCAACTGCAATAGAAACTCTCTCTGACTATCTTTATCAACCCATATGTAGACAATTTGAAGTGACCACTGATGAAGAAAACCCGATATACCAAACTTGAAACTGAAGTAGAATTCCTCGCATTTGTATCATAATCTTGCACTAATATTGGAAGAACGGTGTCAAGAATTTATGCTACAAGAAAATCTCTAAGTACTCAGTACTCAACCAAAGTATGAGACATTACCACCTCTTGCGATTATCCACAACATCATCTGCGTGTCACACTGAGTACTAAAAAGTAACTCCTTTTAGTGATAGTTAACCAGGTCTTCAAACATAAACCCTGACTGCTGGTAACAAGATAAACCAAGTCTTCAACTTAAATTCTAAGCACGAGCACATTATCATTGAAAGTCATTCATTCAACCAACCCCGACTTCAAGATAAAATAAGAACACGCCTTTGTAAAAGTCAACTTCAATTTCAAATATGTGATATTCGATTAACTCCTACGTAATCAATTTGTGTCAAATGCCCAACACGTGAATAAACATACAGTAAGATGTACATTGATCCACTGAATGAACCGGAGCAAATGATTCCTCAACATAAATGCCTTTTTCCTAAAGGTATCCTCATGCTACCAACTTAGCCTTGTTTTTCAACCCTCCTCCCTATTCATCAAGTTTGACATCAAGTATCCACTTTACAGTGATGATCATAGCGTGATCTGGACGAGGAATGAGCTCCCAAACTTCAAGTATTTCAAGCTTATTTGTAATTTTTAGGTTCAGTTGAGGATGTGAGAGCATCATATTAACAAAAAATGGCTTTAGTGGGTAGTTGGAGGCATGTAGAGACTGATTTTGAAGATTCACCAATAATTTCTTCAAGCGGATGAGGTAGTCATTTTTCTTAATGTTTATGTGGTTGATTTACATAGTCATTATCAATGCCTTGAGGAATAACTAGAGATTGGGCTTCTTGAGTTGTCTGAGTTGTACTTCTTAGATGATCAACATTCATTAGCGGTTGGAAATACTCATCAAACATATCTTGAAATAATGAATCCCAAACAATAAATCCCAGTTATCCTTAGTGAGTGAAACATTAGGCGTTGGAGCAGAGTCGTATGACCATTATTCAAACATCCATCAACATGTAGTATATTGACTCTTCTCCCCCTCAAAAATTGCATCTTAAGTTGCCATTTTTTGATTTAAACAAGTGAATAAGAATATGATCAACGGTAAGTAGATTCCTTGAAGATTGACATTTAGTTTCTTCACTCTTCTCCCCATCAAAAATTGCAAATGAAGTTTGCCATTTTTGATTGAGCAAGTGAATAAGAATATACACCAATGAACGTAGATCCACTTGATAACTGAATGAGCATTGGAGAAACATGAAGCTTGTTGATGGAGAATGTAGATGAGAATGGTCATTCTTGAGAGAATTTCTCTTAAACTGAAGATAAAACGCACTTAATTTTATGCCTTTCTCTTCTTTGAGGAACGAGGCTTGAAGTGTTATATGTAGATGCCATAATGTTGAAGAGCGAGGCCTGAAATGATGTGAACAGACGTCATTGTCATTTAACCTCATCTGTTTAGAGTATCCTTAATCCAAGTACCAATGGACAATTTGTACGACCTGCATTGGAACACAAACAAAGGTGGAAATTGGAAAACATTGGATCCCCATGTGCAAATGGGTTCCTTTTGGTTAGCGCAAACAATATTTGAATCAACAGATTCCTAGGTGCTATGGCATTATCACTAGGAGCTAAACTAGTAGAAGCATCAGACTTAGTCAAAGGGCATTGTGTGCCTAATGGGATTATTCTACCAGTTGGCTTCCAAACCTTAACAGGCACTACTCTAGGCATAGTGAATCTAGTTAAGGGGCAAGGTTTGCCATGCGTGAATATTCGACCTGTGGGCTTCCATTAAAATCCTACATTGCTAAAAACATTCCCTTTATATTTCCAGGATTGCTTAATCTGTTTCACTTTCCAAACTTTCTTAACTGGGTTTTGATTCTTAGACCTTAGAAATAACACAACACATTTATCATGATTACCAGAAAATAGACATTCTTTACATGTTTTGCAGACAACATAAGACTTCGAGTTAATTTCGGTAAGCTTAAAGCTAATACTAGAACCAACACGATTCTTTTTGTTCAAGTCAAACTTATTGTCCCTATGGTGTTCTTTCACTTCCTTCTCATGATCACTTTTAGTTTGCGTAATCCTATCCTTCTTTGTATTGCTTCTAGGTTTTGACCCGCTAACTTTAGCGTCAGTTTTAACATCTGTAGAAGTGATGATGGGAACCTTAGTTTGTTTTACTGCCATTTGATTTTTTGGTCTAGAAATGTTGGGTTCTGGGGCTTTCAGAGGCACATCAAAGGTAACATGCTTGACTTTAGGAATTGAAGTGGGTGCAACTATTCTATCTCGTCTAGTACCAGTTTTAGAACATGTGACAATGACATATTCTAAGAGTTCCTGAGATCGTTTGGCATTCATGCAGGCATAGGAAACAACACTATCAAGTGGTTTTTCTATTCGATCATCTTCGACGATCTCACTGAGACTCTCTAAACTATCCTTAAGGTACGAGAGATAGGCTTGATATGCAAGTTCATTATTCCTAAGAGGAGGGGGAATATACAACACATCAATAACATAATTATTACAAGCAGAAACCTTTGGAACAGAATATTTGCAAGTGGGAATCTGCACTTTTCCTTTTACCATACACTTAAGATTCTCAATTTAGTTAAGCAAACAAGTTATCTTTTCAATGTGGTTATCATGATTAACCTTGACTGAATCACATAACTTTTTGTTTTGCAATTTAACCTTTGAAATTTCAGCTTGAAAACATTCATTTTCTTTTTGCAATTTATTGATGATGTTTTGAAGTTGGAAATTCTGAGAATCTAAAGGCGGAGGTATGTAAGTGCCCACCACTTCACTCCTATCTCCCTTCAATTGGGAAATTTGAGCTTTCAACTTTCGGATCGTGTTGCAACGAGCTTGAATCCGTTCATCACGAGAGCTTATTTCAAAATATGCGTCAAACTCAGGAGCATCCGAAGATGTCTTGGCATTTGAAGTTTTAATTCTTTCTTCAAGATGTTGATATTTTAATTGTAAATCAAGATATTCAACTTCTAGTTTAGAAAAATTCCTGACTATGTTATCATGATCATCCTTTCCGATCTTGTCATGCAATTTTGAATTTTTGGTTTCAAGCTCATTGACACGATCTTGTGAGACTTTCAAAGCAATTGATAAATCATGAAATTGAGAAGCAATAATAGAATAATTCGTGACAATGTAAAACACATCTTGAGCAATACATCTAGAAATCAAATTCTCATTAAGGATGTGAATATTCTTCCTCTCAATCTCATTACTTTTAAGCTCACATTTCTTTAACCTCGTTTTCCATTTCATTAAACATCTTTTTCATTTCGTTAACTTCCGTATCTATGGCCTTTTTAATACCCTCGAATATTTCTTTTAGTTGTTTAAAGAAAGGAATAACCTCAGTTAGATAACATTCTTTAGTTTGCTCAAAACCCCTTTCCCCTTCAGTAATTCATGTTGGTGTGATTCTCCTCTTACATGTTTTCTCAAAATCAACAAATAGTTGGTAAACTAAGTATAAGCCGAATAAGGTTTTACTTTGAGTGGGAAGATTTCTAGGCACTAAATGCATTGGTGTATTTGGAGGATACACTGTAGCTGGAGGAAATTTCCTAAAGGGAGGATTCTTTTCAACCAGTTCATCAGTTTTTTTCTTTTCCATATCTAACTTCCAAAACACTTGTTCAGGGGTTAATTGAGTCTGAGGTCTAAACTTAGCTAAAGCAATCCAGTTATCCTTAGTGTAATTGGGAGTTTTAAATGTTATATTATGATTCACGCACCAATGATCTTCTCTTGATTTCTTTTCCATTTTCTCTCTAGAAGTATTTTCTATTTCTATGTCCTCTTTAGTGTTCTCAACATAAGTTGGGTTTTGTCTAGGCTTAAGAATCGCACTACCATCATAAATCACATCATGAGCTGTTTTTGCTTTCTCAAGATACGCAGGATTGGGGTCTTCAACAAGGCCAATACTATGCTTATCACTTAATACTCTATGCTTAGTGATCATGTGAGCAGTATGAATGGTGTTGCCTTGTACGTACAACTTGTTTTCAAGTTTGTTCTTCAAAGTTTTAAGGTTTGAAAAATCATTTAAAAGCTTTGATTCCTTTGCATTGAACTCCTGTTTAAGCACTTTTACATTTTCTTGAAGTTCTTGCTTTTGCTTATGATTTTATTAAGTTCTTACGTAAGGTATTTAACTCTTGTTTTAATGTTTCTTCCTTAAATTACTTTTTCTAATTAATGTACGCATTTGGCAATCCATTTCCTGCTCACGTGTGGTCAGCCCAAATTTAGCACGATGTCCATAGATGGCAACTTGATCCTTATATATGTTAAGTCTAGTGGACAATGAGTCATCAGGGATAAATGCAGTGTAATCATGCAACACATAATCATCATTTTGAGCAGGAGATGCACAACTAGGTACAAGAGAAGCTTCCATGCAGCTTTCTTTTGCATTGGCGTGCCCAGGTTGTGGTTGGTGCTCCTCTCTCTCTTGTGACTTTGAGCACGAAGATTCCATATTAGCATTATCCGACTCAAACACGATAGTCTGTTGTACATTGTTGGGTATCTTCTGTTCATTGATCACGTCGTATAAACTGAGTATCTTAGATACAACTAAATCTAAATCGTTAGGCATGATGTTGACGTGCACGGTATTTTACAAATCTATGATTTAAACCAAGAAATAGAATCTTTCGTAGGATTTTACAAAATCAAGAAGAAACCGTTAAGCAATGACCAATAGAACATTTTAAGATGACTGATGGATCGACACAATGATAGAAAATTGTGTGTTAGGACTTATGATTGTTTGTAGGATTAGCTGAGATGTTGTTTGGTTGAGATTTGGATTGGTTGATGCACGTTTTTACGGTGGAATTTAGGTCTAAAAACTTAAAACCTCAATAACTTCCTTTCGGAGGGGATTTGGGCATCGAAAAATTTGTTTCACGACTTCATGATGAAACCATAAAATATTCAGGTTGTTCCAGTCGTTTTGACAGGTATTTCGCTAAAAACGGAGTTACGGCTCAAAAGTTATGGCCGTTTGAAGTTTTGACGTAAAAAGCCAACTTTGGTCAAGCCGCAAGTGGTCAAACCGCAAGTAGTCAAACTGTAAAAGTCAAAACTCAGTTTTCTTGATCAAATCGCAGTGGTCAAATCGCAGCAGACAAGTCGCAGGATTGTCAAACCGCTTCAATCAAACCGCTGGAATACAAACCGTTTAACTCAAACCGCTTCTTATCAAACCGCTGAAAACAAACCTCTTGACTCAAAATGCACAATTGACAAACCGCTTTAATCAAAACGCACAAAGACAAACCGCTTAGGACAAATCGCTTAGGACAAATCGTTTAATTTGACCAACCTCAAGGGGACACAAGTACATCCACTACTTGTCTTTTTTGTCTCTTTGTCTTAACAATCAAACCCCATACTAGGTATCAAATCGCACCCTATGATCAAATCGCTTACAAAATAATTAGCAAACCGCAAGAAGTAAAGGTCAAGTCGCATAAGAAATCAGATCAAATTGCATACAAGAAGCATCAAATCATAGTCAAATACAATCAAACCGCATACAAGAATATGCATCCGTGAGTCAAACCGCTTCTTTGATTATCTTCAAAAACCAAACTTTTTCAATCAAAAACACCACAACTAAGATGAATCGAGCCTTCCAAACCAAGAACTAAACACTTATGATGATCCTAAACACAAAAATACAATCAAAATCCAAACTTTATCACTAAGTAAGATGAAAATGGTGAAAATGTGTCAAAACTCATCCAAACCCAAAACCTTATGAAAACCACTAAGAATTCAAGAACATGTAAAGTAGATGATCAAACCATGGCTCTTGATATCATTGTAACATATTGATTTTCACAAACACACAATCAAGCACACATAGATTCGAATGAGGTTTGAGCTAGAGATAGAAAATGGAGATAAATGGGAATTTTTAGTGAGAGAAAGTGAATGATATATTATGAAGCTCCAACCCTTTGCCTTGCTAGGAAAATGGTATTTATAGTGTGTTACATGAAACGCCTCCTACGGGCTTTGGATCAGGAATACAGTGGGTAAAGACTCGCCCGTCCTCCACGGTGTTACTTAACTAACTACTAACTATCACTAAATGACTACGACTACGAGCTTCTTAACGAATACATAGACCGAGTCTTTAACTACCGGATTTTCTAAATCCTAACAGGGTTGTATGTTTCCCTCTAGATCTTGGGGAGTAGTAGTTGCGACCAAGGGCACTGACTGTGATGTATCAGTGTCCTTTTTTGTCACCGGGGGTGGTGTTGTTGGGCCTCCTTTGGGTGTTTGTTCGAGACTGTGGTTTTTTTTTCCTAAAAGTGTGTTCGAGCTTTAGGCACTGGGACTTGGGTTTGGTTTTAGTCCCAGTCTGAGTCTTCCTATTTTATTTTTAGAAGCAAGGTTTGGAGACACTAATTCCCTTTGATTATTTACAGCAATCATGTGGGCCGTTAATTCAATTTCAGAGACTAAGGATGGGGATTTTGCAAAATTTGAAGAGCTCAAGAGAGGTGGTAAAGCACCATATTTAAAGTCTCGAACATAGTTATACCCCAGTAACTCTTGTAAAGCACAAGAGATAAATCTAGAATATGAAACGTATTTTAGTCTATTTTTCCTCTGGAGCTTGGTTACGAGATCACTGTAAATGATCTTTCCTATGCTGACAGTGGTCCCTGCCATTAAGCAGTATGCCATCATCAACTGAATAGAGTTAATATGTTCAGTGGATGAGTAGTTCTTGCCGAGAACCTGAATCACAAAAGTGAACACGATCTTCCAAGCTACGGGAAAAGAGATTTTATTGATAGGAGCCTTGTCAAGATGACTTGGTTCAAAACAATTTTTTCCAACTCAGCCTTAACAACAACTGTATCAGGATGTGCAACATAATTTCCTTTGTTATAGTCTAGCCCAATTGATGAGCAAAAAGTTTTGAAGTACAGTGTAAGTTGTTTCTCCCCATTTAAAATTGAAAATTTGATGAAAAATCCATGAGGGGTCTTGGTTTGTTCTCATCAGTAGAGGGTGTCGGGTCATAGGCCACAGCAGTTGCCCAAAACTCCCTGAGGTAGTTTTGGTACAAAATAGAGGGTGATTTTACAAAGGTCATTTTCAGTGGGTAGTTATATAAAAACTTCATGATTCCTTTATAGGCTGAGATATCATTAGGGTATTCAAAATTGCCTATAACATTGTTTGTTTGAAATACAACACTTTCTAGACCTCCTACCCACTGTGGTGCAAATATAATACTTTGAGTTCTTGCCATTTTCTTTGAAGATTAAAAGGTTTTTGATGAAAAGAATATCAAAGAGATTGTACCAGATGATTCTTAAGGAGCAAGATCAAGAGTTGTAACAAAAAACTTTATAATGTATAGCAAAATGACAGAGTATATACCAACAGATTAAAAAGCACACACAATTTTAAGTTTTGAGAGGAGATTTTAGCAGAGATTGCTTGTAAAATTTTTGTGTGTGTGTGTTTAGGTTTTAGAATAGGGTATTTTTAGAGTGGTAAAAAGGGTTGTTTTTGCACATTTGGAATTTTTGAAAACTATTTTTGAAAAATGTTTGATTTTCCACATTTAATGTTACCACTACATTACCTGTTGTCTTTTGCATGTTTCAAGGCAAAACAATTGCGCAACACTGTAATAATGCTTTTGCAATGGTGATGTCACCAATTAAATATCCTAAGGATATTTGTTTTGTGTATTGGCTTAAAAAGCACACACAGTTTTAAGTTTTGAGAGGAGATTTTAGCAGAGTTTGCTTGTAAAATTTGTGTGTGTGTATGTTTAGGTTTTAGAATAGGGTATTTTTAGAGTGGTAAAAAGGGTTGTTTTTGCACATTTGGAATTTTTGAAAACTATTTTTGAAAAATGTTTGATTTTCCACATTTAATGTTATCACTCCATTACCCGTTGTCTTTTGCATGTTTCAAGGCAAAACAATTGCGCAACACTGTAACAGTGCTTTTGCAGCGGTGATGTCACCAATTAAATATCCTAAGGATATTTGTTGTGCGTATTGGCAATTAATGCCAAGTGAGATATTGGTAGAGGATGTGGGGGCCCATAACATGGATGACAGTTGGGTCAAAGAACATATATTCCTATATTTAATTGGCTTGTTCACCAACCTAGGACATTAAGTAACTAGATACTTAGAGCATTTAGTTGCTCATTTAATGTGTTTTGTATCCAATGTCAAGGACCCTGAATGATTTTACTCATTCAATAAGATTGATTTAGGTGTTTGTTTTGTTCAAAGACCAGTTAGTGCAAATATTACGATATTTAATCTATACGTCTCGTTTGTTTTGATTGATGACAAACATGTAACTTGTAATACATAACGTAAAATGTACAAGTTACTTGTAATCACACTTTGTCTCAACATACATTCAACACCTCTCGATGACTCAAGTCCTCATATGTTACAACACAGTTCGTACATGTTTGTTATGTGGCATTATGATCAAACCCATTAACAAATCATTTAGAATGTTTAAAATACGTTTAGAGTCACTAAGTATTTTAATAGGTTAACCATTCTATTTCGAACCTCATTTTACATTTTGCATTACACAAGTATTTCAAAAGGTAACTAGACATTTTATTAACTAGTTACATAATACATTTTACAAGTTTACCTTGATAAACCTTTTAATCTAAAATGGAAATACATGTTACATCATGTCATGCATCATCTTTGAAATCCTTGGAAGATCACTTGAATATTTTGGTTAGATTGATACTCAATATATCAAATGTGATCTTAGTAAGATTTGGTAATATCTTGGAAAGATTTGAAGAAAGATTTTTAGATTTTATGTCAGCACCCACGGCACCAATTTGTATAAAGGGCGGAACCCTTTAAAGGGCTCCTTGGAATCCGTGGACGCTCCTGTTCACTTTTGCCTATAAATAGAAGCCCATTGTTTTCCCATTTCTTCATCACTTCAAAGCACATCTTCTCCACCTTCTTGCATACATTTAGATCAGTCATTAACAATGTAGTAACATACATTAAACACCCTAATGATCATGATCATAATGCTTCTAACATTCATCTTTGTTGTAAGCATACTCTTTGATCAACCAAGGAAAGCTTGGAGATCTAGCCATCCCCACTCACCACAAGTTGAAGATCTATCACAACAAGTTTAGGGAACTTGTGATCTTCATCATGAAGGCTTCCTATCAATGGAAGTTCATTTAGAAGTAGTTATTCATATCCATTAGACATTTGTGTCATGGATCATTAGTGTAAACATCATTGCATCATAACAACACTTTCACCAAACTAGATTAGATGGTTTATGTGTTTGTGCCATAAAACACAAGGTTTGTTATGTTGGGCCATAAAACATAATGGGAGTGGTTGTACCTTGTAAAAGAACTCGACATCTAGCTTAGTGTCGGAAATATTGTATAAGCGACGTTAGGTTGGTTCTACCTCGAACTAGAACCCGGTATTTAGCTTTGTACCGGAAAAAGTGTAGCGGACGATTGTAAGGTTTTCTCCACGAGAAGGGAGCTTGTTGATTTAGTGAAGTAACTCTCGAGTTGGGTACTGGGAGTGGAGTAGGCGGAAAGGAGATCCGTGACCGAACCACTATAAATCCTCGTGTTCGGTTTGCACTTTCCTTTCTTTATCTCTTTACTTTTATACTTGCACTATACTATTGTTTGTGATGTGGTTTGATGTTCATGATTGTGTGACAACTTGGTTTACCATGCTTTATATTAGTCACAAACAATAATTGGTACTTTCATATTATAACAAGCTTCATAAGCGATTTGATACTAAAGATCTAAAGTTTTTAAAGCGGTAACGTATTCACCCCCCTCACGTTTCCACAATTGGTATCAGAGCCACGTAGCTCTTATTTTCAAAACAAATGGTTTTTAAAATAGAGTACGATCCATGTATCAAATTACCATTGAAGCGAAAAATAATATGAAAAATGCTTTGCTAATTATACTTAGAAATTTTATTGTTAAATGTAACTTTGTATACAAGCTTGAAGGTTTTCTTAAAAAAATAAAATAAAAGTTTGTTGAAAGAACTAGTAAGTATTGTATTGTGTGCTTATAGAAAATTTACGAAGAAATATGATTTTAAAGGAGTGTTTGGGATAACTATAAATCTAGTTGAAAAATCACCTCCGTAAATGTTTAAGATAAGTTACATAAGTAGATATGTTGTTAAATATGTGTATTATATGTTTACTATGAAATCTAGTAAGTCACACACGTTTTCTCTATGTCAAATACTAGTTTTGGTGAATCTGTCTCAGAGGACCACGGCACCAAAACTTATAAAGGGCGGATCCCTTTATTTGGTTCCGTGGAATCCGTCTATACAATATGCAGTTTTTGGGCAACTTCAAAAAATCATAACTAATTAACCGTAAGTCCGTACGAGTCGAGCCACCTATCATTTTAAAGGGAATTGAGTCTACTTTCACTTAAAAATACTTTCATGGCCTGAGTCTAATTTTAAATAAGTAAAATAGACCAAACACTACAGTATGTCTAAAATATTAAGTTTCGCTTTAACATAAAAACTCAAATTTTTGAATCAAACAATTTAAGTTGGTATTCTTAGAACTTTGATACAACTTCTTTTGAAACTAATTAATTTGGTAATATGTTTAAAGGAAACTAATCAAGCTTGGTATACATCGTCATATTTAAACGCTAAATGACGAAAAGTGTTTTTCTTGTCATACTATGCTAAATGACCACTTGTTTATGTTGTTTGCATATATGTTGCTTGCTTATTTTCAAATTGTTGTTTTCACTTGTTTGTTGCATAATATAAGTGTCAATCTTGCCATGTTATTTATTCGCTTGCTTGACGATTTCTTGTTTATGCACAATAGGACATTTGCTAGATTTTGTGCACTAAGTTGGAAAATTGTTTTACCATCACTTATAGACTTAGATCACTTCTTTTGCATAGGTTATACTAACATCTCGCATAACTTATGAAATGTCATAACTCACTTAGCAATGAGTACTAAGTAAATTAGTCAAGTACTTTGAAAAATGGAAGTTTTAAGAGAGTGTTTGGTACAAGGACAAAAACAATGTTGTATGATGTAATTTATTTGTTTTTCTTTGTAGGGTGATAATATGACTTAAAACAATGTTGTATGCTAACCGGTTTATGGGGGGATAGCACAAGTGTGTTATCAAATTTTACCCATTTTCACTTTCATGTGAAAATCGTTAGCCCTTGGTCAAAGTCTATGCTCCACTATATTTGTATATGTGTTATCGACTTTTCCTAACTAGAAATAATTAATGTCACATGTTTTAAGCAAGATTTCGTGTTTGGAAAAGTTCTCGACACCTAAAAAGCTGCTCTGTGGTGATTTCTGGTGTCCACGGATCAGACGGCACCAAAGATTTGGTACCGTCTGTTATAGAAATTGGTACCGCCATACTTGTACAGGCGGACCAGGCGGCACCAATTTAAGGGTTCCGTTTGTGTAAAGAAATGGTGCCGTGGATTCTACAGGTAAGTTGTTTAATTTTACTAAATCCGCAATCTAATTTGCCAAATTTAGTATCCAGGATAGTTGTTAATGCATATCTTTCATATCTCATTCAACACATCCTCAATGGATTAACTTAGGATGTTTGACATGATCTTAGACACTTCCATCTCATTAGAAACTACAATCTTTGTATGGATTAACCTCAAATAAGCAACTTAAGAAAACCACTAGGATTAGCATTCGATCTTGTTGCTTCATTAACTTGAACTCCTCATCCTCAGACTCATTACCTCTCAACATCTCATCACCCATTCAAGATGTGAACTTTCTAAACTTGAGTACTCCAACTCCACCACCAAAATCACCCACCATCATCCAAAACACCTTCACTACCAAAGTCTCCAAAACTTGTACTTTGTGCAAACACCACCAACATCTCCTCACCCGTTTGCGGATGACTTAGATGACTTATCGAGACTAACAAATCTGGACTCATTACTTGCAAAGATATCATACACAAGTCTATCATATGACTATAGATATTGTTTTGTATCTACATGTATTGCCTCACTTGGTTAACATGAAAATAATGTGTCATCCTTCAAGACGATAAGTATTTACATAGAGTCATAACTCACACGTATGTTAAAGACATACTATCAAGTCTTGTTATCCTTGAGTTCAATCTAAGCTTTATAATCTCAACAAATTAGGATTGACAACTTAAGTATTTCATCCGAAATATTCAAGTATATGCGACTTACGATTGTAGTCATTAAAAGTCATATCCGAAAAATCAACACCCAAGTATTTTAACAACACATGTTGAAACACTTATCCAAAACAAACAACCCACTCGTGCCACTTATCCTCTTTGACACCTACTATCCTCTTCCATCTTTTGGCACCATTAAGCGTATTGCTCATGATCTTCCAAGAGCATCCTTTAAATCAAACGTCCCCTTTCAAGGTGAACCTATACCTCAGCCCCTAAGCTTCATAGACATGACCAAAACTTCAAGCACTTCACCCACTAGTTGTAGCAACCAATGAACCATAAGAATTAGTATCCGTACTTCTTTGTGTTCAACGTCTATGGACAAATAATCAACCTAAGTACTCCCATAGCACAACAAACCCCTACATCACCACATCCTTATTTAGACACACTAGAAGACCTACCACCTAGATCAACCAATCCACCATCCTTACCATCATTTGAATTCGTTGAGTGTATTGCTCAAAAAGCCTTTGTGTCCAACACTTGTACTGAATCAAATGCACGTTTGAACAAACTCAACCATCCTTTCCCACATATAAGGACTTAGATAATTCATTATGGCTAGAACCTCAACTATCAAATAAGCATGGTGCTCTTGGTAATTGTTGTCAATGTCCACTAGGTATAAGTAGTACTACCTTCACAAATTATCAAAGTATTAGTAATACTTTGTCGTTAAACTTCTGCATAAATTTCGTTAAACCTCAAATCAACATTTTAACAACATATGTTAAAATGCAATCTCAAAGCCAACATCATACACCCCAAGCAACAATGACTTTTGAGGAGTATACATAAGAAACTCGAGTGAATTCCTCTTGTCATCATCTAGTGAATATAATCTTGAGACCAAGTTTATTTAGATGGGACTATCCGATTCAAACACTTTGGCTTCATATCTTCATTTAGGAAAACATGATGTTTTGAAGAACATTATGACTAAGATTCATGCGTTAAGATTTCATCTTGTTAAAAGGATATTGTATATCCTATGCATCATTCTTGCGACATAAATAGTTGTGTTACAAGAGATTTCATTACACCTCATTGGCTAAATGATCTTGAAACAAACATCTACAAGTTCTATGAACTAGCATATCCAATTCATCTTGTCATACTTGTTTTCATAAGCATGATAACTTTATCCCATGGGATAATCTCATTTGTTGAAAGATACTATTTGTATCTATTTCCTTTCAAGCGTACATCATAACCTAACCTTGCTCAAACCGAGTGCACATCCAAGGTTAAAACTACACATCTTTAGAGCATACACAAGATCTATTGAAGTTGGTAACCTCACTTAGATTCTTGTTAAATAAAATACCAAAGAGCTTTCTTGAGAACGTTCTTAGTTTAACATATTCCATTCTCTAGTCTTAGATGATCAATTCACATTTAAATTACACACTTCAACTCAACATAAAAGATGTCATCCATTAGATCATACAATTAGCTGTGTAATTTGAACAACTTTAGATTCTAAACACAAGATTAAAACACATTGTTTATCAAACACACCATTGTTAAAATTCATGTGTATAACATGACGTCTTCATCACCTTAGTTATATTGCATATTAGTTAAGTCACATTAAGCCAAGTATTGGTAAACTATCATCTTTTATGCACTTTAATATGCAAAAGTAGGAGTTCCCATCTTTCTAACATGAGAATGACTATTGGAGAACCTATTGCACTAGAAACTCAATTTGACCTAACGGTTGAATTGCTTCACGAGAGAAGTTGGGTATGTGGAATCACCCGTAAAAATGGTCGTGTTTAGCCTTAATTGAGCACCGCTAGTAATAGTCTCATATTCATTCTCCAACTTGAAAAATATGTATTCCTATACTTGCCTAAAGTAAGTGTTAAAACATTGATAGTTTGCCTCGCCTTAGGAATACTAATCAAACAAGTAGTATATATGACTTTTCTTTTAAAACCACTTGCATTGCACTTACATGTGTTGATTACATGTTCTTGTTTGATACGATAAGTTGATTTGACATTATCTTAGTGTTTGATAACTAGTCAAATGTGTAAACCTTAGTACGGTTTTATCTTTATAATGCTTGTATTCTTGTTTCATGCTACTAAACGTTTAAACCTAAAACTTTATTTGCATGATACTTACTTTTGAATTAATTTTAGCATGATTAACATGTTACTTATGAAATCATAATATGTCATTTTGATACGTGATAATTCTGATATGATAAGTTTGTGTTTGAAAGCTATTAGTTGGCATTCATTATATCTATGTGTAGTACGATCCAAATGATACATGCTCCAAATTGTTATGTCTTAAACATGGCTTGCATGAATCTTTCATCTTGTTTCTTTTGCTTCTTGTCACACTATTTGTTTGCTACATGTGCACATATAATATGTCAAAGTGCTTTTGGTATGACAAACTTTTAGAAGCCTTTTATCTTACAAATTAATCACATAGATTGTTGTGTTAATTTACAAGCCAAGTATGCTTAAGCGTCTAAGTCTAACGACAAAACAATCTCAAAATGAAATGTCTTGAATAAAGTTGTATTCTTGCATAATATGATTGTCTTGATGCTATCTTGTATGGTGATTTCTTGTCTACTAAAGTGCAATGTGTTTTGCTTATATAATATGTTATCATTTGATTTCTATCATGTTAACATCTTTTGTCACTAACAAATTTGTTTTGTAGGTTGATAACAAATTATTTGTTATCTCAATTGGTTCTAACTTTTATATGCTCATTTTGCATAATCCCTTTATTGCTACGTAGATTAGTACTATGCTTTATGGGACCCCTACACTTGCATATAGTTTAAAAGCATATAGAATTAAGTTCTAGAGGGTTGGCTTTGCATTTTGTCTTTCAACCGACCTCTTTCCAAATCTCATTTTGCTTCCGCTTTCCAAAATCATCTCCATCATTATTTAGTTATAACAATACTCGATCCTCTTCACTTCCTATTAGGAAACCACATGCCTCATCATACAATCATCTCGTATTAATCGAGAAGAGGTACGTGACTTTAAGGATGAAGTTCATTGTATGCTAACCATCATCCGAAAAACATCACTAAGCTCATCTCTTTCGTTAACCCGAATAACCTCCTAAACACTTTGTTGTCATTCCTTATTTGATACATTACACATTATGTTGGATGTCCACCAATTAGGGAGAGAAATCCATTCACATAATTGTCTTTTGTCAAAATTTATGTCTCTTAGACTCTAAAATACCAACACATAGGTAAACACCACTTAGCTAAAAATTGGTTCACGAAACCACAACTAGTTCAACCTTTTAACTCTTTATCACAAGTTTGCACCAATACCTCATCAAGTGAAAACGCATCATGTGTTTTACAAAACGTCTTCATCTCCACATATAGGATTTTCCTTAAACTAGCACCTTACAACTTCACTATCTAGAACACCATCATAGGATCTTATCCTTTTCTCGCTTATCATGCATGTCCTTGTCGGTGCAAACGATATATTAATCAAACGACCATCTCCAACACGTTGGTCCATCCAACTCTCACTCATATGATGTCATTCTCATCCTCATATAGGTACTCATTATTAGTATTTTCCATATTGTCTTCACTTCTTTTCAAAGTGATAATCATCCATGTCGGTCAAAACCATGCTAATACTACCTTTCCCATTGTCACCTAGAATAGGTCATTTTTATAATTCGTGTCAATCAATGAACGAATTTATCTTCATCACTTTTATATCTTTTGGTATCTTCATTATAATATTCTTAGATAGAACGCATTATTGATTACTCTTGGGTTGAAGCATATGAGAACTTGCTCAAAACAATAGATTGTTAGCATCAATAAATCATTCAAATCATAACCCTTATGCATCATTGAAATGCAATGTCCATTCACATTTTTTTCCTCTTAGCTTTGGTCACTTGACATGACGAAAGGATTGCATGAGTCCATATTTTTATATTTGCTATACATACGAGTTTCTAACTCCTTAATAGCTTCCTACCTAATCACCACCACCTTCCATCACCACTTTCACTAATCATCACCACTATGGATTAGCGAAAACTTGCTTTTGTAAATCTCGAGTCATCTACCATCACCACATGAATCCTACTAGTAAACCGACACCAACACTAGCACCACTAGTGGCACACCGGTGGAAGACTTCATATCTTCTTTCTAGGAACTATTTTGTAGGCTTTTATCATATTATATTCTCACTTTTCTTATGATTGTAATTAGGAGACTACACTTCATGAGATCTTTGATTATATCATTTATCACATATATACATCTTATTTTTCTTTGTGAAAAGATGAAATATATTGCACTAATGTTTTCATTGTAGGTTCATCATCATATACACTCGATTGTATATAACTTACTCATCTAAGGATGAAGTTTGCATCAATTATTTTTCTTATTTTAGGTGCTTCTTGACACCCTAGAACAAGGAGGAATATCCTTTAAGCACTCATATTGCATCGTCTATACACTTGGTTGTATATGACATATTTGTCTAAAGACAAAGCTTCTATTATACTAATATTTATTTTGAAGGTTCATCTTGACGCCCTAGAGCAAGGGAGCTTCGTCAAGAATTTCTTGAATGCATCTTATACACACTTTGTTGTATATCACTTACTCGTCAATGACGAATATAGTTTTGCACTAATATTTGTTTTGTAGGTTTTAATCATACCCCGACGCCTCAAACAAGGGGAGCAACCGTCAGGGGAGCATGCACGCATTTAGCATCATTCTCACTTTTCAACAAGCATTTGTGCTTCGATAAAAGTGGAGAAAATAGGCTAACATTGCTATGCATTTTCTTTTCATATATTTCTCATAATTTTGTTGCATAAAACTAACCTTGATGTAGGTTAAGCCTCTTTATTTGATCCATGGATCCGCTACCAAACAAGGGACGGATTGAAGTGGACGGTTTAACTTCACTAGGGATGATGCAAGCTCGCCTTTTGGGAGAAATAAAGTTAAACTCAAGGACACGCCCTTTTGTTTCGACAAAAGGGGAGAAGAGTGTAAACGGAGAAGGTAATGTAAAGGTAGTAAGGATACAAGTAACCTTTACATTTTACTTTCTATTACGTTTACATATATTTGTCATCATCAAAAAGGGAGATTGTTAGTGCAAATATTACGATATTTAATCTATACTGATCTCGTTTGTTTTGATTGATGACAAACATGTAACTTGTAATACATAACGTAAAATGTACAAGTTACTTGTAATCACACTTTGTCTCAACATACATTCAACACCTCTCGATGACTCAAGTCCTCATATGTTACAACACAGGTTCGTACATGTTTGTTATGTGGCATTATGATCAAACCCATTAACAAATCATTTAGAATGTTTAAAATACGTTTAGAGTCACTAAGTATTTTAATAGGTTAACCATTCTATTTTGAACCTCATTTTACATTTTGCATTTACAAGTATTTCATACAAATACTAAAGTTTACTTACACTTGACAAAATATATTTTATTTTGACAAGCACTCTTTTACAAAAGGTAACTAGACATTTTATTAACTAGTTACATAATACATTTTACAAGTTTACCTTGATAAAACTTTTAATCTAAAAATGGAAATACATGTTACATCATGTCATGCATCATCTTTGAAATCCTTGGAAGATCACTTGAATATTTTGGTTAGATTGACACTCAATATATCAAATGTGATCTTAGTAAGATTTGGTAATATCTTGGAAAGATTTGAAGAAAGATTTTTAGATTTTCCGTCAGCACCCACGGCACCAATTTGTATAAAGGACGGAACCCTTTAAAGGGCTCCTTGGTCCGTGGACGCCCCGATCACTTTTGCCTATAAATAGAAGCCCATTGTTTTCCCATTTCTTCACCACTTCAAAACACATCTTCTCCACCTTCTTGCATACATTTAGATCAATCATTAACAATGTAGTAACATACATTAAACACCCTAATGATCATGATCATAATGCTTCTAACATTCATCTTTGTTGTAAGCATACTCTTTGATCAACCAAGGAAAGCTTGGAGATCTAGCCATCCCCACTCACCACAAGTTGAAGATCTATCACAACAAGTTTAGGGAACTTGTGATCTTCATCATGAAGGCTTCCTATCAATGGAAGTTCATTTAGAAGTAGTTATTCATATCCATTAGACATTTGTGTCATGGATCATTAGTGTAAACATCATTGCATCATAACAACACTTTCACCAAACTAGATTAGATGGTTTATGTGTTTGTGCCATAAAACACAAGGTTTGTTATGTTGGGCCATAAAACATAATGGGAGTGGTTGTACCCTTGTAAAAGAACTCGACATCTAGCTTAGTGTCGGAAATATTGTATAGGCAACGTTAGGTTGGTTCTACCTCGAACTAGAACCCGGTATTTAGCTTTGTACCGAAAAAGTGTAGCGACGATTGTAAGGTTTTCTCCACGAGAAGGGAGCTTGTTGATTTAGTGAAGTAACTCTCGAGTTGGGTACTCGGGGAGTGGAGTAGGCGGAAAGGAGATCCGTGACCGAACCACTATAAATCCTCGTGTTCGGTTTGCACTTTCCTTTCTTTATCTCTTCCTCCTATCGGATGTGGATCGGGCATCGAAGTGGGTAAAGACCCGTCCTTCCTCCACGGTGTTGCACTAAACTAAACTACGCTAATAACTAACTAATAAACTAACAAATAACGTAACTAATGATATGTCTATGAGCTAACTTATGCTAGATAATAGTTAGGGTGACCGACTCTTTACTATGGAATTTTCTAATTCCTAACAATCTCCCTAAGGAGGTCACCCCATGTTTTACATTTGAATCCTAGCATTCTATTCTTGACTTTGTTCTTGAGCTCGTAGACTTCAATTCTTCAATTCCGCAATCTTTGTGCTTAAGCAGTGATTCTTTAAAGTCCGATAACTTTGTACTTTAAGTGGAGGTATTTGAACTGATCCACATCTTTGATGATCTTTGAGCTTTCTTTGAGATCATCAGCCACAGTAAATCTCTGGATCACCCTTTATTGTGTTGCCATCATGTGATGTTGTGACTTTTGGACCGACATGCTCACACTTTCTGGATCATGACATCTTTCCATCGAGTAGCGGAAGCTTTCTTGGCTCATGATATTTGCGGCGTAAGCGAGACATAGTACAAAATATCGAACCGGGTTTTGTAGATATGCACCGGTCATGATTTCTTCAATTAAGTGTGGATGCGGTGAGCATGCGGCTTTGGATTGAATCCTCAATTCGATCACCGCAACCGTCCAAATGTACCGCAAACAACGATTAGCAATAAAACACACGAAAGTGTCTTTGATCACTTCGTTGAATTAAGGTACACGGCCCACGGTTCCCGTTGATCGACAAGTCTCGCTTGTGATCGGTAGGATTCCTAAGAATCTCCTTGCGGGGTTTCGCGGATGTTCTGTTCTCAAACCGAACGTCTCAAAGAAGACAACACGGAGTGAGTGAACCGGTAATTGAGATTCAGCGATTGATGAAAATTGATTTGAAAACAATCTTGTATTGCT
The DNA here is from genome assembly GCA_022545495.1 of Chrysanthemum lavandulifolium. Taxonomy (NCBI): domain Eukaryota; kingdom Viridiplantae; phylum Streptophyta; class Magnoliopsida; order Asterales; family Asteraceae; genus Chrysanthemum; species Chrysanthemum lavandulifolium. The sequence goes on along the minus strand of CM040239.1, from coordinate 218,984,111 downwards.
TGAAGAAAGAGTTTTGCAATACGACGAAGGTTTTATGAGAAAGATCAATTTTCAATCAAAAATACTTTTGTATTTGAAAAGAGTACACATTCGACGTGCTAGCGAAAGAAGAGATTCGCACATCGAACGGTTTTCTAAAAGTATTTTCAATCGAGATACTTTTGAATTTGAAAACATAAGTACACATTCGACATGCTATAGAAAGAAGGTTTGCACATCGAATGGTTTTCCAAAAGCATTCGTCAATTCCATTCTGGACCAAGGTTGATTCAAGATTGAATCGCCCCATTGTTTCTATCCGGTTGTCACAAGCTTGATCTTACGAGAAGATCTCACATGTCACCCACCAAGAGCTTGTTTGATGTTGGCTCTAGAAGGATTTCCATCTTCATCGTGAATATTTTCATATCACCCGGATGTTCGTGCAATACCACAAGGATAATCGTGGGACTCTTAAAATATATTCTTACTTTCCACATTGTGTGAAACACAAGTCTTCAAGAATAGTGTCCTAATGAGATATTGTGGATGATCTCTTGGCTCTAGACTCAATTGTGCATTTTGGTTCTGTGCGGATACTAGGAGAGGGTCTCCTTCTTCAATATCAACAATCTCTAAGAGAAAGTCGATAGATAATGTTGGTTCCCGTGAGAATGAAACAAGCCCTTTTAAGAGGAACTTGAGTAGCTTGGGAAGTTTAGTGTAGTCGTCCTTTGGGTCCATGACGTCTTGTCTTCAATACTAGTGTTACCTTAGTAAACACCAAGTAGCATATGTATTGAACCCGTTCACGCCCTAAGGTTAAATTATTGGAGGCTATTTCTTTTCACCCTTTTCATATTCATTTATTTTCATTCTTCAACCCTTGAAGCTTACGGAGACTTTATAACTAGAACCTTGTTGGGTTTATTCCGATTACTAGCTCTTTCTCGATCCGCACTCTTCCCATTTCTCATTTTCTCCTTTTCTTCATCATACCTAAGGACTCTACACTATCTAGTGGATTGTCCTGGGTAGATCCGTCCGGTTCGGCGGATCATGGGAACGAATACCTAACCTAACCATCCTTATAACACCATGCATAAAGTAAATTGGCGGTCTTTTGGTATTGTTCTTTCCTTCATGAAACCAATAGAAAAATCATTTGGAAAAACAATCAAGGTACTTGTGATACGAGATCAAAGCATTTTGTACCTTAATAGTTTTGATCATTTAGAAAATGCTCCCCCTCAACATGTGCATATGATTTAAAATTGTTTGGCACATGGAGGCAAGAGTTCTTTGAAATAATTTCTTGATCACAATTTCCTTAGAAAAAGCCATTTGAATTTCTTTGGTAAAATTCTCCCCCTCAATATGTGCATAGGATATTTGAAATCATTTTATCACATAGAGGCAAGAGTTCTTTTGAAGCACATCCACGATCACAAAAGCTATTGAAAAAAAACCATTTGAAAACTCAATCAAGGTACTTTATAAGTCTCTTTATAAAACTTTTGTACCTCGATAGTTATGCTCCCCCTCAATATGTGCTTCGAGATTCGAAATCGTTTAGCACATATGAGAGAGCAGTCTGCACATATTTAGTCAAAACGATCACCTTTTATCAAATTTCATTATTAAACCACAAATTCTCCCCGATCAAAATATCAAACCCTTTGAGATTTTGGATCCCAAGTGATTTAATTAGGTTTAGAAAACATGGGAGAAAATGTGGCCTTGTTTAAATACTCATCGGTTTTGGATAAATCCTCTTCCTCAACATGTGCATTGTGTATTTGAAATCGTTTGGCACATGGAGGAAGGAGTGCCTTTGAAGGACTAAAACCAATTCCATAAAATCAGATTTGAGATTTAAATCACGATCTCTCCTTGATCAAAAATATCAAACCATTTGAGATTTGTGATCCCATCGATTTAAATTATTTAGAAAAGTTTTAGGAAAGACGTGGCAAAATTTAATTTTGAAAAATGATTAATAAGGAAGATTTAGACATTAAAGATTGTTAGTGTAGGTATGATTGTTTTAAGAGATCTTTTGAGTAAAACAAAACAATTTCACAATCAAACAAGAACGTAAAAATTTCATTTTGAAAGACCTTTATTCAAAAGAAAATCATACCATGACATAACATTAAATCTTTAGATCACCACATAATTTCGTACAAACGGACTCTTTTGAAGATATATTGTTTGAGAATATTTTAAATTAAATCACTCTCCCCCTCAATCGATGACCGAAGTCAATAATTGAGTGACTTAAATTTTGATAAAATGAAGTCCGGTGATTTTCAAAATTTAGTCCAATATATTTTCAAAACAATATTTTCCATTTTCAAAGCAATTTAATCAAATTATTCAAAATTGTTTAAAATGGTATCCTGCACAAATATACGTTAGGTGGTTGAGAAGCTTCATTGTTAAGTAGGGTTTGGAAGAAAACCGCTGCAGATTGTGAGACTTCTTAACGTTGCATTTTGAATGCCAACCGAGGAATTAAGCTCTGTTTCTTCAATCACTTAGAAGAAAACCATCTGCGATGCGGTGAGACCTCTTACGTTGCATTTATGCCAACTCTCCATAGAAGTCCAATTAAACTCCGTTTCTTCATTTGTCAGCCCAAGATATAGTTACCCTTTCCTTTCGGCATCCAGTCATCTTCAATTGTAGGATCCGGATCGGGAACATTCTTATAACCAATATACCTGCATACGTTAGTGAACACATATACCGATATATGGTGGTCGACATCACCCAAACAACAATCGACTAATAAGAGTCAATGCAACATATCAATCAGATCATTTAAATGTATGGGAAAAATGTGTTCATCAAACTCTAATTATCTAATCCTAGCAATCATATCCTTGGCACCTAGTCTTTCAACATAGGTTAACATCATTTTTAATTAAGCATATTAGGATAATTAAGAAAGCTCGTTAGAAGATATAGATTTGAAAACATTCTCCCCTCAACCAATAACTCATTTTATAAAAGATTTTAAAAGTCTTTGAAGTCATTGATTGAGTTTCCAAATTTTATAAAACTCGAATCGATTGATTTTAAGCAACTCATTTTCCACCATTTTTGAAAACACAACAAATATTTTTCGAAGAATTTTAGACGGAAAAACATTTTGTGGGAACAGCAGATCTTTTGACGACATGCTTTCCTTGTTTTGTTTTAGGATAAGTGCACGAATTTTGAAAATGGTTTAGCGCAACACTTTCCTTTCTTGAAGAGCGGGTTGCTATCTCAAATAATAGCAAGCCATAGTTTTAAGCACGGGTTATAGTTTGAAATAAGCGCAAGCCATTTTTGAAGCCGGGTTACGATTGAAATAAGCTGTAAGCCATATTTGAAGCGGGTTCTGATCGAAATAACCGTAAGCCATATTTTGAAGCTTGGGTTCTGATGCGAAATAAGCAGTAAGCCATATTTTGAGACATGTTTTGAAAAGAATATTTACACATCCGCTCGAACTTCATCTATGGTCCCGTGCCATTATTGAATGACATTTCTAAGACCGTAGATGTTATCGATACCAGAAGACATGTCTTTGAAAAACAATATTTTTGGTATTTTTAAATTTTCTGATTTTTATGGGTTTTTGTTTGTTTTATATTTTTCTATTTTGTTTTGCTGGTTTTATAATTTTGTATTTGGTTTTTGCAAAATATATACAAGGATAGATTAGATGATATAGTTTAAGAGAGATGATGATACGAGTACCGAGATAAAAATATCGAGCAGCCCCGTTGTAGAAGATAGAATTCGTCATCTCTTAAACTTCCACCACCAAAGCTTCCGAGGCTCTAGAATAGAAGATAGAACATGAGCCTATGAGAAAGAGAGACTTTGGCAGCTTCCCCCCAAACCGAAAATCCATTAGATGAGCATATTCGAAGCTCTATAACTCTATTTCAAGCTTGCTTAAGCCAGGTGCACAAAGAAGCACACCATTATCATAAATCCCGCTGCTCCTTTTAAGAACGATAATCTAGATTCTTTGTTCGGGGTTATATCATCAGCAAGAACAGCAACGTATCATCCCACTCTTTAAATTTCTTCTCATATTTCATTACTACTAAAGTCTAAAGCAATCCATTCCAAAAGGTGTCAAGAGAACAATTCCATCAAGTAGTTAAATTGATGCGATCGACCTCTTTGTATAATGCTCAAGAACTCTCCCAATACACATCATGAGGGAATGAAACACCTCCCATGTTCACATTTTCTTCCACGATGATCATGTATGAAGCTCAAGAACCAAGTACACCAATACCAAAAGCTCTCTCGAATACACATCATGAGGGAATGAAAACACCTTCCCATGTTCACATTTTTCTTCCTCGATGATCGTGTATGAAGCTCAAGAATCAAGTACACATTCCCACCGAAAGAATAAGCGATAACACCTCCTCATGTTACACATTTATCTCCCCGAATATGTCGCACTTGTGTACCTCTTTTATCTTGAAACTTTCTTTTACATCACTTCCCCACGTCGTTGGAATACTAACACTAAAAGCCTTGATGAGTAAACCTTGAGTTTCTCTGCGGTCATGACATTTGTTTTCCGGGATATCTTCAATCACTTAGAAGTATTAAGCTCATCAAGTTTACTCGCCATGAGTCAAACCTTGCGTTTCTCTGCTGTAATAACATTTGTCTTCCCAGGATATCTTGATTACTTAGAAGTATTAAGTTCATCAAGTTTACTCGCTTTGTGTTTAGAGTGTGTCTCCTTGCCCTTTCGGTTTTGATACTTGAATCAACAACAAATATAAGCCCAAATACTTGAAATCTTTATGAGAAGAACACTTGAACTCTTGTGAGAATCAACATGCTAAATAATGTGAGCAAGTATAATTGGGATTAAATTCGACATATCACTCTCCCCAATTAGTGCTCTCCCTAAACCAACAATCTTTATGATGAATGCTTGAATTAAGAAGAAGTCTTTGGATTATCAAATGCAACTCGTCTTTAGTCTTCTAACATGCGTGAGAAAATATAGAACCGATGAGACTCGACCTTATTCAAGATTGTGCGGTTGGGGAATAGATAGTTAACATCTTCAACTCACCAAAACAAGAACATCACCAAAAATCATCCCAATCAACTTACATCTTGCAAATCTCCTTAACTAAAATCCTCCCAATCAAACAAGAACGAAAGATGTTCATCAAGGAAATCGGCAATCAGCCGCAAGCGAACACATAAGATGGTAACACCAAACTACCAATCACATCAAACAAGAACGAGAGATTGTTCGGAATCATCATGTTGATGTATCGTGAAGCATTAACCGGAAGCACTTTGTCAATAAACTCATATCGGTTTGTGAAGATGTCAACTAACGGCTCTTAGAAGAAACACCATGTAAAGATGACCCGATAAGAAGCTCGGTTCTTACATGAGTTTGGAGCCGTTTGACCATTTATTCTCGGATATCGATCAACCATGCGTAATTATCATACTTCTTCTCCCTCAAGAATTGCATTCGGAGATGCCATTCTTGATTAAACAAGTGAACATAATCCAAATGTAGTCTATTCACACTTCTCCCCGCAAAATTAGCACATGATGTCACCATCTTCATTATAATCGAGCAAGTGGAATGAGAAAACAATCGATGGTAGCCGGTTCACTTGATGACCAAGCGCATGGAAAAGTATGAAGCATGTTGATGAGAATGGTCATAATAGAAGATTTCTCTTCTTCATAAGATAATCTTCAAACGCATACATTTCTTTTCTTTAGAGAACGAGTTTTGAATGAAGTATTCAAACGTCATATGAAGATTTCTCTTCTTTCGAAGATAATGCGATTGAAACGCATACATTTCTTTTCTTTGAGTCGAGGCCTGAATCGATGTGATCGGCGTCATGATCTCTCTTTTCATCATTTCTTGGCAAACTTATAATCAACCCATTATCATTCAAGAGGCTATTTGTCGTGACGGTGATGGAGAAAACCCGATATAATGAATTTGACCACAAGTAAACTACCCGAACTCGTGACTTAAACTTGCACATATGTAACAAAGAGCGGTGCCGAGACTTCATCCTCCATTGAATCTCTAAGTACTCTATACTCTTCATCCAACCAACCATCAAGTAATAGACGTACATTACCACTTGAGAATCCACAATTCAATGTGACACTGATCACTACAACGTAACTCCTTAAAGTGATAGTTATTTTGTTGTGGTATGAGCCCAATTCCCCCAAGTGGTAAAAGAAAAGGTAAAAGACACCCAACAATAACTAGATTTCTAAGTCTTCGTATTTGAAGATAAGCTCGAACAAGGATCTTGAAGAATCTTCATCCAACCATCCCCGATACCTTCAGATACTAAGTACACTCGCCCGTGATATATCACTTCAACCTCAAATAAATAATATTGAATTAACGCCTCACACATCTTCCGAGCACTCAAATCTAGCCTTCTTTGACATTTAAATGAACTTTGATAATGGTTTCATCCTGACCATGGTTAAAAGCACGTAACCCCGTAAAACCATGTAAAAGCCAAACTGCCATGAGGACAATCCAAACAAACACCCAAATTATGAAGTACACCCTTTTTTACCTTCTTTGAAGTAGAAACCGTAGCACCAGCATCAAATAAGATCCCGATATACACTTTCCATTTCTCCATAATGGTTCCATCAGTACGGGATTTTACAACTCTATGGTTTAACCGAAAAATAGTTTCTTTCGCGGGATTTTACAAAACCAAGATTAAACCGTAAGATAGATCCGGAAATGCACTTTACAATTACCGGGATGTTTCCGTTGTCACGGTATTTTACAAGTCTATGATTTAAACCGAGAAATAGGTTCTTTCGCGGGATTTTACAAAACCAAGACAAAACCGTAAACAATGTCAGCTTGAATGTGTTATGACGACTTTGGTTTCAGTGAATATCTGTTTTTAGGGGAACATGCAGAGGTTCTTCAGTGATTCTTACTCCAACATCAACAATATCATCAACCATCCAATAAACACTTGGCAAACACAACATTCACGCATTATGTCGGCTATTGTAGTGACAACATGGTGACGTAAACCCGATATGCCAAACTTGAGCATGAAGTAAAATTCCCATTTGTTACTTAAACTTGCACTAATCCTCGTGAAAAGAGCGGTGTACCCAATGTACAAAACCTCTTGACATTCTCAACTGAGTGAGACACCGAAGTGATAATTACGTTGTGAGTTAAGTGAGAAAGAATCACAACCGTAACTAAATAGCCAAGTCTTTATCACTCTCTATAAATGCCCAAACAAGTCATCTTGGCGGAAGGGTAGCAAGAAAGAAGACGAAATAAGTAAACGCGCCCGAAAAAATCTCACTTCACATCCAAATAAGAAATATCGTACAAAAAAAAACCCCGTAGTCAACATTATCCAACAAACACTTCTGGCCGTGACATAATATTCTTCGTGAAAATGTATACATCAAAGTATCAAATTTCATAACCCAACAAATCTTATCATCACATCAAATCATCATCAACACTCAATTTATCAAATCTCATAAGTACGATCAACTATGAGAAGCCCATCTGATCAACATTCTAATCCAAGTTGTCACATATACAAATACCTTCGACCTTCATTCAAGCCCAAATTCAGAACAACTCCTTTCCATAACCGATCCATCCCAAGTGAAGATTAATATCACAATTCAAAACTTGTGATCCAAGATGAACGCAACCCACACGAAGTTCATCAAGATGTACTCAAAACTCAACCCGTGTGCATAAGCCAATTGTCAAACTCGACTTAAATCACAATATCGCTTGGGATACACATTTGAATACACATTAGTAAGAATATATCAAGACACAATAAACAACCCGTAGTACATTCGTAAAAATGCTACACCCTCATATCTGGCCCAGACTTGAATAAACACAACCTTACACGGCCCACAACCTTACACGGCCCAACTCCAATACAGATTCAATCACACACTTACCCTAAATATTCGGCTATTAATACACACATACCCAAATGTTACCAAACCCTAAAGATACTCACTAAAATCGCCTCTCTCTTTACCACGTAACACAAACCCTAATATCACCGATTCTTCAAAAGTACGCCTCATCTAAGTTATAAACCCGAAAATACTCAAACACATCCAAGTTAATCTCATCCTAATAAATCGAAACACGATCACAATTTAATCGATTACCAATCAAGTCTCACTAAACGGATCTGCTGCTCATCATCATCTCACATGTAAAATCGACATATTCACACCGCTCATGTGATAAGAATGAGCTCACCACGGGGATGGTTCGAGCTGCTATTAACGCCATGGGGATGGTGTTTGGGGGCTTTGACTAGGCCTCAAGATTTTACCACGTAGGTTCACATCCTTTTTAAATTTTCGTTTAGACTTCTTATTACCGAATAGAAGATTGGATGAAACCTTGTGGTTTTGTTCACTCTTTAAGATTCGAATATTAAATTGATGCATAGCATCAAAATAAATAATGGATCGATGATGATAAGGTTCAACGAAAAGGTATCTTGAAACAATAAGAAAACCTTGAACCGGAACTGAGATTCTATTATCCTTTTGAAGAAATCATCCAAGTCTAGGTCTAGGTTTATGTTTGAGATGGGATTGAAGATAGGAGTTTGATGTTGTTGAAAGTGGTATTCGGATATGTTTTTATTTCATGGATATCTCGTTTTCTGTTCACATAAGCATGTACTGATGATGGATTTTAACCTGAGGTCTTGTTTTGTGTCATGTTGAAGAATGAGTTTTGAATGATACGGTTTTGTGGTCATGGTCATACACTACTTCTTTATCTCCTTAATATCGAGAAGACACTTAGATGCTATAAATCAACTCGCTTTTATTTTAAATACCAACTTGCATCTTATCCAACTTGCATCCTTTTAACTTGCATTACCAACTCAGATCCGTAATCAACTCGCTTTTGTCCCGACCAACTCGCTTTAGATTCTCAGATACCCAACTCGCTATCGAACATTGAATCTAGACATATATCAACAACTCGCATTAAGTAATGCAAGTAGGCAACTCGCATAGGTGCCATTGTATCAGGACATTATTTGTAAAACCTGAATTTCTAAAATTCACAAAAAGACCAAAATACCCCTATGATCAAAAAGTATGAATAATTAATTTAAAGAATACCAAATAAGCTATGTAAATTCAGAAAATTATTAAGAAATATCACATATGATCCAAATAAATTTTAATGACTTTGTAAAGTTAATTTTTATGGTTTATAATTTTATAAAATCAGTTTTGTGTTTTATATATATAGCCGAATGTATTTATTAAGTTTTATAAAAGAATAAAATTAATAAAGGCCCAATACAAATTTATAAAATTAAGATCCCATTTATTTTAAGTCCATTATAATATTAAGCCCACAAGAAAATTAGTAAATCATATATAAACACATTATACGGTTTATTCTAATCCCTAATAACCGATTATACTAAAACCGACTCTAAAACCCTAAATAATTCGACATTCGTTTTTCAAGGCTTAGAGCTATTTTTCTTGGACGAGTTTGAAGGTAAAGAAGGTGTTAAAATCTAGTTCAAGTTCTAAGGTCTTGGATCGATCGTGGTGATTTTTCTTGTTCGATTAGGGTTTCACTAGAATAGAGTTTTGGTTTCTTTTGTTCTAGCGTTCGATTCTCATCAAGGGTATGTTTCCACTATTATTTTCAGTCCTAAAAATCATATAGAACCTGTAAAAATTGTTCATGCATATTTAACAAGTCATATGGAATTGTTTGGAATTAAAACCCTAAAAGCGTATAAAATAGAGAACGAGCATATAATAATTTTTGGGGCCATGATCTGAATTTTCTGGAAGCTCTTATATGTTAGACGACCTGAATAAAATACATGTTCATGAATTCGAAGCTTGTGTGATTTGTTATGGAATTGTTTTGTTCGATCGCATATGAAAAAGGAAAGAAAATAAAAAAGGGACGATTAGGGTTTATAAAATTAGGGTTTGCTTGTTATAATTAAGGGTAATTAATGCAGTAGTAATGATGAATTAATGATGGGTTAAACCTAGGTTTAGGGTTTGTACTTGAATTATGCATAATTCGGTTTTAAATAAAAGTTTTGGGTTGGTTTTGTAAATTATGAAACTTAAAGGTTATTTCTGTAAACAGTAAAATAAAGGTACTAAATGTATAAAAATAAGTATGAGGGTTAAGCGTGTAATTTTGGATATTTAGAGGGCCATTCGAATTGTTATTAAATTTAAAGGGTATGTTTTGTAAATTCTAAAACCTTTGGGCTAAAATTGTAAAATCTAATAATATAGGGTTAGATCGTATAATTAAAGATGTTAAGAGTGTAATATGTAATTCTGAGTAATTATGGGTCGACAAGTGTGAGTTGATTTCGTAGAGGCATGCATGAGTTTTGAGGTAACTTCGGTTTGTTTTTCATATATACGTTCTAGGTCAAAGTGGAAATCATTAAAAGAAGTAACATGTAAATTAAATGTATAATAAATGATATTAAAAGTATGGGAAACCCTAGAACCTAAATAGGAAGTTGATTAGGGTTAAAAGCTAAGTGTGTAAATTCGTTATTTCATGTGAGAATGGTAAGTCTTGGAGTCATTAATAACCATTGATTTAGAGTAAATGAGCTAGTACTAAGTGTCTCGTAAACATGCGTGAGTTATGATTTTATGTAAGAAGTCACATATCATGAATTAAAGTATTGCATGCATGGTCTCATTAAGTTTTGCATTCGAACAATGTTACGTGTGAGTCTTGGTTAATCATGTAAGTTATAAAAGATTATGTAAACTATTTGGAAAGAGAATCCTAAAATCCGTTTTGACATTTATAAACCCTATACTTTGAATGATGATCATATAAGTCCTCAAATAAGATGTATGCCATATTAAACCCTTAAGTTTACCGTTTGTCAATTGCAACCCATAAGTTTGGCTAATTAATGATTAATACTCTAAAATGTTGGAATTCCGTCTGTCACTAAAAATGAGAATATTTTGACAACTCTAAAAGTATTAATGCGATGAATCCGTTATAACATTAATGATGCTAATAAGTATTAAATAAATCATAATCCGTGTAGATTCGTTGAAGGAGACGCGACGTTACATCTTCGTATTCCTACATTCGTTTGCTTTCCTCTCATTTGCTTTAAGGTACAGATATTCTGACCTTTCAGTAAAGGTTCCTTATGATGTTCTTTTCGTTAGTTTTACTACTTTACTTATTAGGGTTTCCGATGCCATTGCTATGAACCCTTTTCTGATTTTGTGATCTGTTGCTTATCTGAACTTCTGTTTTATTGAACCATGCAATATCTGTTTTGAACTTTTGTTATGAAGACTCTGATATGCATATGTGTTGAACCTCACTAAGTTTAATTATGAACTTCTAAATATGAATGTATGATATGTGACTATGATATGAACCTTTGAATTCTGAACCTTTGATATGAACCCTTATGATATGATTATGTTTTGACCTAAGTTAGTTTGACACCCGAGCCAAATATTAACTAGTCATGGGGTTCCATGTCCGTGTCGATGATGCACCTCGACATGACTCTAGGCGATGAGAGTGATGTTCGCCACGTCCCTTTTCGTTATCTGCTTATTGATAGTATGACCAATATCTCGTCGTGGGCGTATGGATGCATCCTAGATCGATCATTATCCGGTATGAATTGTCGGTGAATGATGTTGTGTGCAATACGCGTCTTCCCAAAATTCGGGAGCTAGCTACTCCGAATTATTTCGAGATTTTTTCTTTCTATATAATTATGATGTTTCGATATGATATGTTATGGGCTCGTGGTAGTTAACTAAATCCTTATCTTTATACGTGTTAAGTAATTTGTTATGATTCGGTATTTTCGAGTGGTTATATTATGTATTACGATGTGATATGTTAGTGAATGTGCTCTTGACGTATATGTTCAAGTGATTACTAGTTGCCATGCTAGGATATGATAATATGTTTAAATATGATTCAGTATGTTGTCATCGATGTTATGTTAGTTTATCGTTACGTAAATGCGTTGATCTGCGAGATGAATGTGCTAGTGTACAACCGAGTGTTTTGGAAGTTTAGTATGTATGATGGTTCGATTAATTTTATAAACCTTGTCTATCGGTTAGTTATCTCGTCGCATATGTGACTGGTTTAGCTTATGATATCTGCTCGATAATTGCTAATGGTTATGTTATGACTTTGTCTATTTAGTTATAGTATGTCTCTGTGTTTTCGTCGTATATGTGAGACTACCATGATTGGACCGCTATTTCCATTATCAAGTATTGAATTAAGTGTGTTAAATGTAGATTAATTGATTTGTACGAATGCCATGTTTATTTTCTAGAAATTGTTCCGTTAGCCTTAGACTTTTCGTTTGGTTTATATGTAATCTATTATTCTTGATATGTTAAGTGTTTGGTTATTCGATGTGTTTGCGTTTGTGTCATAAATGTGTTCGAGGTGATCGTTAACTTCTATGTGTTTTACGGATTTACGTACATTTGTGCTTCCGCATAATCCTCCATGATTCATTGAATCTCATTCCAATTCGACTTTTTATTCGTTTCGTTGTTTCAATTTTGTATTTCGGTTTTGTTTAGTTTTGTTCATTATATCTGCTCTTGGGCTTTGTAAGCTCACCGCATTTTCTTTTCTGCGGCGGTATTAGGCATTCAAGATGAGCTTATGGGATGGTGATCCGGGTTTGAGAGTAGAGTTGAGAGCAAAGATTTGAAATAGGGATCTTAGATTTATTTTGATTATTAAGTTATTTATATCTTCTTTTGTAAATTTTGTAAATACTTCGCTTTTGTATAGTACTTAAAGTTCGATATGAAACTGTATTTGTGATATCTTTACCCTTGTCGGGTTGGGGTGTTACATTATTGCAACTCTCATCATAGATTCATAGTATCCGGACAAAGATAACGACTCTCATCCAAGAATACATTGAGTCGGGACGAGAACATCGTCAACTCGCTTACAAAAATGGCAACTCGCTCAACAAAAAGTGTTTAACAACTCGCATATAAGAGTATGAGTGTAACTCGCAACGTGAAAGACCAACTCGCATCCGAAAGAACTTGACCATATTCTGAATGGCAACCCGAAAAAACTTTAAAGGAAATGCTTTTTACCCATTTTGACCCGATATGACCTTATTGACCGTATATAATCAACGAAATGGTGCACGAACAAATCATTAAAATATGAGTTTTCCATACAAATGATATCTTGGACTTAAAAGGACATAAAACAGTTTACCATAAAGCATTAAGGAAGACACAATATCCCAGATTCATAAAAGTGATACAAGATGACTTCAAAGCGTTGAATTTGACACATGCTCAATGACCATAAACAAACATTAACCAAGTTTCTTACAACACACATCAAAAGATGTAAACCAAACCGCATACATAACCCGCATGAAAAACCCGCATAAACCATGAGTCGAACCACAAATCAAAAAACACAACCTTGGCTCTGATACCAATTGTTAGGATCCAATATTTATGTTGTTTGATGATTCGGTTGGTCTAGGACAATGATTAAATAAGAAAGCCATTTTAGAGATGAAGAGAGTTGAGAGGAGGTTTCTTGAAGAGTTGCTTAACAAATGTGAAAGGTTTATTCAAAGAGCACACCCTTCCATGGATGGAAGGGTATTTATACTACAAACAATACGTCCTCTATCGGATCGTGGATCGTGCATCTGATGGGTAAAGACCCGTCCTTCCTCCACGGTGTTGCACTAAACTAAACTACGCTAATAACTAACTAACAAACTAACAAATAACGTAACTAATGATATGTCTACGAGCTAACTTATGCTAGATAATACTTGGGGTGACCGACTCTTTACTATGGCATTTTCTAATTCCTAACATCTCTTTACTTTTATACTTGCACTATACTATTGTTTGTGATGTGGTTTGATGTTCATGATTGTGTGACAACTTGGTTTACCATGCTTTATATTAGTCACAAACAATAATTGGCACTTTCATATTATAACAAGCTTCATAGGCGATTTGATACTAAAGATCTAAAGTTTTTAAACGGTAACGTATTCACCCCCCTCTACGTTTCCACAATACCTAATGTCAATTTGTTTGGTTCGTTGATGGAGTACAGGGTTGTTGGAGATGGCAATTGCACTTGTGTTATCACAATAGATGGGTACCATCTTGTAATGGATGTCATAGTCACTGAGTTGACTTTTCATCCATTTACATTTGCACAACCTGCGGTAGCTACATATTCAGCTTCAGCTGATGACATAGCCACTGACTGTTGTTTCTTAGTACTCCAACACACTAATTTTCGTACAAGGAATTGGCAAGAGCACGAGGTGCTTTTCTATCCATGGTACAACCTGCATAGTCCGAGTCTAAATATCCTTTGAGATAAAAGCACGGACTCGCATGGATTGACAAGCTTGGATATAAGTTCGGACCAATGTGGGCCAAATTTCTACCTCATGTGCATAGGTGTTAAAAACCAACTGAAAATTTGGTAATCGATACAAAGCTTTGTATATAAGATCTCTCATGTTTTGTCCAATGACAAAGAGAAATACCTTCATGAGGACTTCTTTGTGGGTATTTAAACAACTTCTCATTTATGGATCTCCATACGTCGTCGTACTACAAGTTTTTGGGTGTGTAACCCGAGAGGTGTGTTTTTTTAATAGTTATTGGTTGGGTGTCTCTCCTAATGTATTGTAGATGTCAAATATCTTATTTTTGATGTATTCTATTTTGTTTATTGTGTTCTCTGCCCTTGAAAACCCTTGCATTGTTTCCTTTTGGTTTAACCTCCTTATCTCGTATTTGCCATTACAAAAAAATATATATAAATTTTCTTCTTGCTACAGGTGTGGGATGGCAATCTTTTTTCTCTAAGAAATGCTAGACCCACTTACAAATAGGGGTGTCAAACGGGTTATCGGGTCGGGTTTGGGGCTTATCGGGTTGGGTCTATCGAGTTTTGAAAAATTAAAACTAATCTCGCAACCCGACCCTATAAGGTATCGGGTATATCGGGTTCGGGTTATCGGGTTGGGTTTATCGGGTTATATGCTAATCTCATCCCCAATTTTTTCATCTATTTTTTGCTGTGCAGATTTGTTTCATCTATTAAAATACTACCTGACTAGTATTTACCCAATATTTAACGAAACAAACAAGCCTATTACAAGTAGGCATTAAATATTTTTGGCAGTCGGGTTTGTTGTTTTTGCATCAGTAGCAGCAAAATTATAAAAAAAGGAAAGAAACCATCAGTTTCTTGTTAAAGTGTAATACCCTTCACCGAATATTGTTATTAAGGTTTGCATTATGTGCATTCAATCATCAGTTATTTAGTTAAAGGGCCTATACAAAGATTTTCATAAACACAAGTAAAATTGATACCTTTTACTTTCGATTCAAATTAATAACAATCTCTACTGATGCATCATGCATGACACTGAAACCAAATTTAAAGATGCAGTATATCATATTTTTTTCTATCAAGCTTGTTGTCTAAAAACCTATGACTAAAAAACTATCCAAAAAAGGAAATTAGTGTAAAAAGTATCGATCTTTAATGGGACATTATAGCTTATCGGGTATATTGGGTCAACCCGATAACGAACTATTTAAGACCCTAACCCGACCTTATTAGGATATCGGGTTGACCCGATATACCCGATAAGTTAAGTTAGACTGAATCAACCCGACCCTATAAGCGCCTTATCGGGTTGGTCGGTCAACCCATTTGACACTCCTACTTACAAAATCCACACAAAAATCCACTCGATGGCGTATCGATGGGTGATTGGTTTAATAAGAGAGAGAAAGCGTATAAACGATCATCGTCGGTGACACGTCGTGAGTTAATTTTATGGATTTTGTAGTGCAAAGATCGCTTTTTTCCCTCATGTTTATACTTCAAGTGCTTTATCTTGAAACACTTTATCTCACTTGTGTAAACTTTAATTTAGACACTCTTGAGTATGTCGGAAAGCTCTCATAAAAAAGAACGCAAACACACACACTAAACATATACATATATCAATATAGTCCAAAGTTTGAAAAAATTTATTATTATTATTATTATTATTATTATTATACTCACAACATTTTTCCAATATGTAAAAGGTTGAATTGCTGATTATACAAGCAATTCAACTAAATGTTTTTAAAATCGAACTTGCAAGAGAATAGTTGGCTGAAACTTCTTGATTTCTCTTGTCGGGCCGACAAGCCGAACTTACTAAGCAATTTTGACAACATCATAGCGAATAATCTTAACACCAACCAAATGGCAACAATATCCCAAGACAAATAACATATAAGTATGTCTAAACAGCCAAAAATCAATATTTTCAAGTCTTACTAATACAGAACAAAGATATAAAATTATTAAATGATCAAAATCCAAAAGGATGTGAAAAAATGGTTAACGGGATTTTGACCAACTATTCTGGGTTGCAACGGTTTAACTATAGTTGGTTCACCTAAGTTCTGAAAGTGGGTTCAACCTGCCGGTTTGCTCCGATTTTCAAAACACTAACTAAGCTAATGATAATCACATGAAAAGAATGAATAAGATAGTGGCGTAAATCAACCAGCTAAGGTCAAAGGAATTATGGGGATGAGGCTTGATTAATGTATGATTTCGAGTCAAGAAATTTGTTAGCGATAAATGGGTTTTGTACGAAATAACGATCAAATTATTTTATAGTAATTCTTTTCTCACGACATAGTATTATTTAATAAAAAAAAAAGCTAAATACAAAAGATCACTAGAGTGATTGATGGTCAAAAAATGAATTTGCCACAAAAGTATGTTTTTCTTTTAGAAAATAATTGTTACGCACTATACACAATAGTGTTTTATCGAACTTTGACTGAAAAAGATAAGTAGGTCATCAAAATATAAACACATGAACAATACACACGTGTAAGCCAAATTATCGTCCATGTAATGATTAGGTCATGTTGCTCATTAACATGAGACTGGACGTTATGCGTCATTCTTTACGCTTGGTTACTTTATGTAGCACAATCACACGATTGCTCACCGTCACACCCCCACCTTTCAAGCGTTGTCATGAAAGTTTTGAGTTGGTTTATTCATCTATACCATCGAACCAAATTATATTGTTTGTGTGCGTGTGTCTTGTGAGGTATGTTTGTGATTAAGTGAGTTATGTTTGTATGATGGTTTTGGTATTAACCACTAAGAGAATTTAGTGATGAACTTTATGAATGAAGTAAATGTTGATGTGTCTAACAAACCGAAATGAGCGATGATGAATTTGGTCACCACTAATACTAGTCTAACACATACGACAAAGAGAGTGTGTTTTTTCATTAGTGAGTTGGACAAACCTTTGTTTCATCTTAATGAGCTAAAATAACTAACTAAACAATTATAATGGGAGAGTTATGAGGTGATTAATCTCTCTCTTGAATAAGTGGTTAATCAAGACATTTATTGCAAATCACTTAATTTTAAAAACACCGACTTATATCATATTACTTATATGAAAAGTATTACTCAAATTCATACCATCTACAAATTATATTGTTCATTTATAATTTTTATGCTAGTTTTCAACTTTACCACAAAACCAAGTTTAAGCAATCAGTTTTGACATGTACTTTACTCGAATATTCATGAAAACGATTAAAAAGCTCACTAATTTTTAGTCATAGTCTATTTGATACTTGTTTATCTGTTTAATTTTTTTAATTTTATTTGCCAAAACTTGCTCAATAATAAAAGTTATTTTAGCTTGTCTTAATATGAAAGGTCAACTAAAACTTTTTATTGTAAAATATATGATATAATAATAATTTACATTTATTCTTTTTAAACAAAGCCTTGTTTTAATATTCGTTTCTCGTGCAACATTAATATTATAATTTATAATTATATTTGATTACTTTTTGTTTTATGGCTACGTGTTTCCCATATTTTTAGTCAAAAGCTAGAATAAATATATATGTTTTTAAAAAAAATCCGTTTAACCTGTAGATAACAACCCATTAATATTTTCCTTGTTACCAAACAAAAGCAAGTTTGAATTCTATAAATAGAATGAAAGATTGATACCTACAATGCAAGATATGAGATGGTGGAACTAGTTAGAACAACCTTAATCCACCCTAAGAAGTAAGAACCCTCAAAGCCAAGCCACTAACCCTGATCACTTGTTAGCGTAGTGTTTTGAATGACTGTGGCCTTTAGCCTAAGGATATATAGCGACTTTAGTTTGTTCCCACAAAGGTCCACTGAAGACTCGCTCGATGTGTGATCCTCACGAGGACAACACATCCAAAAGCATATATCTACACTTATCAATCACCCTTTGATTTGTAATTTGTTCCAAAAAGGTCTATTTATATAACTCCTATATATAAACTTGACTTTTTCGGAGCTCTACATGCATCTCATAATGTATATCACTTCTGTCGCTATTGACATGTTTTTTTTAAATCCTCCTCCGCACCCGACCATATAATGGTAATAACTAACAATTGCGTTGGGGCTCAAAAGAACATGAAAACACATAATAACTCTTGAATGGATATGGAAAAGAGATGCAATCCCAGTTACTTTGAAAATGGTAATATTGAACTATTGACATTACTATTTAATCCTCCAAAAGGTTTTTAGGCCATTACACTGATATTTGTTTTTAGCTGCGTTTATGTGCTTTTGTTTTATTTTCTGTGTCCATACTAAGGATGCATATTCGGTGACAATTATAGGTTATAGCGTATCACCTACCCACCCACCCTACGATCACCTTGCAATCAAAACCAATATATTGGTCTACCTCAGTCTAAGTGGGACAGGCTAACGTGGGCAGCCAATCAAATTAAAGACAGTTTATCTTTTTTTTTGAAAGGCAAAGACAGTTTATCTAAACAAACAAAAACCAAATTGAGATATGAATTGACCATACGTACATGTCTATATCTATAAATTTTATAAAAGACGTGTCTTAGCTTCAATTGCATTGTATGCAGTCCACTCAACGAGCCACAACTATTGAATAGTAATCATAGTACCATGGGTTTTTTTATACTTCCTTACTTTTTCTAATATAGAGACCAATTTTTGTTAAGTTGTGACTCGGTAGAGAAATCTTGACCTCATGCAATCCTTATGGTTGTCGAGTCGACCGACCTTTCCCAAATAACCTAGCTCCAGACAATGAACGCATGTTTCAATGTCTTTTAGTTAGAATTGAACTGATAACATATTTCTCCGAAAGTTATGTGGGAATTTTGTCAAATAAATTCAATCATAGAAATTTAATCTTCACCAAGCCTAGTTAGTTTTCTTCGTTTAGCATTGTCGTTTTGCAAATGTCCTGTGAAAGAAGAAGAAACAAATGTCATGTGTAACTAATGAGAGGTAAACGAATGTGCAAGCATTTCTGCACCATGTTCTGCATGTCTGAGTTATTTCTAGAGATAAATCAAGATGAGAACCCACAAAATCAGAGTGAAATTTTCCAAGAAGAAATACGAGAAAAAAGAAAAGGAATTTGGGTCAAAGAAACAGGTTTGAAACATCAAAAAGGTACTAATTATAATATACAAACAAAAGGAAAGCTGTAGTTACCTTAACATATATCTGCCTTGAAAGCTCATGTCATCAAATCCTAACCACCTGCCTTCTCAACTAATATGATTATACCATCAACAGATTGTACCACATAAAGTCATAAATTGCTTTTCTAAGCAACTCAATGTCTTGTTCCTTAAGCTATCGGTTTCTTATTCATCAGGTCAACTAACCAGTGAAAACAAAGAGCGTTGACAGCCCAACACTTGTAACGATTTCTTTGTAACCAAAGAAACTCAATTTTACTACGTCGGAATTTAGGAGGTGGTGCGCAATAAAAATAGGCTAATACACTTCACATGTGAACTTCAACTCGAGTGAATAGTTCAGTTTAGCAAGATGCATTTATTTGACTAATTTACATAAAAACACAACCTAAACTGACTAAATGGATAACTCCAAGATGGAAAAAATGTAGTCTAAGACCTTAAGATAAGATTATCAACAGTAATACCATACACATATATCAGTAAACGCACCAAGTTGTAAAGCGAACATTTGCTTTTAAATCCTAAGCTTCCAAGCAATAAAGCGACTTCTGATATGAAACTATACAGACCAGAGTTGAGCAAGAAGCTAGTTAACTTCTACATTTACAAAGCCTAAAAGGGTAAGAAACAACAATGTTACACATAATATCACATCTAAAGTGTAATAGTGGCACGGCATGTGTCTAGTTCCATGGACTTGGAAGCCTCGCATCCCTGAAGACGAAGTGCCACCTGATCCTGCGGGTGATGGAGAGGATGCAACATAATTTGTTCCTGTTACAGATACTGTTGGCAGGCTTCCTGGATTACCTGGTTGACCAGTTGGAGTAGGAGCAAAGCGTGATGGACTACTGGCTACAACCCCTAAAGTCCCACGTGAAGGATTTGGTACCTGCATGAGAAAAACCAGAGTGAGGGGTCGCCAATCTAAAAATTAACATTGTATATTACAACAGAAGGTTTTGCAGGGCATTCCAATCCAAACACATTGAGGCACACGAACTTTCAGACACAAAATTAGTAACTCTTTAACACAACAGTTTTTGACCCATTACATAACCCGTGTGGCAGGCCCACTAGTTTTTCCACCTCTAGTTTTATCCTAGGTTGTTGCACACGACCAACTTGCTCCATGCCAGCACAACTAAGCAACATACTGTTGCATAGCATCAGCAAAACTTTGTAATGCCTAAGAAAATGGTTTATCATCATTGGTGCTTCGTTTAATCAAATCTCAAAATTAAACATGGTAAGCAATAGAGAGACCTAGCACTCGCACTCACCAATAATGGACCAAGGGTTCCTGAAGCTGATGTAGGTAGCAGACAGATTTTTTGTAACATGTATTACTATCTAATGCGCTAATCTATGTTGTAGAGGTGCATAAAGACCGGTCCCTTAAAGGCCCGGTCCTTAATACAATGCTTATGACATCCTACAAACATAATTTTCCACTCAGTCTCCCACCATATATTTGCAATGAACCCTTGAGGCTAATCATCCTCTGAAAGAACCATCCTAGTAAGGAGCATCAATGATCCTACTTGTTTACAACCTGAAACCCCACACTCTGAGATGAGATCCTAATTAACATTCTCTAAGATAAACACAGTTCCAAAAAAGATCCCAAAGGATTCAAGTATGTAACTATGGAGTGGTTCCTAGTGAATAAGACACCTCAATACCCTTTAAATAGCGCATATATACCAAGTCAATGTCATGTAAAAGACTAAAATGCTGGATAAGAATGCGATCATCTTAAGTGATACTCATACTATCAACATATACAGCTAGTTATACATGTACCACGTCAATGGTGAAAAAATACTACTAAAACACTCTAAAAACCATTGAAACAACAGTACTGGCAGACTTTGGACGCCACCTCGTAAACAACAGACCAGGAATACAGAATCAGTCAATCACCCAAACCTCCTCCCCCTTCTCGAGCACACCATATAGAAACTAGGGCCATACATATTTGCACAGGTTACATCTTGCCCACATGACAGGTCTTACAAGTAACACCATAAGCCTAAGAATACCACTTAGCAGCTCTGGAAGTCTTCAATCGGTGCAAAGAGCCATCGGAGTGTATCTTCACGACTTCACCATATATATCAATACACAACCCACCAAATACTTTCTTATGTCTCATTTTTCTAAGGGCATTATCTCCTCTTTTAATGATCACCACGATTTTTTGCTCTGCACTCTTACAACCGACACAATTGTTACAACTTTGTAATACCCTTTTACAAACAATGTGATAGTTGATATCATACTGAGTATCTATGTGAGATAGGCATACATGAATTTGATTGTGGTGGACTGAGTGTGTGCTCCGATGTACCCAAAATTCCTCTTTTTTTTAAACCTCATCTTGGAAACCCATGCCAGAACCTCATAATACATTCAACGCTGCGTGGTGGTGGGAGTTTTGCAACATGGGCATGTATATGAAGTGAAGAGGCATTATAAGTGTCAGGCGATCCCGTTTTAGATGGTTGAACCTTCTAAAAATGTGCATGTTTAGATTAGGTAGGTGTAGCTATTCCATTGATGAGCAAGAGAATGAAAACTAAATATGATTTAGGCATACTTCTAACTCCATACAGTGTTAATGGACAACGGAACCCAGTGAACACTAACATACCTAGCATGTAAAACTAAATAATTTTGTAAAAGCAATTCTCACAAATATCATAGAATTATTAGTTTCCAGATAAAAAAGTTGGAAAAGAGTGAAAAAACATTAAGACATGCAAGGGGGGAAAAGACAACCCCCTGGCACTTCCGCATGTTCTTTTTTACTTCTTATTTGCTAATACCATTTAGCTCTTTCACAATCTCAATAAGGTTTTCACTCTGACTAGAAGCCTCACAAATGGCATTAGCTTATCTTTCAATTTTTATGACTCGCCAATGATCTTGCAATTTTATTCTTTATTGCAAGAAAAGATGTATACTAATCACAACTTGCGAAAACTTAGACCTCATTTGAATTGATTTGTCTTAAACCTTCAAGTATGTTTATTCTGATTAATGCAATATAATTATTGGAACTCCCCCTCTATGGCAATAGTATCAAAATAAGTACCCTAACATAGCGCCTGATACAAACTATTATTGTATTATAACATAGCAATTACATAGTACCATGAATTGCAAGGATTTCAAATGCCCATAGATTAACTTGTAGTGCATATTGTGGACCAGTTACATTTATTTTGTATACATATAAATGATGTTGAACCAACACCGTACTATATAGTATTGTTCTAGAACAAATTTTGCTAGGAATGGGGCATAACAAAAGGCTAAAACAGTTACTCTCTCTGTCCCACAAGTGTTCGCAAGAGCAAAGAAGTTTTAAGAATAACGCATCATACGGAGGAATAGTTTCTAGATTCATATGGCTTTTGTTGGATATATTATATGGATACTAAAAATATTTATAGATGAATATTTCCTCAAGATTGAGGACACTATTTCACAAAACGTGCAAACTAGAACATTATAGCATAATCACTAAGATCCCTCTGAATAGGGCTTCCAAAATGATACACAACTTTCAGTTTTCAAAAGTCCAAGTAAATATGAGTTATCATGTAAGAAACTTGATAGGAGAAACACTTTGGAGAAAGAATCATTATATTAGAAAATACTAGAGTACCCAAATTTTTCTTTGTGTGATTTCAAATGCGTACAACTTCGAAATAGAAGATTGGAAGTAAATTTTGTCGAAGTTCAAGCACGTACAACTTGATGCCAAAATAATCATTTAAGTTGGGTAGGGAAAACAAGAAGTGTAGAAATTTGACATGTTGTTAGAGCAGAGTTATTTTATCTAATAAGGATAAGAAAAAAAAAATAGATGATCTGAAGGGTGATGCTGAGGTTCATGGTTGGAAAATTACCAAAACTAAAAATCACTATGTCAGTAAAAGCTGCAGCTACAGGAAGGAAAAAGCACCTGTTGTCCAAAACGAAATGAAGTTGACTGAATAAAATCCAATTAAAAATTAAAATAAGATGAGAACAAATCCTAGGGCTCGTACTTATATGTAAAATCAAATCCTAGGTAACATGACTAGTAACCTCAACCAACTCTACCTCACCTAATGCCCTTATCTTGGCTTAAAGGTTCGTGTCGAAAGCCTACATTTACAACAAAAAACTAGTAATCGGTGTTTCTTCAATCATTTAAATAGAACACTATCCTCGGTATCAACATTTTTGCAACACATCCTTAAGTGAGCACCCATCCACATCAACAGTTCCATTTATGACAGATCTGTGGTGCCAGATCTGTACCACCATAGTATCATAGCAGGTGTTACTTTTATCATTTCATGTTTAAAATTCACCCGTAAACTCTAGTAGCTTTTTTCCAAAGGAAGATTTTATCTCTATGTCACTTCATTCCTACCATGTGTAACTAGTGTCGTTTGTAATAGGGAATTCATTGAAAATTTGAAAGAGGACGTATGTCTGTATAAGGTAAAAATGCATTTACTCAATGGCTTCTTCAGTTTCTTCTTCCCTATTTCTCTTAATGAAAGAGTAAACTTATACTGCATCTAATCTAGTCTAGTGCAGCCTGACAAGCAAATGAGCCCACCAGATTACACACACCTGGTGCTGTGCACTCATGTTGTGTTTCCACACAGTTTCAGTGTAACAAGACCAAGTCCTTAAATAATACTCCTATCCCAATTTGTAAAGCACATATCTCAGAATCCATTAAAGCATAGTTTAAAGACCATTGTCTCTTATAACTTCCAGAAGTAATCAAAGTCCCATATGTAGCCAAAGGTTCCATCATAAATCTTTTCTTATGCTGTACATTAAACTGCATGGAAAGAAGACTTCCAGAATAATGAACCAGCATTCATTGCACCTGCTCACGGCCCCTTGATCCTTGCCACCAGTAACTCAGTAAGTATTGGTGACTCGCAACTGCTGTAAGAGATACAAGACAGCTTAACATCTCTAAAACTTCCCTCTAAAATAGTTTCACCTAAACCAAAATTCTTAAAATGAACATGTGCATGTTATAAACATCACTACGGCATTAGATTGTTCATTGTCTTGAATGCTAGGAAGCACGGACACGGCTAAAGGTAAGGCGTGGCAGTGTCGGACACGGACACGCCTCGGACACGGCTCGGACACGTGTCCGACACGCACGTGATGTTTGGGTCGGACACTGATTTGGACACGGCTTGGACACGGATTTGGATTTTTTTTGAAAAAAAAAATGAAAAAAAAGGTTTTTGTAGAAGAACATGAAGAAAACAGGAAGAAGGAACTCACAGGGAAACTATATTGATTGGGAACAAGGAAGTATAAGAAATAAGGAAGGTCTACATTGTGGGCAACACATGGGACTGTCTACTATGCATGGGACAACAGGGAATCTTCTGGTTATGGGCTCGAGGTACACAGAGATGTTGAGAGAGGGGATATATATATATATATATATAAAATTCCGTGTCCACGGCGTGTCCGTGTCCTATATTTTAGATTTTGCCGATCGCCGTGTACGTGTCCGTGTCCGTGTCCGTGCAACCTAGCTTGAATGTTATTTGAGAAATATACTGTTGTATACCAGTATGATCCTCTAAATGAAGCTATATCTACTCTCCTATGCTTTTGTATCTGATAATAATGCTCTCACTTCTCAGCAGAGAAGTAAAGATCAACTCCTAAATGTAAGTCGAGATACAGGCATAGAGCATTGTTTTATTACATTATCATCTAACAATAAAAGAAACAAATGCTTATATAACTTCCTAACACTACCAAATACCAACTCATTCTCCATAATTTTAACGTAATTTAAGAAGATGCATAGTATGATCACTGGTCGATTAAAGGATCTCTTGGAATATTTACTCATGAAAAGGGTAAGAGCTTGGATCATCACTACCTAATTTATCAAAGTATATTTATAACCATAACTCAAAAGAAAAGAAATGAAACTCATGCATAACAATAAGCTAGTAACTGATGCATTACCATACTGAAGGGCCCCTCCTATGAAGAGAATCTGAAGACGGTGACATGCTGCTCATTCTGGTCATATTGCGAGAATGCAAATTTTGGTTTGGAGCACCATCAGCATCCGCCCTTCCACATCACCAACGCAGTTACCTTCTGAACCAGGCCGAGGGTAACATCTCTACTCATCGAACCAGAGTCATTCGTGACGTCCACTTGGAGAGATACGATGGGGCGACCTGTAATCCCCTGCACATTGCTTCGTCTCCGCAGCTCCTCCTCAGCATTTAATATCTATTAATCATCACAGTAAGAATCCACTAATTAATAACTCTAATAAAAGCATAGCAGATAACTTTTTATAGCCATCATTTACAGATGCAATCACCTGTTTCAGTACTTGCACCAATTTATGCTTTCTTTCATTCAAAATTTTCAACTTCTCTTCGATCTCTTTCTTCCTTTCCTCTTTCTCACTTAAAGTATTATCTTCAGGAGGCTACAAAGAAAAAAAGTAACAATAATCACATGGAAATTCATTCCAAAATCACAAAAGCAATAACGAATGAGAAACATAGAACAAATTTTCTGATACACTTACTACTACTACTACTACTACTATTACTACTCCTGTCCCATACTCCCAAAAAAGTCAACAAGCAAGATCGTTCAGGGACATTGTGGTACATGTGAACTTGTGTAGATGTGTTGTCCGTATATGATATTAATTGATTAAGGCTGAGCTAAGGGGGCCTAGAAGTTGGTTTCTTGAAATAATTGTTGGCAGACATGTTGCAAACCCATGTGCTAAAGATCACGGTGGCACACATATCACGCTTGGTAAGATGTAGAGGTCGAGTGAATCGATGATTAAAGGAAAGGCTGGCAGTAAGGGTCTGTGCTTCCGCATGATGCTTATTCTAAGATGTAATAAGTGGTTGTTTCTGGTAAGCAGCTGTTTATTTCAGATGGAATTAAATTACTTTTCTACATTCTTATTTAATCTTAACCTTTTTTGAACAGTTTTTTTGAACGGCATTATCTATACTACTAATAAAGAGTGAATGCACATTCTTGAAATCTTGAAATCTAAATTAACACGCCTTAAGCTTGATCAATTCTAAACTTAGCAACTTTTCAAAAACACACACTATATAATTCTAAAAAACGCACGCTTTGTATTTCGAAAAACACAGGCTTTGCATTAAAGGTCGAACCAGAATCACGATTTCGCAAGTATATATATAAAACCTAGCAAGAATCTAGATTACATCAATGATGATGCCAACCAAATTGATTCTAAACTTACACGAGTGGCATTCGACCCTAAACCTTTTGTGACCAGTATTGAAATTGTTTTTATTTTGCAATTTACAAAATCCAAAATTACGAAACAAACACAAAATAAGAGGGTATACCAGTTGCAAATCTTGATCAACATTAGGCTCAACTTTCACATCCTCAATGGAATCATTTACCGTAACCGCAACCAATTTACCACCATTCTCTATCAGCAACTGCTCATCACAACCATCCTTTAACTCATTCACATCATTATTAACAACAATTTCCAATTGTTTTCTTCATCAGAACCATGATGATGATGAGAAATAGTGTAAGGGTCAGGTTTAGGGTTACGAAGACGTTTGCCCCGAGTGGAGAGAGCTTTGTTACGACGGTGGATTAGGGTTTTGAAATCTTTGGGAGAGATTGTACGGACGGGCATAAGCCATTCTTGGGGTTCATTACTAGTAGTCGTCGTCGTCTTGTGGTGCAGGTTTCCTTTGTATATTGCTATCGCCACCATTTCTTTAGCTTTTCTTCTTTCTATGCTTTCAGGGGAGGGGGTGTTTGGGTTTGACAGCTTTTTAATGCAGGTCAACTTTTGGGATTTTGGTTATTTAAAGGCCAGTTTGGTTTATAGATGTATTTTGGATTAGGATTTGGATTCCCCGCAAAAATGTATATATATTATATATCCTTCCTAAAGTGAATAATTATATATATATCTTTTCTGAGTTTTTAAAGAAATAATCTGATGGTATTTATCGTCTTTGGATATATACGCATTTACGTTTTGAAAGAATATATACGCAAAACCTCTTAATTTAAATTTGGTTTGGATTTGATATAAGAAAGATAAAATATATTATAAAATATATAAATTATTATTTCTAAATATAAAAGTTAAAATGTGTTATTATAAATTGAAACAAAAATAATAAATATACAAATGAGTGGTTGAGTTAAAAGATTGCCCACTTATTTTGTAAAAGACAATAAAATGTGATCAACTTGCTTAACCCGATCATTTACTCGGGATTCTAGATGACATATTTTCAACCTTCATGCCCAATCTTTGGGCCCACTATTTTCTATCAAACAGATTTCTTTTACCATGATGTCAAACCCCATGACAAATCATGTAAACCAAATGGGCCCTAAAAGGGCAATTCCATATATACCGAAAACAAATATTATAATTTCATATTTTTCTAATTATATGCTTTAAAAATATTGTACTCGTGCATTGTTATTTGGGTAAATATGGAATTATGAAGTTTCTTTTGAGCATATATGCATTTTTCTCTATTTAATATTAATACACGCGATATCAACGAGATTTTTAATGGCGAATAGTGATAGTTGCGATATTGTGTTTAAGGATTTCGTGTAACGTTTATACATAAAGCGTGAAATAATCAAAATGTAATTGCAAAAGGTTATAATATGCGATAATTCAACTCGAATAAAAATTCTTAAAATGTATCAAAAACGTATAAAATCAATTAAAGTGAAACTGAGCGAGTTCGATTAAGAAGGAGTCTACACCATAAATGTCGTGTACCAAGAAGTTTTAAGTGAGTGACAAAGTGCATTCTTAGTTATATCATAATCGATGTAATGAAAAACTCGTTAAAATGTAAAGAAAACTTAAAGTATATAACACAAGTTTTCAACGTTTAAATCCTTATTATAAATGAATTCAAAGAATTTATGTTAGATATTTAATTTCACATACACATCAAACCATAACACAAAGTGGGCGTATAAGTGGAATTCTAGAGAGAAAGTTAGAGGTTTAGGGAACTTGGTGAGAGAAAGTGAAAGATATTATTATGAGCCCAACTCTACCTTGGGAGGTAGAGAGTATTTATAATCTTACATAAACGCCACACAACGTGGTGTGGATCGGGCATCTGATGGGTAAAGACCGTCCAGTCCTCCACGGTGTTACTTAACTAAATACTACTTAACATAAAATAACTATGACTACGAGCATTCTAACGATTACATATACTTGGGGTGACCGACTTTAATACCGGAATTTAATTCCTAACAATCTCCCCCAAGGAGGTCACCTCAAACATATACTAAAATTACATTGAATACAAACATATATTACATTAACAATTGTTCTTGTATTCTTGATGTAGTACTTTGCTCAAGCTCGTAGTCATTGATTCCACTCATTGCATGTTTGGTTAATCCAGTGGAGGTCTTTCTTGATCCACGTGATAATAAATTTGAGCCGACTTTTGAGATCATCACCAACAAAAATCTCCGAGACATCCATTGTGGTGTTGGTATTATGTGATGTTGTGACTTTCGGACCGACATGCTGCATTACGGATCATGATATATTCTCATCGAGTAGCGGAAGCTTTCGTTGATTCATGATATTGGCGACAACGTGGCGAAGCATGGGTGAAAATATCGAGTCATTGATGCACTAATCATGATTTCTTTTGAGATGAATGTGTTAAGTGAGCATGCGGCTATGGATTGACCGCTTCATTACGATCACCGCAAACGTCGGGTGAACCCGCATAAAGCAGTTAGCAATAAAGCGCGAAAAGTGTCTTTGATCACTTTCGTTGAATTGAGGTACACGGCCCACGGTTCCCGTTGATCGAGACAATCACCGCTGTGATCGGTAAAATTCAAGAATTTCCTTGACAAGGTTTCGCGTTGCTCAGTCGTTCTCAAATCGGAACGTCTCAAAGAAGACAACACGGAGTGAGTGAACCAATGAATAGAAATTCGGTGATTGATGAAAGATATTTGAAAACAATCGTGTATTGCTCAATAGAAATTGTTTTTGCAATACAACGAAGGTTTTAATGAACATCAATTATCAATCATAAAACACCTTTTGATTTGAAATATTCATACACGGTCGATGTGCTAAAGAAAAGAGTTCTAAGCACAATGACCGGTTTTCAAAGGTATCCGTCAATCCATAACTTCGAACGGGACCGATTCAAGAGATTGAATCGCCCCATTGTTTCATTCGGTTGTCACATGGTTGATCTATATAATAGATCTCACATGCCACCTACCGGGAGCTTGTTTGATGTTAGCTCCGAAGGCTTTCCATCTTCATTGTGAATATGTTTACACATCACTCGGATGTTACGGCAATACCACAAGGATAATCGTGGGACTCGAGATATAATCTCTTTCCACATTGTGTGAAACAGAGAGTCTTCATTGAAAGTGTCCTAATGAGATTTATTGATGATCTCGTGGCTCTAGACTCGATATGTGCATATTTGGATCTGTCTTGGGAGACTAGGGAGAGGTCTCCTTCTTCAATATCAACAATCTCTAAGAAAGTCGATAGATAATGACGGTTCCCGTGAGAATGAAACAAGCCCTTTTAAGAGGAACTTGAGTGGTTTGGAAAGTTGAAGTGCGGTCGTCCGTTTGGGTCCATGACGTCTTGTCTTCAATACCGATGTTACCATCGTAGCATATGAATTGAACCCGGTTTTGCCCTAAAGTTGAATATATGGAGGGCTATTTGTTTTCACCCTTTCTCATTCAATTCTTTTAATTCTTCAACCCTTCGGTGCTTACCGATACTTCATAGCTAGAACCTTGTTGGGTTTATTCCAATTACTAGCTCGGTCTCGATCCGCACTCTTCCCGTATCTCATTTTCTCCTTTTATCATCATACCTAAGGACTTCTACACTAACTAGTGGATCGTCCTGGTAGATCCCTCCGGATCTGGCGGATCATGGGAACCAATACCTAACCTTATCATCCTTATATCACCGTACATAAAGTAAATTAGGTCGGTCTATTTGGTATTGTTCATCCGCCATTTGAACCAATTGAAAACCATTTGAAAATCAATCCGGATACTTGTGATATATTATCAAAACAATTTGTACGAATTGTTTTGATATTTTAGAACAAGTGCTCCTCCTCAACATGTGCATCAAATGTTGGAAATCGTTTTGCACACGGGAGGCAAGAGGAAGAATTTACTTTGATTACCATTTTCTAAAGATATCAACATCACTTCCCGATCAAATCAAGAAGATAAAGCATTTCGGGAAGGATGAGGTTTTCATAAGTTGCTCCCCTCAATATGTGCTTCTAGGTTTGAAAAAGGGTTTTGCACATACTAGAGGAACCGCACATTGAGATAAGTGATCACGTTTCAAATCATAGGTTTAAGATAGATGCTCCCCTCAACATGTGCATGGAAAATTTGAAATCGTTTGTCACATGTGAGAAGGAAAGCATGTATATCCTTATAAAACCATTTACCGAATTATCGGTTTAAATCCAATTTAAATCACACATTCTCCCCGATCACAATTATCAAATCATTTGAGATTTGTGATCTCTTATAAATTAAATTGATTTTGAAAGCTTTTAAGGAGAATTGTGACTTGATTATGAAAGCGTTTTAATTGATAAGGATCGGATTTTAAGACTTTAAACTCCATTGATAAAACATGCATGAATATCTTTTGAAAACAATTGAATGCCAAATAACTTTTTAATTTAATTGAAATTATTCTCCCCTCGATCAATGACATAGGTTTTTGATTGAGAGATTGATATTTTGACTAATAAGTCCAGATGATTATAAAAATAGAGGCGAGTTATTTTTCAAAGCAGTTAGTTTTCAAGAGATAAATGTTTATAGAATCGAGCATGGAATTTGAAAACATGGTAAAGCATGGCTCTGTTCTTACTTTGAAAAGCGAGTTCTTGCTGAAATGACAATAAACCATTGTTTCTCTTTCTCCCAAGAATAATTTTTTATTATTTTTTTAAAGAATTCAAACAATTTCTAAAGTCCGTGTCATTCTTTGAATGACAAGACAAAATCGTAGATATTGTCGAACCGAGGAAAACATGACAAAAGACAATATTTTTGGAATTTTTCAAGATTTTTAATTTTATGGATTTTTGAAAGTTTTATATTTTTCTATTTGCTTTTGAAGGTTTTGTAATTTTGTATTTTGCTTTCCGAAAAGATATTTACAAGAGATAGATGTGCATAGACCTTTACTCCTCGTCTTCCTCCTCAAGGCGTTTGATTGTTTCAGTTGAAGGCTTTTCAAGCCTAGTCGTGGAAGTATGAACTCAAACGTTCTCTTGGAAGAGCTTTGGTGAAGATGTCTCGCTAACCGGTATTCGGACCTCACAAAATAGAGTTCCACCACACCTTTTCCCACTTGTTCCTCGATGAAATGATGTCGAATGTCGATATGCTTTGCTCTTGAGTGTTGAACTTTGTTGCATGAGAGAGCAATAGCACTTTATTATCATAGTGCGAGAGGATTTTGTTGAATTCAAAGCCATAGTCGATAATTGAGATCTCATCCATAAGATTTGAGCACAACAAGATGACATGGCTATGTATTCAACCTCTCAGAGGAAATAGAAGTACTCTTTTGCTTCTTTGAAGACCGACTCACAAGCTTATCACCTAAAAAGCGAGCACCTCGGATGTACTTGACGAGTATCTTGACACCCGCATGATCGGATCGCATAGGTCGTTAGTGACATATCGGTGTCCTTGGTACTAAAGTCCCATATTGATGGTTCCTTGGAGATACCGAAGACCCGTTTAACCGCTTCAAGGTGCTTTTTAGTAGGCTTAGCTTGGTATCTAGCACACATGCAAACAATGAACAAGATGTCAGTCTACTAGGCGTGAGGTACATCGAGGATCCAATCATACTACGATATTTTGTTTGGTCAATCATGATCCACGAGTGGTCCTCATCTAGTTTGGTTCGATCAATCATGAGAGTGTCAATGTGGTCACTTGAATCAAATCCAAATTTCTTTAAGATCTCGGTTGCATATTTAGATTGATTTATGAAAATGCCTCCGGGACTTTGCGAAATTTGTAATCCCAAGAAAATGACATTTGTCCCATCATTGACATTTGAAATTTTGAACTCATTTCATTTGAAAGCGGTCACACTCATTGGGGTCGATCGAGGCAAAGATGATATCATCAACATAAATTTGAACATGAATTAAATGTTTGCACGACTTTACGGTGAACAAAGTAGGATCAGCTGCTCCTTTCTTTGAATCCGGTAGATAGAAGAAACTTTGACAACAGATCATACCATGCCTAGGAGCTTGCTTCAAACCATATAGGGCCTTTTTCAAGCGATAAACATGAGTAGGATGCTCGAATCCACAAAACCCTCTGGTGGTGGCGTAAACCACTTCTTTCGGATCTCCATTAAGAAATGCGGTTTTCGTCCATCCGATAAACAACCATGTTCTTGCTAGCAACATTAGCCAAGAAGATTATGATCGCCTCGATACGAGCAAGCTGGAGCAAAGATTCCTCAAAGTCTATACCTTCTTCGACGATAACCTTTAGCCACTAACCTAGCCTTATTTTTCAAAACATCACCATGCTCATCAAGCTTTACTTTGAAGATCCACTTAAGAGCAATGATCATAGCACAATCTGGAGTGGTACTAATTCCCATACATCTAATCGATCAAACTCATGAATTTCATCTTGCATGGCATTGAACCATTGTCTTCATTCATAGCGGTTTAACATCTTTAGGTTCGATCTTTGAGAGTACAGAGTTAAAGAAGCACCATAAGGCATCGAGTAAGTTGTTTACAGTGGATACCGGACGAGAAGGATTTCCAATGATGTTGTCTAATGGATGATCGTGAGTCCATTTTCCGAGGTGTTCATGTGGTAGTTGTTGAGGGATGAAGTAGCAGAGTCGATGTCTCACGAAGAAGATGGTTCGATGAAGATTCGAGAGCAAATATGTTTTCAAATGGAGCATCTTCGGGAGTAGCAAGGGATTAACTTCATCATTGATGCGAAATGGTTCCATGATGTACATTTGAAGAATGATGATTTGTTGATGAGGCGAAGGATCGTGAGCGGTGCTTCTTGATTTAAAGATATTGAGGCGAGGGATTGACTTCATTCACAAGAATATGAGCGACCTCTGTTGTAGGAATCGACACCTCATTAGTACTTGGATCATAAAGTTCATCAAACATAGGATCAAACAATTTCTTTAAATCATCTTCGGATGGAGGTACATATGGAGTTTCTTGAGAAGAGTTTGGAACAAGGGATGAACCAATGGGACTATTTTGAAGTCTGGGTCTGAATCGAATTGTCCAGAGCCATTTGACCGGACGACTCATCAAACGTAACGTGAATTGTTTCCATGATATTTCGGGTTCTTTTGTTGTAGATTCGGTATCCCTTTTGTTAGATGCATACCCAACAAATACTCCAATGTCTCGCTTTAGCTCTAAGTTTGCCTAAGTCTTGTCCTCATTAGTTGGATAACACAATGCACCAAACACACGAAGGAAAGAGATTAGGTTTTCGTTGTGGACAAGTTCATATGGAGTTTTTCCATGAGCAGTGTGAATCGAGGAACGGTTTTGTGTGTAGCATGCGTGTGCAATCGCTTCACCCAGAGAAACATTGGAACCTTTGAGTAAATCGGCATAGTTCTAGTTGCTTCTACAAGAGTTCGATTTAGTCTTTCAACTACACCGTTACGTTGAGGAGTTCATGGAACACTTCTTTGATGGTGATTCCAACGTTTTCATAAAATTCACTAAGTTGTTTGTTAACAAACTCGGTTCCATTATTTGTTACGATAATTACAGCGGTTTTGTTAAGTCGAACTGCAATTTGTTTGATGAGTTTGATGATGATATCGTGAGTTTCATCCTTTGTCCTTAAGAACTTGACCCGGTGAATCTAGGTAATCATCAACCGCAACTAACACATATTTCTTCCCAAAGATATTCGCACCCTCATTGGTCCACATAAATCCATATGAATTGTATGAAGAACTTCGTGATGAGTTAGTAGGTTTGGGTTTATGGGCATACTTGCTTTTTCCCAATTGACATCTTGAACAAAGATGATCTTTTCATACTTGAGTCTAGGTAAACCTATAACTAAGTCCTTTCGGAGAGATCATTGATGGTGCAGAAGTTCAAGTGATTGAGACGACGATGCCATAACCATGACTTTGTTTTAGAAGCCTTTTGTAAAACACGAAAATCTAAAACATGATTAAAGACTAAAATACCCTTGAAATCGAAAAGTTATAAAATACGTAAAATACGTTTATAATCATTTAACGAAATTAAAACTAAACTTTGAAGTAATTAAAATTTAACTAATGTGTGTATGTGATCGATTTTATGCGACGAAGATGTAAGCGTCTCGCGTAAATAGTTGGGCCTTGCTTTGCTTATTTGTGACCCAAGATGGGCCATGTGTTTTGTTCGGTTTGGACTCACGAGAGCCCAAGTCAGGCGTTTGTTTTGCTTCGTTTGGATCAAGCGAGCCACCCTCCTCAAAGCCCTAAAACAAAATGTTACCACCTATAAATATAACTCATTAACTCTAATTTGGAACCCTAGTTTTGTTTGCCTCTTTCTTTCTTTGCTCCATTCGGCCGAACCTAAGCCTTTGGTGTCGAGACCTTGTGTTCAAGAAAGCTAAGGTATAACAATGTTTTCTCGTCTTCTTTCGTTACACCTTACGTTAATATGTTGTGATTTGTTTTGTTCTAGTCGAGTTGTGTTTTTTCTTTTGTGGCCGAACCATATGAAACCAAACAAGGCAAACCGTAATGACTTGAACCTTATAATTATTAAAGAGCTTGTTATGTAATACGTAATATATGAATCGGATCTTATATAATTTAGAGAACATGTATTGTAATGTGTTTTGTGAATCGGGTATTAAATAAGTCGAGCCACATAGGACCGAACCATATGTAATATAATTCGGCCAAGGTAAAAACATGACAACTTGAATATGTAAAGTACGTAGGTGAGCTAGTGTTTGCGTAAAACCTATTAGCCGAACCCTATATATATAAACCGAACCATATAAAAGTTTTGAACATGTATTAATCCGAGTAATAAGTAACTTGTGTGTCACATAAAATCATAAACGTGCATGGGAATAAAAGTTGACGTATAACATATATATGAGTAACATATGATTAAGACATGAGCGTGTTGAGTAAATAAACAAGAGTAATGAGTCATTAAATAGCGTAACCTATAAAGTAAATGCATGTGGGTATGACATTAAAGAATGAGGAAACCCTAGAACATAATGAGAGTCGATTAGGGTTTGAAGCTAAGTGTATTAATTAGTTATTTCATGTGTGAGTTATGACGTTTAAACGATTTTCACATTTAATCCTAAACTTTAATAAATGACATAATGAACCTTAATCTACGATATTGTTTATAAAACACTTAAGTCTCATTTAATCCTAAAACCCTAAAGTATTAAGATCATTAAATATACTAAGTATGAACACCAAATATTAAAAGATCATTTCGACAATTATGGAATCATAAATAACATGTACTAATCGTTAATGTGTATAGGTTACGTGAAGAAGGAGTAATCCTTTGCTTTCCGTGTTTACGCTTTTCGATCATTTGCTTTGGAATAAGGTATGAGATATTCGACCTTTTCGATAAAGGTTCCTTATAACGTTTTCTTTTGTTAGCTTTTATATTAGGATTTCCTAAGCCTTTGCTATGAATCCCATTTTGTTTGTTTGAGTTGTTGCTTATCCGAACTTTTATTTTGGATCATAAAACATTTGATTTTGAACTATATGATATAAAAACTTTGATATTGAAACATGATTAAATCTTTGATAAAGTATGATCGTGTCGGTTTGACATTACGATTCGACCTAAGATAGTTTGACACCGAGCCAAAATAATAACTAGTCATGGGGTTCCATGTCCGTGTCGATGATGCACTTCGACATGACTCTAGGCGATAGAGTGAAGTTCGCCACGTCCCTTATCTCATTATCATTATGAGCTCAAGTTATATTATATTACCATTATATGTTTGTGGGCGTATGGGTGCATCCTAGATCATTATATGTTATATGTTATATGTTATATGCTATATGTTATCGATGATTGATCTTTGCGTGCATGCACGTCCTTCATAATCTGGTAGGTCTCCCCACAAATGTTGCCTTGTGTGAATATGAATATGATTATGATATGATATGTGTATGCGGGCTCGAGGTAGTTAGCTATAAAACTTATTCTATTATTCGATTTATATTTTGAAATGATTATGATTTTACTATCTTTCTTTCACATTGTTTCGTATTCGTTTTCGTTTCGTATTCGTTTTGCTTGTATATACATTCCTTTGGGCTTTTGAAGCTCACCGCATTTCTTTTCTTCATGGCGGTATCTAAGCATTGGGCTGAGTTTTGCTTTGGGATGAGTCTTGAGTGGACTTACCTTAGAGATATTTAGCTTTGATCTTACGATGCCATTTAAGACTTATTATTTCGGATATTTTATTTGGAGTTTATTTTCTTTGGGACCTATGTATTGAAGTCATTTTGACTTGAATTATTTCGATATTTATGCTAAGACTTCTTTTGGATATTTATGTTTGCTTTGATATGACACCATTATTTGTGATTCCTTTACCCTTGTCGGGTCGGGCGTTACAATTTATGGCATCGAGCCTGTGTTCTGACTTGTAGTCGGGACTGTGACATATGGAGCCTAGGTTTTGAGACCCTTAGAGTTTAGGCTTTGACTGTGAGGATTTGGGTAGACTTTAGGATTCCTTCTGCGTACTTCCATTTCGTATCTCACCTTTGTTCATTTTGCTAATCATTTGAATATCGTTCGGATGGTTCGAACTCGTACTACCGGTGGCGGATGGAGCGATGATGCTACTAACATTGATCTTTGCGATTGCTAATGCTCTCAACACTCTTTTCCACGGTCTTACTACACGAGATGATGGAGCAAGTGATCAACAACATTCGTGTCGACCGGTGCTTCGGGTGGTGGTGGAGGAAATCAACCCGTCGGCATTCACACTTGGCTCGGCGTTTGGTAGCTCAAGCCTCTTCGCTTAGCACCTTCGCTACTCCCACCGAGGCCGAGGGTGGATCACTCATATTGAGAAGTGTTTGAAGTCTTGGGTTGTGGAGATGAGTTTAAGACTCGTTTGGTCGCATTCAAATTGGAAGGTGATGCTTTAAATTGGTGGAAGGCACTCAAACAAGCAAGAGGAGGAGATGCTTTTGCTATTACTTGTACAGGTGAGTTTGGACGATCTTCTATAACAGTTACTTCCACGATCTTTGAGCAACAAAGGTATGAGAGGATTATCGGGCAATCTACCACTTGATCATGAGAATTCCAATGAGTACATGAGTAGGTTTATGAGGTCGGTAAGTTTTGTGGGAGCGATTCTTTGGAGATGGTAGGCGTCAAGCTAAGCACTTCAAGTGGGGATGAAGAAGTGGGTGTTGGACCGATCGCTTAATATTGAGTATGAGAATGTGTCTACCTGCAATGACGCACTCGTAACATTGAGATCTTTCATGAGGTTTCGGGTTCCAACAAGCGTAATCGCGATGGTGATCGGATTCAAGGTAGGACTCAAGGCAATGATTATAAGGAAATTCGGTAGGAGTTATGATTCGAGGTCAAGTGGATAGGAGTTATGATCGGTGGGGTCGATCGGGAAGGAATGTTGACTATAGGCGCCAGGCGAGGAGTCAAGATAATAGAAATCTTTGGTAGGAATGGAAATGATCGTCGAACCAAGGTAACAATAACCGGCGTTACAACAAGGATCGGTCGGCTCGAGGATCAAATCGGTGGTGCTTGAGGATCTTACGGTCGACAAGGACGATGAAATTTTGCCTCCCCACCTATCGTACTACTTGTGGAAAGGCTCATCAGGGACTTTGTTTCAAGGCCATTGGTGGATGTTTCTCTTGTGGTTCTCTCGCTCACAAGATCAAGGATTGCCCTAAGAAGAATCCGGTGATTCTCGGAAACTACATCAAGCCGCCAACTACTCTTGGGCGTGTTTATGCTACTACTCGGAATCGGTAGGAGCGCACTTGTGTACCATTACGGGCACTTTTTCATTGATGATTATTCGTCTTCGTTTTATTTGATACGGTGCCACACACTCCATTATATCCATCACATTTGCTAAGAAACTTAACATGAAGCCCAAACCATTAACAAATCACTTATCGATTTCTCGCCTATGAAAAACCACATGATCATTGATCATAAATCGTTAAGTGTCCTCTTCGTTTTGATGATCGTATTCGCTTTGCAAATCTGTATCCTCTCGATATGGTCGACTTTGATATCATTCTAGGCATGGATTGGTTGGCTTATCATAGAGCTTCAATTGACTGCTATGCTAGAACGGTGATCTTTGGAGACGTAAAACATCCTCAATTCGTTTATCATGGTTCTCAACCTCTCAAATCTGTTAAGCTCATTTCCGCTATGAAGGCACGGACCATGATTGCTCATGGGTGCCAAGGTTTTCGGCATCATTAAGGACACAACTTTGGAGAGTCCTAACATTGAAAATCTTTCGTTGTTTGCGAATTCACCGAGCGTTTTCCGATGAACTCCCCGGTCTTCCCCATCTAGAAGTTGAGTTTAGCATTGAGTTAATTCTGGTCTTGAACCGATTTGAAGGCTCCGTATCGTATGGCACCTATAGAATCGAAGGAGTTGAAGGAGCATTGCAAGAGATGATAGAAAATGGATTTATTCGACCCGGTGTTTCTCCATGGGGTGCACTGTTTTGTTTGTGAAGAAGAAGGATGGAAGCATGCGTCTATGTATCGACTACCGTGAACTCAATCGTATTACCATTCGTAACCGTTATCCTCTGCGCGTATTGATGATTTGTTTGATCAAGCGCAAGGAGCTAAGTTCTTTTCAAAGATTGATCGAGATCCGGTTATCATCACTACGTGTGAAGGAGCAAGATGTTCCTAAGACCGCGTTTCATACCGGATATGGTCATTATGAATTCCTCGTTATGCCTTTTGGTTTGACAAATCGCGCTCTTGTGTTTATGGACCTAATGAATCGTGTTTTCCATGAGTTCCTCAATAATTTCGTTGTCGTTTTCATCGGCGACATTTTAGTTTACTCAAGTCCGAAGAAAAGCATGAAGAACATCTTCGGATAGTTTTGGAGATTCGAGGAAGAAGAAGTTGTACGCCAAATTTTCAAGTGCGAATTTTGGTTAAGACAAGTCGCTTTCCTTGGTCATATTGTATCGGTGATGGTATCACCATGGATCCGTCTAAGGTTGAGGCTATCACTAAATGACCAAGACCTACGACGATGTCGAGGTCGAGTTTTCTAGGACTTCTTGGTTACTACCGACGTTTTGTAGAAGGTTTTCTCGCTAGCTTTGCCCCTAACCCAACCGATGAGAAAGGTGAAAAGTTTGTATGGACGGATGAGCGAGAGAAGAGTTTTGAAGAGTTGAAGCAGATTGGTGTCCGCTCTATTTTGACTCTTCCATCGGTTCGGAGGATTTCAAATTCTGATGATGCATCTAAGAAAGGATTGGGTGTGTTTTGATGCAACATGGAAAGGTAATAGCTTATTCTTGAGGCGACTAAAACCTTATGAGGAGAATTACCCAACTCATAACCTTGAGTTAGCCGATGGTGTTCGCGTTGAAGATCCGGAGACATTACTTGTATGGAGGCGTGTGATATATTCATCGATCATAAGAGTCTCAAGTATATTTTCACTCGGAAGGAACTTAACATGAGACAAAGAAGATGGTTAGAACTTCTTAAGGATTATGACACCAACATTCAAGTACCATCCGGGTAAGGCTAATGTAGTTGCTAATGACTTAGCCGAAAATCGTGCATTCTTGCAAGTGTCGAGATTGAACCTAGGAATTTTCGAGACTTAGAGAGTTTGGATGTTGAGCTATGCGTATGAGGTTTGATGGATCTTGGGCTAGTATGAAGGTGGAGTCGAACCTTATCTGCAAATTAAAGAAGCGAGAAAGATGATGGTGAGCGTGGGCCGTGGCGCAAAATGTTGAAGAAGGTAGCGAGCGGAGTTTAAGGTTGATAATGACGGAATTGTATGGTATGGAGATAGGCTTTGTGTTCCCAATGATCGGTGCCATTGAGAAAGTTATGGATCAAGCTCATAGTTCTCCTTTCACTATCCATCCCGGTTCTACCAAGATGTATAGGGATTTGAAGCGATACTTTTGGTGGAATGGCATGAAGCAAGATGTGGCGGCGTTTGTGTCGAAATGTATGATTCGTCGGCGAGTTAAGATTGAACATCAAAGGGCTAGTGGATTATTCTGACCATTGGATATTCCAACATGGAAGTGGGATAAGATATCTATGGATTTTGTGTTGGACTACCTCTTACTCGGAAGAAGCATGATGCGATTTGGGTAGTTGTTGATCGACTAACCAAATCGCTCATTTCTTACCAATCGAGAAAGGATTATGGTATTGGTAGATTGGCGAGATTTTCGACAAGAGATTGTTAGACTTCATGGTACTCCGGCATCTATTGTGTCCGACGAGAGATCCGCGTTTTACTTCTCGTTTGGAAAGGTTTGCAAAAAGCTTGGGGTACTTGACTTAATTGTAGTCGGCATTTCATCCTCAAACGGATGGTCGGTCGAGAGGACTATTCGGACCTTAGAGGATATGCTAAGGGCTTGTGCTTTAGAATGGTGGCGGTTGGGATGAATATTTGTGTTTAGTAGAGTTTGCATACAACAACAGTTGGCATGCTAGCATTAAAGCAAACACCGTTTGAACTTCTTTATGGGAGGAAATGTAGAGCACCTACTTGTTGGGATGAAGTGGGTGAGCAGCAATTGAAGGTCCGGAAATGATCGAGATCACTAATGAGAAAGTAGTGTTGCTAGAGAAAATTTGAAGGAAGCTAGGTCTCGTCGGAAAAGTTATGCCGACAAGCATCGTCGTGATTTAGAATTTCGGGTTGGAGATCGTGTATTTTTGAAAGTTTCGCCGTTTAGAAGTGTGAAACGTTTTGGAATCAAGGGCAGCCTTGATCCTCGATTTATCGGTCCGTTTGAAATTCGGAGCGTATAGGAGAAGTTTCGTGTCGATTAGCACTTCCGCCCGGTTATCGCATGTTCATGACGTTTTCCATGTATCACCCTAAGGGATACAACTATCATCCGTTACACGTTGCTTCTTATCCGTTTGATCAAATTCAATTTGATATGTCTTTATCTGAAGAACCGTAAGCTATTTTAGAAAGGCAAGAAAGAGTCATGAGAAATAAAGTCATTCCGTTGGTTAAGATTCTTTGGAAAAATCACCCGGAGCGTGAGGCTACTTGGGAAACCGAGGAGTCGATGCGAGCTAGTTATCCTCATTTCTTTGAATAGTTGGTATGTTCTCATTTCGTTTTCGTTTCGTTTCATTTCAATTTTCGAGGACGAAAATTTTTCTTTAGAGGGGAAGAATTGTAAAACCTGAAAATCTAAAACATGATTAAAGACTAAAATACCCTTGAAATCCTAAAACCCTAAAGTATTAAGATCATTAAATATACTAAGTATGAACACCAAATATTAAAAGATCATTTCGACAATTATGGAATCATAAATAACATATACGACCGTTAATGTGTATAGGTTACGTGAAGAAGGAGTAATCCTTTGCTTTCCGTGTTTACGCTTTTCGATCATTTGCTTTGGAATAAGTGCGA
Organism: Chrysanthemum lavandulifolium; assembly: GCA_022545495.1. Taxonomy (NCBI): domain Eukaryota; kingdom Viridiplantae; phylum Streptophyta; class Magnoliopsida; order Asterales; family Asteraceae; genus Chrysanthemum; species Chrysanthemum lavandulifolium. The sequence goes on along the minus strand of CM040239.1, from coordinate 218,941,539 downwards.
GATATTCGACCTTTTCGATGAAGGTTCCTTATAACGTTTTCTTTTCGTTAGCTTTTATATTAGGATTTCCTAAGCCTTTGCTATGAATCCCATTTTGTTTGTTTGAGTGTTGCTTATCCGAACTTTGATTTTGGATCATAAAACATTTGATTTTGAACTATATGATATAAAAACTTTGATATTGAAACACGATTAAATCTTTGATAAAGTATGATCGTGTCGGTTTGACATTACGATTCGACCTAAGATAGTTTGACACCGAGCCAAAATAATAACTAGCCATGGGGTTCCATGTCCGTGTCGATGATGCACCGACATGACTACAGAGGCGATGAGTGAAGTTACGCCACGTCCACTTATCTCATTATCTGTTATGAGCTCAAGTTATATTATATTACCATTATATGTTTGTAGGGCGTATGGGTGCATCCTAGATCATTATATGTTATATGTTATATCTTATATGTTATTGATGAGTGTCTAAATCTCATCATTTTTATCTTATCTAGGCTGCAAAATCATCGAAAACACTCGAAATGCTTTAAAATGATGAAAATATCACAAATCAGTGTTTTATGTGTTTTAAAAGCAAAATATCAAAATCGGATGAAAAACATATCAAATTTGCAAAATTGCGGTTTAGTCCCCAAGTTTCTAAAATTATCAAAATAGTCCACTGAGTCAAAATTTCAAAGAAAAGTCACCAAAGGTCCTTTTAAATCATAACTTGTCAAATATAGTCCTTTGGTGAAAAATATAAAAGTTTGAGAAAATTGCAAAGTGGTCCTTCAACTTTGAAAATTGGCGAAATAGCCCGAAAATTGAAAATTGTCAAGTTTGGTCCTTGCACTTTTGAAGATTGTCACTTTAAGTCCTTGGAACAACTTTGTTGAATTGGCGGAGTGGTCCTTGAAATTTTTAATTACATATTAAGTCCTTGTAATATTTAAGCCTTTATATCCATTTGGACCTTTCACACTTGGACCCTGTCAAAATGTAATTGTGAACCCCCTTTTAACATATATACGGTCAAATCCATAGTCAAACAAACACACCCTTTTGGCGCGTTTTCTCATCCCTTCACTGCTTCTGCTCTGATCACCACAAAACCATTCCCTCCTCGCTTTTTCCTCTCCTTGTCTCCTCATCATCAACACAAGACAAGAACCATTAAATGATCCTAAACCCTTAACACTCAAGTCCTCCACACAGCTAAAACCTTTTGGCGCCAAAACTAAATAAGCGGCCATGATGGCTTTAGGTGATCAATGGCTACAAAAGGTGGGAAATGCTAAAGTCGAAGGAAGCGGTTTGGAGATATAAAAGAGCAAGAGAAAGGCTTGAAAGAGTAGTTAGTTTTGTAGTTTTTCTTAATGTCGTTTTTATATTAATGTTTCGCTTTTAAGTTCAAATGTTGTAATCTCATCTTTTATGTAATACAAGTAAGCTACTTTATCTTTGTAATCGGTTTTAACAATCAATTCTCAAGTTTAGCTAAAATTAGTATTTTGTGTTTCTTGATGAAAATCCCATTTTCAATTCTCATTGATAAGCTCTTAGAAGCTTAATTTTAAACTCAACTTAGTATATTTAAGTTATTTAAGTCTTTTTATAAGCTCAAAAATCAATTCCAAGTAACTTTGCTTCATGGTCAACAAAAGTCAAATTTTGTCAAAGTTTAAAAGGCAAACAATTTATGGTCAATTTCTGGTTTAGATTTGTGTTTTGGTTAAGTTTTATGCTTATGAGATCAGGTAAATTTAATCTCAGTAAGGATTTGAGTGTTTATGCATTTTCATGAATCTTAAGGGGTGTTTGGTTTAAGCTCATTTTGGGTCTAAAACTGTTTTCACCCACTTTGACTCTCAAAGTCAAAGTGGTTTTGAAGTCTAGGTAGGTTTTAAAGTGTGTTTAGCTTAGTTACAAATGTTTGCAAAGTTTGGTTTATAAAAGTCACAAAATCACTACATCTTACATTACTAAGCAATGACTTGATGTTGTTTGAACACCTTTTCACGGCTTATTTTTGTCCAAACCTTGTCCAAATCATTTTCTTGCATCCCAACATACCCTTCTTTATGTATGCTTAGTTTATATGCTTTTAGGAGCAGTGTAGCTTAGTTAAAATTGCTTCAAAAGTCAAAACCAGCGTGACTGCGACATTTATTCTTGTGTGTGACTGCTATTTTCCTTGTTTTAGCTTATTTAGCATTTCCCATTAGCTTATTTCGGTATCTTTAGTGCTTATTAGTCCCATAGGTTAGGCTAGTTCATATTCTTGCTTATTAATGCTTATTTAGCTAGTTAGAGTAGCATATCATATCCTTGAATGCTCATTTCTTTTAGCTTAGGAAGTCCCATAAATTGCTATCCCTATTTCTAGATTGCTTTTTAGTCTTTTATAGCTTATTTGATTTAGCATAGTGTATGCTGCTTATTTCCATTTTCAAGTGCTTATTTCCATTCCTAGTACTTATTCATGGTCTCCTTGGTGCTTAAAAGCTGTAAGAGGGTGTTTGTTTTGCTTCATTAGAAGCTGTTGTGGATAAGCGGTTCCAAAGCGCTTATTCAAAGTTTTGAACAAAATTGTTTTCACAAAAAGTCTTATTTTGGTGTTATAAAAAGTTGCAAAAGAAAATTTGAAAAAAATAGTTTGCAAAAGGTGCGGGGTGGGATTCGACCCCGACCTCTTGCTCAAACACACAACACCACACTCATTAACCAAGCGCCCTAGGGTCTTTTCATGTTTAACTTTGCAATACTTTATATTTAACTAGCGGTTTCAGGTTTTAAAGCTTACTAGCTTATTAGCTTATTAGTTGCTTATTTCATAAAGTAGTGTACCTCTTTTATTTTCTCAAAACCAGTTTTACTTAAAGTATTTTACGAGAAAATTTGATTTTCTAAAATCATTTAGTATTTTTATAATTAAATTAGATTAAAATAGTTTTAAATCATAATAAATATTTTAAAAGTCGAAAAAATACCCGACTTTTTACTAAAATTTTCTTTTATCATATAGTACGTAATAAAATTGTTTTCACATTCGTAGGACCTTTATTTCATAAATTTTACGTTTTATCTTGCGCTCAAGCGTAATTTTTGTACATAACGTCGTTTTCATTTTAAGTCACGTTTTAAGTAATTTGAGTTTACGTTTTAGTTAATATAGTTTATTTAAGTTATTTTATAAATATCATAAGCGTTCATCATTGTAAATATAGTGATAGCGTTTATTTAATATCTTTTATCTTTTAATTTTCTTAATTTGCATTTAAGTCGCTTTGATTTATAATCTTTTCAATAGTGTAATATTCGATCCAAATCCTTTTCGATCGCTATCATTAGTGGTCATTCTACCGTCGATCATGTGTTTAACACACCATTGAGTCTCCTTGGGACTTAACGACCGGAATTCAATCTATTCTCGGGACTTCATTGCATTTGTGTGCGAGCGGTTTAAGTCTGTTTAGACTTGGTATTTCTTGTGAGATCAAAATTTTTGGCCTTGCTTGCTGGGAGGCTTTAAGCGTGTGTTTAGCCTTTTCGAGACCCATTCTTGCACATATTCCATCTTTTGTAAAAGTTTTTGTAAAGTTTTCAAAAATCTCAAAAGTTCATTAACACTTTTCCTAAAGTGTTAAAAGCATAAAATATTTTCATTTTTTGTTTTTGCAATATGTTTTCAAAATCCAAAATATCCATCTTTACCCTCTCGCATCTTTTGATTCTTCATTTCTTTACCCTCATCCATTTGATTCTTTCTATGTCTCATCCTCACCCTCTTGGTTGTCAATGGTGTGGTAGTCCTTATAATGGTGGCAATTGCCCCGGTTGTAGCATGGTGGATTCGAGAAGCAGGTGCATCTATAACCAAGATCCCTATTCCTACCATAACACGGCCGATTTATTCCATCGGCTACACATTGTGAGACTCGGCGATTTCTTGTTGTAGTCTTGTGGTGGTTCTCATTCGATTCGATTGTCGGTTAGGAAACACGCTTGTCTATGAGCGGGTTCACGATAACAATTATGACTACAACACATACCACTCATGACCACATCAGTTGTCTTGTTGTAATTTTGTGGGGTCCTCATTATGATTACCAATGTCAATCGGGAATCAAAATTTCTATGAATCGATCCTTGTTATAACACTCCTTGTTTGACAATTTCCAACCCCACAATTTTCCGTCATTGAACAATTTCCGTCATTGATCAACATCCTCGTGAGAAAAGTATGCTAGAAGAACTTGCCGAAGACCAAGCGTCTCGCGAAAAATCTATGCTAGAATTACTTGAAGAAGAGGAGCGAGCCGCTAAGATTCAAAGATGTCTTGAAGAAATACGAATCGAAACGAGCACTTGCAAGGCGTGCCGATGGCTCGCGACTTACATTGACGATGATGATGAAAGTTTGTCGGTGAAATCACACCAAGCTCCCATTGACTCTCTCATAATGGGGACGAGCCTCTTAGCACTATTCGAAATGGAATCGTCTAGTGTTGAGGGCCTTGTTCCAATCCCAGTGAGTCGAGGGAATTCTTGACAATGAGTGTGATATGTCTTCTCCTCTTACAAATGATCTTGTTGAGACTTTCTCGATTTTGGCGGTGATTATAGTGATGCCGATTCTTTATATTCTCAAGATATAGAATTTATTGATGCATCACTTCCACATTACGAGATCGTCGACTTAGAAGAGGATGTTGACCATGTTGTTTCCACAACAATTCATACGACTATCACTAATCCCTTATTGAATTCGATTACGAATTTACTCTAAATTCGATTAATCCAATTTTGATAGTGATGAGTCGACACGGAGACTATAATGGACGAGGTGCATATTTATAGCCCACAGTACCGCACATGTCCGCTCCGTATATTCTTCATGAGGAGTTCGGGTGAACTCACTCATATCATATCTCCATTGGAGTATGATTGCGTGGATGGCAAAAATCATGATCGGGGAGAATCTCAATTTGCATAGTTATGACAAATCTTCCCACCCTCCATCCCGAGATGCCTTCCAACCCTAAGAGCTCAACCAATAAAATCCAAATAAGTGCAACCGCACTTAATCCAGGAAGAAGATCTAGTCATGATTGTTATCATGATTTTCTTTCTTTTCTTCACTACTCGGTGACTTCCTCTCTTCTTCACTCCCGGATTGAAGACACTATCTTTGATCGGCATTTTCAATTATCATTTTTGAGCGGTTCTCTCTATATCTCATCGGTGTGGAACTTTCACGTGCTTGATGTTTATCAAACATCTTGAATGAAAGTCCGATGGAGATTGTTTCTTCCACTTTGCTTCCCATGAACCAATGAATGCGGGGATCGAGTCAAGCTAGCGACTCGAAACCAAAAAGCGATGTACGCACCATATGGGTTTTCACCCATATTTACGTCTTCTTACCCCTTTCTACCACCTAAGTGTGGGGTGATGCCCCACATGTTATAAAAAAAAATAATAATAATAATAATAATCTTCTTTCTAAATAATGGCGTAGTATTTCCCTTTTCGTTCTTTGTTTGGCATAACCGCGGTACTTTGAATATTGAGGCAATATTCATTTCTAAGTGTGGGGGAATTCTCACAATTTCATATATTATCTACCCAATTCCCGTTTTGGCCAAAATTTTTTGGAGTAAGTGTTTTACACTTACTCATTTGTTATCGATCCGCCATGTTTGATAAACTAAAGGATTGGCTAATCCGAGAGCAAACGGCTCTTGGTAAAGATATATCAAATCCGTTTATATGGCTTGCAATTTGCCCAAAATTGTATGGTTCTCATTCACCATATCCTAAAAAGTGAAGAGTTGGCTAGCCCGAGGTTATGGCTTGTGGTAAAGGCGATGGAAAAACCATAATTGGTAATCGGCTCACCAAAGATAATATTGATAATTTATCTAAGAGTTGGCTAGTCCGAAGAGTGCGGCCACGGTAAAGACAAATCAAATCCGTTCTGACTTGTGGTTTGCTCAAAATCACATGGTTATCGGTGTACCATGGTTCTTACTTGAATGAAACATTTGGCTACTCGAGTAATGGCTTTTGGTAAAGAGTTTAAAATCCATTATGTTTTCTCAAATCATTGCTAGGGACTAGCAATATCTCGATGTGGGGATTGATGAGTGTCTAAATACTCATCATTTTATACTATCTAGGCGCAAAATCATCGAAACACTTTCGAAATGCTTTAAAATGATGAAAATATCACAAATCGGTGTTTTATGTGTTTTAAAAGCAAAAATATCAAAATCGGATGAAAAACATATCAAATTTGCAAAATTGCGGTTTAGTCCCCAAGTTTCTAAAATTGTCAAAAATAGTCCACGAGTCAAAATTTCAAAGAAAAGTCACCAAGGTCCTTTTAAATCATAACTTGTCAAATATAGTCCTTTGGTGAAAAATATAAAAGTTTGAGAAAATTGCAAAGTGGTCCTTGACTTTGAAAATTGGCGAAATAGCCCCGAAAATTGAAAATTGTCAAGTTTGGTCCTTGCACTTTTGAAGATTGTCACTTTAAGTCCTTGGAACAACTTTGTTGAATTGGCGAGTGGTCCTTGAAATTTTAATTACATATTAAGTCCTTGTAATATTTAAGCCTTTATATCCATTTGGACCTTTCACACACCTTGGACCCCTGTCAAAATGTAATTGTGAACCCCCTTTTAACATATATCGGTCAAATCCATAGTCAAACAAACACACCCTTTTGCGCGTTTTTCTCATCCCTTCACACTTTCTGCTTCTGATCACCACAAAACCATTCCCTCCTCACTTTTCCTCTCCTTGTCTCCTCATCATCAACACAAGACAAGAACCATTAAATGATCCTAAACCCTTAACACTCAAGTCCTCCACTGGCTAAAACCTTTTGGCGCCAAAACTAAATAAACGCCATGATGGCTTTAGGTGATCAATGGCTACAAAAAGGTGGGAAATGCTAAAGTCGAAGGAAGCGGTTTGGAGATATAAAAGAGCAAGAGAAAGGCTTGAAGAGAGTAGTTAGTTTTGTAGTTTTTCTTAATGTCGTTTTTTATATTAATGTTTGGTTTAAGTTCAAATGTTGTAATCTCATCTTTTATGTAATACAAGTAAGCTACTTTATCTTTATGTCAGTTTTAACAATCAATTCTCAAGTTTAGCTAAAATTAGTATTTTGTGTTTCTTGATGAAAATCCCATTTTCAATTCTCATTGATAAGCTCTTAGAAGCTTAATTTTAAACTCAACTTAGTATATTTAAGTTATTTAAGTCTTTTATAAGCTCAATCAATTCAAGTAACTTTGCTTCATGGTCAACAAAAGTCAAATTTTGTCAAAGTTTAAAAGGCAAACAATTTATGGTTAATTTTGGTTTAGATTTGTGTTTTGGTTAAGTTTTATGCTTATGAGATCGGTAAATTTAATCTCGGTAAGGATTTGAGTGTTTATGCATTTCATGAATCTTAAGGGTGTTTGGTTTAAGCTCATCTTGGGTCTAAAAGCTGTTTTCACCACTTTGACTCTCAAAGTCAAAGTGGTTTGAAAGTCTAGGTAGGTTTTAAAGTGTGTTTAGCTTAGTTACAAATGTTTGCAAAGTTTGGTTTATAAAAGTCACAAAATCACTTTACGTCTTACATCACCAAGCAATGACTTGATGGTTGTTTGAACACCTTTCACGGCTTATTTTTGGTCCAAACCTTGTCCGAATCATTTTTCTTGCATCCCAACATACCCTTCTTTATGTATGCTTAGTTTATATGCTTTTAGGAGCAGTGTAGCTTAGTTAAAATTGCTTCAAAAGTCAGCCAAAACCACGTGACTGCTGACCTTTATTCTATGTGACACCGCTATTTTCCTTGTTTTAGCTTATTTAGCATTTCCATTAGCTTATTTCGGTATCTTTAGTGCTTATTAGTCCCATAGGTTAGGCTAGTTCATATTCTTGCTTATTAATGCTTATTTAGCTAGTTAGAGTAGCATATCATATCCTTGAATGCTCATTTCTTTTAGCTTAGGAAGTCCATAAACCGCTTCTATCTATTTCTAGATTGCTTTTAGTCTTTTATAGCTTATTTGATTTAGCATAGTGTATGCGCTTATTTCCATTTTTCAAGTGCTTATTTCCATTCCTAGTACTTATTCATGGTCTCCTTGGTGCTTAAAAGCGTAAGAGGGTGTTTGTTTTGTACATTAGAGCTGTTGTGGATAAGCGGTTCAAACCGCTTATTCAAAGTTTTGAACAAAATTGTTTTCACAAAAAGTCTTATTTTGGTGTTATAAAAAGTTGCAAAAGAAAATTTGAAAAAAAATAGTTTGCAAAAGGTGCGGGGTGGGATTCGACCCCGACCTCTTGCTCAAACACACAACACCACACTCATTAACCAAGCGCCTAGGGTCTTTTCATGTTTAACTTTGCAATACTTTATATTTAACTAGCGAGTTTAGGTTTTAAAGCTTACTAGCTTATTAGCTTATTAGTTGCTTATTTCATAAAGTAGTGTACCTCTTTTTATTTTTCTCAAAACCGGTTTTACTTAAAGTATTTTGAGAAAATTTGATTTTCTAAAATCATTTAGTATTTTTTATAATTAAATTAGATTAAAATAGTTTTTAAATCATAATAAATATTTTAAAAGTCGAAAAAATACCCGGCTTTTTCCTAAAATTTTCTTTTATCATATAGTACGTAATAAAATTGTTTTCACATTCGTAGGACCTTTATTTCATAAATTTTACGTTTTATCTTGCGCTCCAGCGTAATTTTTGTACATAACGTACGTTTTCATTTTAAGTCACGTTTTTAAGTAATTTGAGTTTACGTTTTAGTTAATATAGTTTATTTAAGTTATTTTATAAATATCATAAACGTTCATCATTGTAAATATAGTGATAGCGTTTATTTAATATTTTTATCTTTTTAATTTTCTTAATTTGCATTTAAGTCGCTTTGATTTATAATCTTTTCAATAGTGTAATATTCGATCCAAATCCTTTACGATCGCTATCATTAGTGGTCATTCTACCGTCGATCATGTGTTTAACACACCATTGAGTCTCCTTGGGACGTAACGACCAGAATTCAATCTATTCTCCAGGACTTCATTGCATTTGTGTGCGAGCGGTTTTAAGTCTGTTTAGACTTGACATTTCTTGTGAGATCATCGATGATTGATCTTTGCGTGCATGCACATCCTTCATAAATCTGGTAGGTCTCCCTACAAATGTTGCCTTGTGTGAATATGAATATGATTATGATATGATATGTGTATGCGGGCTCGAGGTAATTAGCTATAAAACTTATTCTATTATTACGATTTATATTTTGAAATGATTATGATTTTACTATCTTTCTTTCACATTGTTTCGTATTCGTTTCGTTTCGTATTCGTTTTGCTTGTATATACATTCCTTTGGGCTTTTGAAGCTCGACCGCATTTCTTTTCTTCATGGCGGTATCTAAGCATTGAGCTGAGTTTTGCTTTGGGATGAGTGTTGAGTGGACTTACCTTAGAGATATTTAGCTTTGATCTTACGATGCCATTTAAGACTTATTATTTCGGATATTTTATTTGGAGTTTATTTTCTGTTGGGACCTATGTATTGAAGTCATTTTGACTTGAATTATTTCGATATTTATGCTAAGACTTCTTTTGGATATTTATGTTTGCTTTGATATGACACCATTATTTGTGATTCCTTTACCCTTGTCGGTCGGGCGTTACACCTTTGATAGCAAGCAAATTGGAGAAGACTTCATCATATCTTCAATAGAGATGGTGTATAGATTTGAACCACGTAAACCTTTTAAAGTTCCTTACCATCAAGTTCTCTAACAAAGCGGTATGTTTTACGAAGGCTACTTAGATCGAGAATCACGAATTGACCAGCAGAGAACAAGTTATGACCAAGACCTTCTACATAGTAAACCACGGAATAACACTTTTGCCAACAACATAATCTCCATAACCCATAATAGCACCGAAATGATCATTCCGAATCTAAGCGTCGATGAATTTGCTCACGAAGTTCATGAGCGCGACCGGTCATGAGTCATATACTTGGAACGACTGAGTCCGGTACCACGAGCGATTTGAACGATCTGCGGTTGAACACAGACAAGAATGGATAAGCGGATAATTGGGATCCCATGCAAGAATGGGTTCCATTTGGTTAGTAACAATGGTTGGAACACCCGCATCGAAATAGAAGCATTCATATCGAAATTAAGGCAATGGAATCATTATGAATAGATGCGGTACTAGTGTACGTATTAGCCCTATTCAAAGTGTGCTCACTTCTTAAGGAATACTTCTACCAAGAGGCATCCATTTTCTAGTGGGCATTGTCGATTAGTCTTATGACCAACGGTATCCAATGATAGCCTATCTTACTAAATGTTCTTCTGTGGGTTTCCCTTTGTTTTCTAACTTTCTTTTGTTTTGCCTTTTAGCCTTCTTAGCATGATTTTTAGCATTAACAATATTAAGCTGGACAATTAACATCATTAGGCAAAACATTAACAACACATTCATGATTAGAAGCGAAATTCAAGCGGACATCAATACAAGGTTTGCAAATAGTATCGAATTGAATTAATTACGATGCGCCTATGGCTAATACTAGAGTCAACACGATTCGTTTTATTCGGCTCAAACTTAAAGTTCCTAGGTAGGTCTTCTACTCTCTTCCAATGCACATTCTTAGCTTGCGGTCGTGTCCTTCCTTGTATTGTCTTGAGACTTTGACACTTGCTTTAATGTAACGATTACTCTGTAGAGGAATGGGAACATTAGTTGGTTTTGCTACTCTTTGCATCTCCTGTTTAGATGTTCGGGATCGAATTACATGTAGGCACACCAAGGTTCACTTTCTTAAAACTAAAAGTCTTGGGATTTGTACTCTAGAAGGCACACTTGAGTTCTCTTTCTTAGCATTGACGGATCACGGAATCGAACTACTTAAAGGCAAACTAAGGTTCACATTCAAAACATTGGGCATCGAATGAATATCATACTTGGCACTAGGCATCGAACATGGAATCAAATGATTAACTCTCTCACCTAAGGACTTTGGGCATATTGTGATTAAGCATTCTAGAATTTCTTGAGATCGTTTAGCATATAAGCATGCATGCCCAATTGCATTGTCAAGTGGTTTCTCTAATTTATCCTCTTCAACAATCTCACGTAGACATTCTAGACAATTCTTAAGGGATGAGAAATAAGTTTGAATAGCAAGTTTGTTATTCACGAGATGAGGGGACATATTTCACAGACAAAGCATATTTATTACAAGAGTGAACCTTTGATACACCATTCTCCCATTGGTCATTGGCATCTTCCCTTTTACGACTCTTTAGACTCTCAATTTCTTTTTGTAACGAGGCTACCGTTTCGTTATTTTTATTCTGAGTGACCTTTATAGATTCAAATAACTCATTGACCTTTTCATTTTCTTCTAGAAAACCTTCGTTTTCCTTTTGTAATGCATTTACTAAGTTTTGAAGATGAAACGTTTGAGAGTTCGAGAATCTAGAGGAGGAGGCATTTGGGGCACTGTCATATTGTTCGTTTGACCCTTTAATTGAGAGATTTGGGCTTTCAACTTTACGATCGTGTTGCAATGAGCTTGAATCATTCATCACGTTTGTTAATTTGAAAAGCGCATCAAACTACGGAGCATCGAGGATGTCTTGAAATTTGAAGTTTTGACATTTTCTTTAAGATGTTGATATTTTAGTTGTAAATTAAAATGCTCAACTTCTAGTTTAGAAAAATGTTTAACCAAATTGTCGTGATCATCCATTTCAATTTTCTCATTTAGTTGAATTAGTTTTTCAAGCTCAATGACACGATCATGGGAGACTTTCGAGGCAACAGATAGTTCATGAAATTGGGAAGCAATAATAGAACAATTTGTAGCGATGAAAACATATCTTGAGCAACACATTCGATAATAAGAGTCTCATTTAATGTATGCAAGTTCTTCCTCTCAATCTCATTATATTTTAGTGCTCGCTCATAGTCACTAACTTCAACTATCATTGCATCAAATTCCTTTTCCATTCCCTTAATATCAATATCTATCCCTTTTAAGACTCTCAAAGTGATCTTTTAGGAGTTTAAAGAAAGGCATGACCTCGATTAAATAGCATTCTTTTGTTTGTTCAAAACCCTTTCCCTTGATTATCCCGATGGGTGTGATCCTTTTCTTACAAGTTTTCTCAAAATCAACAAATAGTTGAAAAATAACATATTGATGATTAAGGTCTTGCTTTTAGTAGCAATAGTTCTAGGAACTAGATGCATTGGTGTATTGGGAGGATACACGATCGCTTTAGGCATTTTCCTAAGGGAGGGTTCGTTACAACAAGATTCTACGCTTTTGCTTATCTAAATCCTTCTTCCGAACACTTGTTCGGTGTTAACAATGTCGAGGCTTAAACATGTTCAAGGAAATCCAGTTTTCTTTCTTGTAATCATGGGGTGTGATCTTTATTTTCTTCTCTTTACATTTAGGATCATCTAATTTCTTGTTCATCTTTTCCTAGTGACTTCATCGATTTCTTATCTTCCTCGGTGCACTCAACGCAACTAGGTTTCTGTCTAGGTTTAAGGATTTCATTGCCATCATAAAGAACCTTATGAGCATTTCTAGCCTTTTAATGACCTCTGGATTTGGTTCCTCAATAAGGGGATGCTATGCTTATCGCTTAAGACTCTATGCTTAGTGATCATGTGAGCGATCTGAATGGTGTTCCTTGTATGTACAACTTGTTTTCAAGTTTTTTTTTCAAAGTTTCAGATTAGAAAAATCTTTCAAGAGCTTTGATTCTTTTGCATTAAATTCTTGCTTAAGCATTTTCACATTTTCTTGAAGTTCTTGTTTTTGCTTAGCGGTTTAGAAAGCTTTTCTTGCAAGGAATTTAACTCTTGTTTTAATACTTCTTCTCTAAAATTACTTTTTCTAATGATTGTACGCACTTGGTCATCCATTTCCCGCTTCACGGTGGTCAACTCAAATTTTGCACGTTGTTCATAAATAGCAACACGTTCTTTATAGGCATTTAGTTGAAACTACGAATCATCGGGAGCACATGCGGTGAATTCATCAAAAACATAGTCATTGTTGATGCAGAGGATGCATCACTTGGTACAACTTCACTTTCACTTTGTTTCACATATTGATCATATTGGACAACATTGATATTACCCATATTTTCAATATTTGATTCAATAGTTTCATATGATTGTACTTTGTCATGCATCTTTTGCACCTCAAACATCATCGTATAGTTTAATACCTGCGAGATGAGTTTGTCATTGGATGGGCCAGCTTGTGGTGAAGAAGAGACCTTGGGAGAAACCATTGGAGAAATGCTAGCCATAAAAATTGTGTGTGCGATGGGTCCATCATCCACATCAGTCGTATGCATCACAATCGGCGACTTGAAAGGCATTCGATGATTGTGACCTATCTCACGAATTGGTGCTCATCCACATCTCGCATCATAGGTCTTGGCATTGCCCTCGAGAAACAACAACTCCTCTTCATCAAAGCGGCACCATTATCACGAGCTTGTACAAGCGACATCTTATCTCGGAAATGTCGGCGATACGTGGACGTTTTGGAGATGTGCGGTTCCTTGCAATGTGTCCTCACCACCACAGTTATAACATTTGATCGGCTTAGCTTGACCTTGATTACCATTCCTTCCTCGATTACGATTACCAACATAACCTCTACCACTCCACCTTTTCCACGATCATCTTGTCTTTCTGAGCTGGTTGCACCACGATCCTCCCATCTCTAACGGTAGCTTGATTGTGTGGGTTAGATCTTTGTTACGAGGTTGTTGTTGGTTTGTGGAGAGAATTCATGTTTTGACTAATCGGAAGAGCTAGTTGATTAATGATGTTTCCACGTGTGCATCGGCATCGACTTGTTTGAACATAGGATCGGGAATGAGTTTGTGATTACCATTACCCATGGGTATGACTTGTGAGGCTTTGGTTGTGATTCCGATGTTTGAGTAGAAGGCGGTTGAGTCATTAGATGAGCTTGTCTCTCCACGGTTGGTTTTGAACGATTAAGAATCCTTTTTCAAACATAGCATGTCTCTCATTACGAAGGAGGAAGGCATAGAGTTGCTCATAGTTTGTATTCTTCAATCCTTTAGTGAGCTTCAGAGGTGATAAACTTGTGCCATTCGGATTCATGTTGTTCACAAATTTTGAGTTCAAATTTGAATGTTAGGCATAGTCATTCGATGTTCCTCATATCATTCACCGACTTATGAAATCTCACATAGTACTCATAGACACTCTCATCTGGTTTCATCTTGAAGTGTTCAAATTAGTCATAGAGTTGTGATTCTCATCTTCCATAGTTAATTCGAACACGAGAGAAGCATCTTGACATTATCCCACTTGCCTTTGCGGTGTTGTGATTGATCGACTTGTAGATGTCTTTTGGAAGACCTTGAAGAACGATGTTAGAAGCCACGATATCGACATCAAATCTCTTTTCTCCTTATCATCGAGCTCATCATATGTCTTTGGTCTATCAATTCCATAGATCATTGTTCCATCTTCATTTGTATCAATTAAGTCTCTAGTCGTCTCAACCCGATATGGTCCTTCATCAATGGATTTGAGAATGTTGAATCCATTTTCCTTTCCAAGACAATACAATCGATTCGTTGAGCTCAAGAGTCGTAGTCGATTCATCAAGCATGGGTGGGCAGTATCGAACCAGTGCTTGAACATCCTCGGCAATAGTGGAAATGATTGTAGGAGCGTTGGATGACATGTTTCTGATTTAAGCGGGATTTTAAAACTCTATGATTAAATCGGAAATAGATTCTTTCACGGATTTTATTAAATCAAGAGAAAACCGTAAGAAAATCACCCAAGTCGCTGAAAATTATGCACCAAGTCGCTATCTACTAATTCACTATTCCACCAAGTCGCTAAAGTCCCAAGTCGCTAAACAAAAGACAAGTCGCTAAATAAAAGACAAGTCGCTAAATAGCAACTTCGCTAAGCCTCTAGTTGCTAGCAAAATTTTGGCGACAATTAGCTAAGATACAAGTCGCTAAAGAATCAAGTCGCTAAATAGCAACTCGCTACTTACCAAGTCGCTAACACAAGTCGCTGCCCGTAGTGGAGAATCCACTACTTGTCTTTGATAGTCGCTAAGTCTAAGTCGCTAACTCCACAAACGCAACTCGCTACAAAATGTAAAGCAAGTCGCTAGCAAGAAAAAGTGTCGTGGGTCAAGTCGCTAGCAAGAAAACTTCACAAACATCACTTTTCAATCAAAACAACCCAACCAAGATGATTCAAGCTTACCAAATGAAAACACGAACACTTGTGATGATTCTAAACAAAAAGTACTAACAAAATCAAGCTTTAACACAAGAAATCAACCAAATGATGCACAAACCACTAAACTTTTCAAACTCAAAACCACCTAAAACCACTAGAAATCCAAAGATGTGCAAGATATGATCTAACCATGGCTCTTGATACCAATTGTTAGATATTTAATTTCACATACACATCAAACCATAACACAAAGTGGGCGTATAAGTGGAATTCTAGAGAGAAAGTTAGAGGTTTAGGGAACTTAGTGAGAGAAAGTGAAAGATATTATTATGAGCTCCAACTCTCTACCTTGGGAGGTAGAGAGTATTTATAGTCTTACATAAGCGCCACACAACAGGTGTGGATCGGGCATACGATGGGTAAAGACCCGTCCAGTCCTCCACGGTGTTACTTAACTAAATACTACTTAACATAAAATAACTATGACTACGAGCATTCTAACGATTACATATACTTGAGGTGTGAGACTCTTTAATACACGGAATTTCTAATTCCTAACAATTTATACCCAATTGTTTCTTTGAATAACACTTGGGATTGAATGAAAATGTATGGTGGTCTCATCTCTAAAAATAAGTTAAGCTTAAGTACAACTATGGGACTTAGTTGTCTATGGATGAGTAAAAGTGTTTGTGAATCTCTAAGCATTTAGTACACAAACTTTTGACCTTTACTCCACCTTATGATCCTATTTATACATAAGTATTTGGACAACAGTTAACAATGAAGACAAAGATGACATCTGCTAGTTTGGACAAAATACATGTGTATTTTGCCTCTGTTACAATATTCTACTTTGAGTATAGGACAACATTGCTTTACGAATAGCAATGATGACCTTTGCTCGATCTTTAGCCATTTGGGGTAAGTTTGACCTTTGCTTGATAAAGACTCTCCCTTATATGTTTCAAACTTATCCGCCTTGTCCCGCCATTCCTTAAGTCTTGATATTTAGTCTCTAAGTCTTGGTCTTCTTTATTGTTGAGGAGACTTTGGTTCGATGAGTTATTGTCATCACTTAGGAACCCATCACCTTCTTCTTTGACTCGGTATCATTCACTTAGTCCTCCTTTGAATAGAAAGTCTTTCTTCTAGACTTATCACGAGCTTCACGAAGATGACTTACTAAGTATTTGTTCACTCGGTGACTTAGTTGTTGTTTATGGTTATATAACACTTAGGGTATTTTCTATTCAAATCCTATTTTAAGGAACCTTGAGTCTTGAATGAACCCAATAGTCTCCCTATTTGGATATAAATATAGCCCAAGTGTTTTGTTTAGTGTAAGTGAGTAAAGGTCTTCTTCTTACTTGAAGATACAATAAAGCAACTAAGAAACAACGATAAACATAAAACATCATTTATTCATAAGCTTACAAAGGTTCCTATCGGTTACTACTAAGGGATGATTGAAATACAACAAAATATACTAAGTCCATTTTGTATCTCATAACTTCAATTTCATTTCTTGGACTTAAAATTCTCTTGATCCGGGTGTTCAACAATCAACTTCCTTAGTCTTCACCATCAACTTCCTCCTGTCGAACAATTGATGATGCTCGACAAGCTTTCTTTAGTCTTGAGCTCTGCTTTAGTTGCAATTTCTTTCCACTTTCCTTTGGGAGGCCGATGCCGTAGTAGTGATTGGTTGTTCTTCGTAGTGGTTTGAAGGATGATATAAAGGCTTTGTAGCTTGAGGCTCTTGAGATTTTGAGCTTGCATGTCTTCATTCTTCCCATCGGTGTGAGACGGAGGTTCTCCGTGACATTCTCCCCAGCAGTTGTTGGACCTTGGTGAGAGCAAGTGTTGGCTTTGGCACTCTCTCGAGGGGTGAAGGTGATAAGGTTTTAAAATGTACCTTTTGAGGGTCGTTTAAGCCCTTATTTGATCACTTTTGTATCCGTTATTACTTAATATCGTTCCTTTTCACTTTTAGGTATCTTGAAGGCAAAATCTTTGGAATGACACTTATTCGGACGAAAAGCGCGAATATCTGAAGAAAATGGCCAAAGTCAAGAATCGAGACACTCAGTGCTGGGCGAGGGGGTGGCGTCGGTGTTATCTGCGACGCCGTCGGACCACTTTTTTGATGGCTCGGTAGCCAAATTGCTTATTTACAAGTGGCGGCGGGTTTTAAAAGAGTAGGTCGTCGCAACTCGGACGACCTAGATTTGATCGAGACGACGTCGAGGCGAAGGGGGCGTCACAAGCATAAGGTGGCGCCGTCGCAAGACTAACGTGGCCAAGGCGAAACCCTAATGGCGCGGCGACCGGCGGCGTCACAAATCAAAGGTGGCGCCGTCGCATATGTAATCTTATATATAGAATCCGAATTTTTAGTTTTCGATGTGTAGTCTTTTGGAGTAAAACCTAAACCGAACCAAGGTTGTCTTGTACAGTATTTTAGGGTTCCATACCATATCTTACATCAAGATAAGTGTTTTACTTCATTAATTCAATTATGTCTTCAATTACTTGTGTGTATGCTTGCATGTTTCCCATGTCCGGCTAATTTACTTGTGTGTTTGCTTAGGGAATATGAAACTTAATTATTGAATATTGATTGGTTGTCTCTTATCTTAATTGTTAATGATCTAGTATTGCGATAGGTCATCCGTTGTGTAGTTAATGCTTGATTAATCTTTGTTGAACCTTAGCTTATAGTACCTAGAGTCATTGTAGGCTAAACCATCCGAAGAGTACCTTAGTGTTAAGTTTATAAATCCTAGAGATTTTGTGGCGATAACCTTTGGTAGTTTCAAAGAGTTAGGGATAAGCATACCCTACGACCTTAGACACACAACGCGATTAAGAATAAGGGCGTGACAATTCAACCATCAATAGGAGATAATTAAGGAGTAATAAAACCTAAGTAAACACATCTTTAAATCATCATACGAGCACACAATAATTAGACATAGACTACATACACCTTAGTTTAGATAATTAGCGAGTAGAAGTAATCGGTGAAATACCAACCCCAAATCAAACCCGAGATTCGTACCTTTCCATTTCCTAAAAACATAAAAGATAAAAATAATCTTCCTCAACCCCAACCTTAGCGTAGTAACTTCTCACTAGCATTCCTATTCCCAGAGAGCGATATCAATTCCGTGGCTTACCCTAATACTACACTACAACGATTAGGTTCCTTTGCCTAGGGTGTTGAAAAACTTGCTCGACGAAAGGAAGTTCCTTTGACCCCGAGCGACGCGTGTAGCGTTATCAAGTTTTGGCGCGTTGTCGGGAATAGAATAGCTAGTTAGGAGTCCACCTCGTTTAGGTTTCTTTGCTTGATTCCTATCAAGTAAACTTTTTCCCATTTTTAGCTTCCTCGTAGTCTATCCCCCTTCTTCGTGACCTTTGTTAGTAACCTCATCACTTTTCATCATGGAAGGTGATAACCAACCACCATTCATCAACCTACCACCAAATGACCCGCCAAGAGGCCGTACTCTTGGTGAATACTCGAGACCAAGCCACCTAGGCTATAGGAACACCATTGAGCTTCCGACCAAGCCCAAACTACGGCCTGCGATCCGACACCATCCGGTTGGTGCAAAGCGGATGTGCATTCCATGGACTTCGTTCGAAGATCCTAATCGACATCTTAAGGATTTCCTTAAAATTGTCGATTCCATCGACCTCGATGCTACTACTCGGGAGACCGCGTCTGCGTCTCTTCCAATTCTCTCTACGGGACCAAGCTAGTAATTGGCTTGGCGACTTCCATGGCTCCATCTCAAGTTGGGATGATCTCACCTCTCGCTTCCTTGCTCAATTTTTCCCACGGGAGAACCACTAAGCTTAGGAATGATATCTTGATGTTCCAACAACGTCAAGGTGAATCTCTCTGAAGCATGGACTCGATTCAAGGACTTACTCCATAAAGTCCCTCATCACGGCATTGATCTTTGGCTCCAAGTCCAACTCTTCTATGATCATGTCAACTTCCCCCAAGCGATCCATTGACCAAGCGGCGGTGGAAAACTTAGTGATCTCACCGCGGAAGAATCATGGGGTATAATAGAGGACCTTGCTCTCTATGACAACGAAAGTTGGAATGACCCCCGTGAGTTGCCCAAAACCGTTAAGGCAATCTCCTTGCCTCCCATTGACTCACAACCTTCCGACCGTAGGATGCTCGAGCTTGAAGATCAAGTTAAATTCCTAATGAGCTCCTACGAAAATCCTAAGTCTTCACGCCATGTGAACAAAGTTTCTTCCTCGTGTGAGCCGTGTAGTGATCCTCATAACACGCGCACTTGCACCGATTCCCGAACAAGCTTCCGTTGACTCGCATCCTCGCGTATTAATGGAGCAGGAGGAAGATTCCTATAACACCGGACCTAGGACTTTTAATGGCCGAGAAGCATGGAAGGCAAGCCCGACTTCTATTGGGGACAAACCAAAGAATTCACTTCCAATGATTTCTCATGGCCCCATCTCACGGCCCTAACCAACAAAACATTGAAGGGATGTTGCAACACCTAGTCGCATCCCAAGAAGCTCAAATAGCTAAGCTCTCGGACCGTTTAACCAACAACAAGCCGAGATGGATAGGAAGATAGATAACCTCTTGAAAGCCATGACCAATAGTGATAGGAAGGTTAATGCTATCTCAACTCCGAAACTTCGGTGTAGAGATTAAGGACCCAGTAAGCTAGCTAAGCACGTTCAATTCGTCAATACCATCACCTTAGTGAAACCTAATAGAACAAATGACGAAGCGAACCATGAAGCGATACTTGAGGTTAGTGAAACACCTAGGAATGAAACAACCGAGGAAGTAGATGAAGTAGACAATGACTATTTCAATAAGTTTCCTACGGAAGAAGAACTATCTCGCCACCCTCACTTAGTGCGTGACCTCCGTCACATGTATGTTAGGAGAAGCCCTAGGATCAAGTTTGGGAACCCTTGGAATCTTAACATACCATGTTGCATAGGACACCTTTTCGTGGCAAAGGCCTACATTGACCGCAAGTCCCCAATAAACATAATGACTAGCACCTACTATAATTGGGTAATGAAGAAGCCTATCCCAACTAGGCAAGATCCCGATAATCCTAGGGTTAGTTGCAATTTTCTTGGTAGAGTTAAAGGATTGCCAGTCTATGTAGTTAGTTTCACATTTCCTCGGATTTCATAATTGTGGATGATATTAGTACGGCCATAGATCCTAGCTTGTCCCCGTTATTCTAGGAAAACCTTTCATAGAAAACACGGGATGACTTATGATCCTCATTAGGAATAGTGCGATTCAAGGATGAGACCGATGATGTAGCTTACCAAATGCCGTTTAAGATTGAGAAGTTTTCATCACTCTCCAATGATGAAAAGGAACTTAAACTATCGGTCTATTATAGGAATGAGGAGGATAAGGAGAAAGGAGTAGATTATGTTATGGCCAAGATTTTCGGTTTCTATAAGGATTGCTTGAACTTAGGACGGAATATAGAACCGATTGGGAGAGGGCGACCTCTTAGAAAGGTGCATCATAGGGCACTTTTACAACATGGAATCCCCAATAGAGACCGTCATGAGGAAGAAGGTGACGGTAATGAAGTCACGTGGGGCGCGACTCTGAGTCTAGCTACAAGACTCATAAATAAAGAAAAGCGCTTCGTGGGAGGCAACCCATGCTTAATTGTTTGCTTGTTTGTGTCATATATCTTTTATTGATTGTTTATTCTCATGTTTAAATTTGTAAAATGCTTTATTTTGTTTTAACCTCGTCTTAATTACATATAAAGGTATTTTACATAAGGGATAAGTGTAGGGAGGATTACACGTTTTCAAAAAAAGCGTAAACATGAGAATTTCAATTAATTAAAAGATATACATGTGTGTTTGTTCGAGTCAAATGCTTGTATCGAGTCATAATGGATGTTTTGCGGAAATTTTCTAGATTCTAAAGATGTAAATTTTCGAAATTTTTCGAAAATCGCGAGACCGGTTTTGTCGGGATAACTTTGGCGTCGAGATCGCAACTGACGGCGTCGGGAAGGAGCAAAACAAGCGATTACTTTTCTCGTTTTCGAGCTACTTATAATTTTTGGAATTTTCGGTCTTAATTTTCGAAGTGCATAAACATCCATTCCACAAGCATTATATCCTAGTTTAGTAGAGTCCTATATATATTATTACCGCCGATTTTCTGCGAAGGTTTCGTTTGTTTTCTTCAAGTGTGCGGGTTTAATTTACCAAGAAGAAGATACATAAGATGAGAAGGAGCTTTTCAAGCAAACGTTCTTCTTGAAGAAAGATGTAACCACCACTTACACGGATCCTACCGAGCTAATCGGGGAGTACTAGTTTCTTTCATCTTTTATTACCTTCCATTATCATAACTTTGATACTTTCGGGAACATTGGGGACAATGTTCGGTTTAAGTGTAGGGAGGAAAATAAAGCGGGAACTTTGAAACTATGCTTATCCTTGATTATTTGCTTTGTCAATTGCATTTGTGTAATAAACCATGAGAAAATGTCGGTTAGGGTAATTTTGGCACCAAATTTAAAATTTTCATGACATATAGGAGTGGGCCATTAGTCTTAACAAAAGCGTCTCATGGATAGGAAGTTATATGACTAGCACAAAACCCTTTACCACTTAAATTCCACCCAAAATGTGAGGATCGCCCTTAGATTAGTAGGAATTAAAGCATTCATCTTTAATGCTTAGTGTGTGAACCGGTAGTATAATAGATTCTAGAACTTGTTTTGTGATGCATCCCGAGATCGCTAGTAAGACTACACTTGTGTAGTTAGGAATAACTAAATGATAAGAGGCATTAGGATAACCCTTGTTTGATACCGTAATATAATTACTTCTTCCACATCGGTTGAGTAATTCCCCACACCTTTGCGTTGTACTCATCTTTAGTACACGATACCCTAGTTAACCCCTCGAGCCTATCCTTTTCGCGGTTCTCGTGATGTTTTGGTTTTCGGAATATCAATGAAGAGCATTGTTTACACCCAACCCCCAAATGTACACCCAAATCGCCTTAGCCTACCTTGTATGCACTCACTTTTAGTGCATTATTGTTATCATACTAAACCCTTAGTTCAATTATCTAGTTGCTTGCATAAGTTGCTAAGTCGAGTCATATCCTTTGTACACAGTTTTGGGACGATTGGGACTCATGGGAAAAGTTAAAGTTTATGAAATGACGGAAGGGCGTTAAATTCAAATTCCCTTTATTTGCGTAATAATGTACTCCAAGTGTTTTGATCTTTTCAATTCGGGTCATATTAGTGTTAGAGTAATAAAACTCAAGTGTAGGGATGTGCCTATAAATCCCTATCATTTTGATGTTATCGTAGAGGATGGTAGAGTAAAAGTGTATGAAAAAAAAAAAAAGAAAAAAATAAAAAAGAAAAAAAAAAATAGAGTGTTGAAAAAAAAAAAAAACATACGGGCTACCATCCTACATCTATCTTTAAATTTATGTTTGTTTGTTTCGGTTATCTAGAGTCTAGAGTGTCGAGTCTTGGCTTAGCAGCGCCATTCTTCGCATGCTTGTAACATAAAGATTTTGACTTGCCACCACTAAATAGCCTATCCCACCAAACCCTTTGTTTCCTACCGTAAGCCTAACATTACAACCCTTTAAAAGACCTCTTTGATAGTCTTTCCTAGGTGCTTACGCCAAAGCGATGGAGGTTTGATCTAGTCTCAAGCCTATGGTAATCTATGTACTAGGACCGGTTAATGAGTGTTTATCTTCCATTTCCAACTTGTTATATTTCATATACACCGAGAGATGTGAGTATCCAAACACCCCATGTGAGGTGCTAGTATGTAATTTCGTGCTTGTTATGACTTTTTGGGGCTTATATGTGTTGTGGATTGTTCTAAACCAATGCTTCATGACCCCTAACTTATAAATTAATTGGCTAAAAGCACATTTGCTTGAGGACAAGCAAATACCAAGTGTAGGGATATTTGATAAGGTTTTAAAATGTACCTTTTGAGGGTCGTTTAAGCCCTTATTTGATCACTTTTGTATCCGTTATTACTTAATATCGTTCCTTTTCACTTTTAGGTATCTTGAAGGCAAAATCTTGGAATGACACTTATTCGGACGAAAAGCGCGAATATCTGAAGAAAATGGCCAAAGTCAAGAATCGAGACACTCAGTGCTGGGCCGAAGGGACGGCGTCGGTGTTATCTGCGACGCCGTCGGACCACTTTGTGTGACTCGGTAGCCAAATTGCTTATTTACAAGTGGCGGCGGGTTTTAAAAGAGTAGGTCGTCATGACTCGGACGACCTAGATTTGATCGAGACGACGTCGAGGCGAAGGGACGGCGTCACAAGCATAAGGTGACGCCGTCGCAAGACTAACGTGGCCAAGGCGAAACCCTAATGGCGGAGACCGCGGCGTCACAAATCAAAGGTGCGCCGTCGCATATGTAATCTTATATATAGAATCCGAATTTTTAGTTTTCGGTGTGTAGTCTTTTGGAGTAAAACCTAAACCGAACCAAGGTTGTCTTGTATACGTATTTTAGGGTTCCATACCTATCTTACATCAAGATAAGTGTTTTACTTCATTAATTCAATTATGTCTTCAATTACTTGTGTGTATGCTTGCATGTTTCCCATGTCCGCTAATTTACTTGTGTGTTTGCTTAGGGAATATGAAACTTAATTATTGAATATTGATTGGTTGTCTCTTATCTTAATTGTTAATGATCTAGTATTGCGATAGGTCATCCGTTGTGTAGTTAATGCTTGATTAATCTTTGTTGAACCTTAGCTTATAGTACCTAGAGTCATTGTAGGCTAAACCATCCGAAGAGTACCTTAGAGTTAAGTTTATAAATCCTAGAGATTTTGTGGCGATAACCTTTGGTAGTTTCAAAGAGTTAGGGATAACGCATACCCTACGACCTTAGACACAACGCGATTAAGAATAAGGGCGTGACAATTCAACCATCAATAGGAGATAATTAAGGAGTAATAAAACCTAAGTAAACACATCTTTAAATCATCATACGAGCACACAATAATTAGACATAGACTACATACACCTTAGTTTAGATAATTAGGCGAGTAGAGTAATCGGTAGAAATACCAACCCCAAATCCAAACCCGAGATTCGTACCTTTCCATTTCCTAAAAACATAAAAGATAAAAATAATCTTCCTCAACCCCAACCTTAGCGTAGTAACTTCTCACTAGCATTCCTATTCCCCAGAGAGCGATATCAATTCCGTGGCTTACCCTAATACTACACTACAACGATTAGGTTCCTTGCCTAGGGTGTTGAAAAACTTGCTCGACGAAAGGAAGTTCCTTTGACCCCGAGCGGCGTGTGGCGTTATCAGTGAGGGTTGATATGATCATGACTCAACCGACTTGTATATGTCGGTGAGTATGTGGAGTTAGAGGGTTTGCGAGGACACCGAGTGTGATTTCTCAGTATCCTCCGTTGGCGTTTGTTTTTGTGGTACTTGGTTCCTAAGTGGGTGTCTCTTTGGTCAAGGGCTTTTTTGCATTTTCGAGCTTAGAAACAGAGTCTCAGTGGCAAGTGACTCGGGTTCAGTTACCTTCTTAGATCTTTGTTTCTTCTTTCCTTTATGTGAAGAAGGAGGAGACACTAAATCCTTGTGATTGTTAACAACAATCATATGGTTCGTCAATTCAATTTCAGTGACTTTGGATGGGTCCTTGGTAAAATTTGAGGGACTTAGGATGTCATGAAGATACCCAAGACTTTCATCGTGAGTATAGTCAGAACCCAGTAACCTTTCTAGAGCACAAGAGATAAACCTAGGGTAAGAAACGTATTTCACCCTAGTTTACTCAATAACTTGGTTACGAGATCACTGTAAATGATCTCTCCTATGTCGACCTCAGTCCCAGTAATGAGACTTTAGTCTATCATCTGCTGAATAGAATTAACATGTTCAGTGGATGAGTAGTTCCCGCCGAGAACCTAAATCACAAAGGTGAACAAAATTCTCCAAACCACAAGAAAAGAGATCTTGTTGACATGGGTTTTGTCCAAGTAACTTGGATTTGAAACAATTTTGGTCAATTCAGCCTTAACAACGTTAGAGGAAGGGTGAGCAACATACTTACCCTTTTGTAGGCAAGGTCGGTGGATGAACAAAGGGTGTTAAAATCAATGGTCGATGGCATTTGGCGTTCATCATTGCCAATTTGATGAGATATTCCCTGAGTGGGTGTTGCTCAGTCTCATCAGCGGGTGGAGATAGGTCAAAGGCAATGGCTGTACTCCAAAACTCCCTGAGGAAGTTTTGGTAGAGTACTGAGGGACATTTTTTAAAGGAAATTTTTAAAGGTCAGTTATACAAAAATTTCATTATTGGTTTGTAGACTGGACATTTTGTTGGTAGTTAAAGTTACCCACAATATTGATTGTTTGAAAGGTCACATTTTCAAGAGTCACGTTGTTCCATTGAGGAGCATACATGATTCCTTGTTCTACTGCCATTTTAAGAGATTTTTAAAAAAGAAATCAAAGTTTTAATGGCAGAATATCACACACCAGATGGTCAAAAGTTGGTTCCAACTTGATCGTTGCCGTGAATGTGGGATATGTTATCAAGAAGATTTATACTAAGATTGATATCTTGGTATGAAACAACTTGATCAAATAAAGATCTTGAAAAAGGGTTTTGGTGCGGGTAATAAGAGATATGAAAGCTTATATCGGACAATTAAGAACACACGAACTTTTGCTATGAGAGAAAAATGGCGAGTTTTTTTTTTTTTTTTTTTTCTTTGAGAATTTTGTGTGTTTTTGTTTTGAAAAGGATATTTATAGAGTGGTGGGGCGAGTAAAAATTTTAATATAATTTTTTTATAGCGGTTAAAAATAAAACGTTTGATACCCACATTTAAAGCCACCACTCATCACCCATCGTTTTCGCGACTATCAAGGTGAATAGTCGCATGATTCTCAATGATGTTTTGCAGAGATGATTTGACACAATATGTTTGTGTGTGTGCGAATTAATGCCAAGTGGGTTGTTGGTGGGCTCATGACATTGGATGAAAGTTGAAACAAAAACGGAGAGAAGCCGAAATTTGTATTAAGGGGACTCAAAAAAATTTCCGGTTAGTAACATATGATTTCTTGTTTAAGAAGTTGGAGTGAAGTTTAAATCGTTTGACATACGGGTTCAGTGATATATTTTTTCCGGTAGTAACACGTACTTACTTGATTAGTTGAGAAAATGAACAAAATGGGCAAATGTTACCTTAAGTGGTAGTGAAGATGGGGAATTAAAGAAGATAAGCGCGTCGTTTTTATTAGACATGAACCATTGACAGAGGCTAGAATGAAAACGTTATGAAACATGGGATATTATTTAAGCGCAAGAAGGCAACTTTTTATAAAACTTTTGAAAATAATCCTCTTGTTTTACTAAATTTTCATTTGCAAAACTTAAATTTACAATCCGGCCAAAAGGAACAAACTAAAAGTACTCTATAAAATTTTCAAAAGAAAAAGAAATAGGAAATGAAAGTAATATATTTTCATTTTCCTAGGTATCATTACGTCCACATTTCCATACTTTTTTTTCCTTTGTAGCCCACGTGACCAATCACTAAAAGATACTACTCCGTAATATCCATCATCTTCATTCTTTATTGCTTTCTACCATGGTCGCCACTTTTCCGACAAATCGTTTATCACCTCTTCTTTCTTTCTTTATTCTTCTTCTAAATTATATCATAAATTTTTCTATCTAACAACACCATCTACATCACACAAAACCATTTCACAACACCAACAACTTAATGCGGGTTGTCGCCGTCTCGCTCACGATCCACCACTAGGGACGGCCTGGGTTGGGGTGGCGAGCACCTCCGACCCCCCTCGGCTCCTTCCACGACAAAAACATATATTCCTTTATTAAATATGTTATGTCGCCAACCTAGGACATTTAGTAACCAAATACTTAGAGCATTTAGTTTTCATTGAATGTCATTGTCAATATCACGAGCCCCGAATGGATCTTCATTTAATGAGAGTTGTTTTGGGGTAGGTTATTCAGGACCATTTATTTGTTCGGGACATTTATTTTGTTTAGGGACTAGATTTATTTACACCATGATGAGTATTAATTAATCGGTGGCACGATCATCAATAATCAACATGCCTAATTTCGCTTTCGGTCTTGTGAAAGTGGGTTCATCAAAGGTTTTGTGAAGATATCGACTAGTTGATACTTAGTGGGGATGAAGTGTAACTCAATGTCTCATTTCATAATGTGGTCCCTAATGAAATGATATCGATATCAATGTGTTTGGTTCTTTGATGTAGTATTGGGTTGTTGGAGATGGAAATTGCACTTGTATTATCATAAAAGATGGGTACCATCTTGTAGTGGATGTAATAGTCAATAAATTGACTTTTCATCTAAAATACATTTGCACAACAACTAGCAGCAGCTACATATTCAGCTTTAGCTGAGGATATAGCCACTGATTGTTACTTCTTGGTGCTCTAACAAACTAGTCTTCCTCAAAGAAATTGACAAGAGCCTGGTGTGATTTTTCTGTCCATGTTGCGCCTTCATAGTCCGAGTGCGAATATCCTTTGAGGTCAAAACACGAACACTTGGGATACTAGAGCCCAAGGTTTAAAGTACCTTCGGTACCAGGGATTCTTTGGCTACAATGAGGTGTGACTCTTGGATCTTTGTAGTTAAGCTAACCACATAAAATGGAACAACAATTTACATATATAAATTTAAGATAATGCATTTGATAATGAATTGGAAGCGTTTTGCCATAAATGATAAATAGTTTAGCCATCTCAACAATTCGAGCACACATACTATAGCTTTTGGGTTTTGTAGTGATGCAAAAAGGTCAAGATGCTTATGTAATACAATTGTACCAACATAGAACCTTAAACTTAAACACAATCATGGTAGAGATTTTTAACAGAATCACTTGCTTATACTATAAAAATTATTGACGTATCATTTAAAATACAAAATACATAAAGCGCTATTATTACTACGAAATTAACATGTTAAAAATGGCTTGACATGAGACGCCAAACACTAAAAGTGATTAAGTAACAAATATTAAACTATAGCGTCTCCGCTACAACACGCATCAACCTAATTTCTCGTTAGAGACATAAAACAAACATTATTTTTCAAAATCACTTGCGAGCCTACAACCGTTAATGACAAAAAAAAAAAAATTTCTTAAAAAGAAAACCACCTATTTGGTTCCACAAACTAAATATTTTCAATGTCATTCTCAAATATTCAAATGATTGTTAAAAATCATACTCTTATCTTAATAGAGGCTATATAAATAAAGAGTGGCGGTCCCTTGCAAAGGGATATAAAATAAAAGTGTAAAAATAAGTTTCGTCCGTCCGATTTTTAAAATCTTCCAACAAATTCAATCCCAGGTTGGGATTTAAACTAAAAAATACACCAGTGTTTTACTAATAGAATGGGCATACGCGTAATTTCAATTCTCAGAACCAACTTCTCAGTTCCCTCTCAACTCTCAGATTCCCTCATTTCTCTCTCACAAAAAAACTCGCAAATCCTCTAAATCCTCTCTCTACAATTGGGGATCTAATTAGAGTTTCTTCAGATAAAAAAAACATGATTTTCACTCAATTTTACGGTTTAAAGTGAAGGATTTGCACTCGGAAAGATGAAAGCAAAAAGTAAGTTCATGATTTATTTTTTAATTTATGTTTTAATTTTGTTTTATTTTTTTTATTTTTTTTTTAATTTTAGTTTTTGCATTCATCATTTATGTGTTAGTTTATTAGAATTAAAGAAAAAAATATGAGTTTTTTAGAATAAAAATTATTCATCAGTTATATTTAGTTTATTTTTGAATAATCTGATTTTAATCTTATTTTATTTAAATTTTTAGGCAAATAAGAAAAAAATGAAAATGATGGAGAAATATAGTGTATGATTATTCGGGAAGAATTAGAATTATTTTATCGGTTTATTTTTAGATTATTTTGTATAATCGATTTTAATCTTATTTTATTTAAATTTTTAGGCAAGTAAGAAAAAAAAATGAAAATGATGGAGAAATAGAATATCTATTCGGAAGAATTAGAATTATTTTAATCTTATTTTATTTAAATTTTTAGATGACAGAAAAACGGAAGAACTCTTCAAGGAAAAAAGATCAAAAAACAGACACGACCGTCTGCAACTCCCCGAGACAAATGAAGGTACCACATTCATTAAAAAGTGGGACAATAGATTGTTACAAGGTATATGCTATGTTCATCAGTTACCTGTTCATCAGTTATTTATTTTGTTCATCAGTTATTAATAGTAGTAGTTTGCGAAGATTATTAGGTTGTTTGTTTTTGTTAGATGATAATAGTCTTACATAGTATATGTTATGTTCATCAATTAGGTGATAATACTCTTGTTTGAATTTGGTTAAAAACGCTCTCATTGGTATTAACTTTCTAGTTTGTTACAAGGAATATGTTATGTTCATCAGTTAGTTGTATGTTCATCAGTTATTAATAGTGATGTTTTTGCTCATAATTTAATTGATTTTCTTCAATAAAAGTACCAAAACAAAAACATGATGAACTTGCCAAACATCTTTTGTTCATCATGTTTTTGTTTAAATTTATAATCATCAATTGTTATGTTCATCGACTTGTTGTATGTGGTTTTTTACCAAAACAATTAATTGTTCATCGATTATTTATTTTGTTCATCGATTATTGATAGTGGTAGTTTGCGAAGATTATTAGGTTGTTTGTTTTTGTCATTTTGACCATCCTTGTCCCTGAACATGATAATCAAAACTCACCCTATTAGAAATCTTATTAGGGTGTCACATTAGGGCTCAATGCTTCTCCAAACCTTCCATAAACCAAATATGTTCTAGCGGGTCACTTGCAATATTTTAAGTAAATAGTAACTCTTTGGGCCTAGTCCCAAGCACATTAAAAAATTCTAGTAAGTTGATACGACTTAGGTTCGATGGAAACCAGATGACGACAACAAATAGGTTCGATGGTAATCGATGCTTTTGGTGTTTATAACGACTTGGAAAATATAGATTTTAGTTGTAATAACTTTTATGGTGAGTTATCAACTGACTGGGAGTAGGGTGAAAGTTTAAGGACTCTTAAGATGTAAAATAAGTTAGTATGGAAAATCCCGACTAGTTTAGGAAGATTGATTTCACTGATATATCTTTTGTTAGATGATAATAGTCTTGTTTGAATTTGGTTAAAAACGTTCTCATTGGTATTAATTTTCTAGTTGGTTACAAGGTATATGTTATGTTCATCAGTTACAACGTATATGTTATGTTCATCAGTTAGTTGTATGTTCATCAGTTATTAATAGTGATGTTTTTGCTCATAATTTAATTGATTTTCTTCAATAAAAGTACCAAAACAAAAACATGATGAACTTGCCAAACATCTTTTGTTCATCATGTTTTTTTTAAATTTATAATCATCAATTGTTATGTTCATCAGTTAGTTGTATGTGGTTTTTTTGACCAAAACAATTCATTGTTCATCAGTTATTTATTTTGTTCATCAGTTACTGATAGTGATGTTTTTGCTCATAATTTATTTGTTTTTCTTCAATAAAAGTACAAAAACAAAAACATGATGAACAAAAGATGTTGACTTGCCAACATCTTTTGTTCATCATGTTTTTGTTTAAATTTATAATCATCAACTGTTATGTTCATCAGTTAGTTGTTCACGATTTTATTTTGTTTATCGGTTACTGATAAATGAATTATGTTTTATTTGATATGTACAGTTTCAAAAAAGGCAAAGAAATATGTTCCTGTAAAAGCATATTCACCAAGTGATGATGATTTCGTAAAGGATGCATTTAAAGGAAAAATAACTGAAGTTTCTAAGGTTCTTAAACGTAAACGTGACAAACCGGTTACTCAAACTCAAAACCAAGCTGCAATCTGAAACAAGTTCAAAACAAAGATTCATCAAAACTTCTAGTTCATTTAAACCGTTCTTTCCGATGACGGTTCAAACTTCAAGGGTTTTAATAAAGTCACAGTCCATTATTTGAAGTTATTAAGATTTAAGCGATGCCCAAAAGAAGCAGTTACAACTTTATGGTTTGGATCAATGTTAGAGTTTGAAATTAATGCAATGCCAAGCCGTTTAGGATATTGGTTGCTAGAAAGGTTTGATGCAGAAACAGGAACCTTGAAGGTATTTGGTAAATCTATTGAGGTTACCCCTGAAGCTGTTCAGCAGACAACTAGATTACCAATGGTCGTTTTGAAGTTGAAATCGTGATGTGTTGAAGGAAAGAGCAAATCTTGTTTACCAAGAATTTAAAATCAATTCAAGGATGTCAAGATTATATGCTAATAAACATTTGCTCAAAAGAATGAAGATTCGGATAAAGAAAATGATATTGGAAGGCTATTTTGGTTGAATTTTTAGTCATGTTTGCTACTATTATGGCGCATGTGGTTTCAACAGGGACTCTTAATCTAAGCATTATACCACCTCTAAGTTCTCTAGAAAATGTGAAAGAAATGGATTGGTGTGAATACATCTTTGGATTATCTGAAGTCACAAAGTTTAATTTGGAAGGCGGGAAGGCGCTTCTTTGGCCCACTCTTGTTCTTGGAGGTAATTTCTATCACTTTACGATGAACATATATGTATAAAGCGATGAACATATATGTATTAAGCGATGAACATATATGTATTAATTGATGAAATTTATAAATGATAAACCAAATTTTTTAAACTAAACTTTAACTTTAAAATGTTGTTGATATTCGCCAATTCATGCCTGAAAAATCCACAATATCTAGCTTTTGAATACTGGAAAACAGGTTTCATAACTGAATTGGATGAGATGATGTTTGGGAAAGACAGAAAAAAAATCGTAAAGAAAGAAGATACTGAAGAGAAAGAAGAAATGGACGATGACGAAGAAGAAAAAATGGACGATGTTGGAGAAGATGAAATACAGAATGTTGAAGTACCCTCAAAAAAACCAAAAATGACAAAGACATTGCTTAAAGAACTGAGGACTCCTGAGAAGAAAAGAACTGAAGGTATACTAAATTGATGAACCGATGAACAAATGACTTTATTATATTTACATCTATCTTATATTCTATTTTTTCTTATAAGCGGGCGATGCGGAAGAAGATCAAAGCGTATTGATTAAAACACCGAGTACTAAAAGAAAAAAGTTAAAGGTAAGCATATTTTTAAAACAAGCGTATTTTTCGTCTTTAAATAAAAATAATTAGCTTCTATTTTGCGAAGTTGAAAAAGCAAAGAATGATCAAAGAAGGGTTGTATTACTTTAGAAGGTATAATAATTTGATAACCGATGAACATATGATTTTATTATATGTTCATAGTTTTATATATATGTTCATCGTTCATTAATACATATATGTTCATCGGTGTTAATTAAAAACTTGTGTTTAAACAATTGGATGGTGGACAAGAAAGACAAATAGTACCGCCAGAAGAACAGAACATATATGTAGTGGAAAAGCTGATAAACATGGTAAGAATTGATATGTATATACTAATGATGAATTGTGTAAAACATGTTAAAAAGCGTTACTGAAAAATACCTTTTTGTTGATGAAAAAGGAGCAAGAGTTATAGAATACAGAAGAAAATTGAAAAGAAAATCAGTGATGACAGAATTAGAGAGGAAAGAGCCTGAGTTTGAAGGTGAAATTGGGGATACAGATGAAAGACCCCGTGCTTGATGGTGACATTGTAGCACAAGATACATTTGAAGGTCAAGAACTTCATGATACTCTTCATACAAGTGAAGGCGTAATGGGTGTTCATATAGATGATATTGGCGAGCATCAATGGTGCGATGAAGATATGATGGGTAAAAATTTATGTGATCTTTGAAATTTGTTTATATTGACCATAGATTAGTTATTAAGATATATATTTTAAAATTTTATTCAATCATTTAACAGATTCTGGTAATCAGCTGATCGGAACTGATGAAAGTGTTGAAACTCGTAATCCACTGACCGGACCTGATGGAACTGAAGAAAAGGAAAATGATGAACAAAAGAGCTTGTCATCTGACAGTATTAAGCTCACACAACAATTATTAGTGATGGTTTTAGAATTTCAAGGGATTTATTCACAATTCAAATCACCAGAGGTAAAAATCTTTAATATATCTTAGAGTAATAAATATTTTGTATATCATATTTATTAAGTTTTAAATAATAACAGGAATTTGACCATTCATTGAGGAACATGTTAACAATATTTCAAGAGCTGAAAACTGAAATTGATGACATGTTAAGAGCTGCATTGGAAAAATACCCTCGACATAGAGCCTTGTTGGAAGTACAGGAATGGATGAATAGGTTAGTAAACAAAGTGGGTGAAAGCTCGAAGGAAATTGTTGTTCATCAATCTCAATTTGAAGGTGAAGAAGTTGATTTAGATGTTGATGAAGATGGCTCGAACATGAACCAACGACTAAAAAAGCGATGAACATAAATGGGATCTCTGGTGATGAATAAACACGAATGATGAACCAACACAGACTGATGAACCAACACTAACTCAATTGTTCATGGATCCATAATTCGTGAAAGATTATGAACAGATAGAAAGTCAAAAGCAAATGATAAAACCAGAATTCTTGTTGTTCAATATCACAGAGGTGGAGAAAAATAAGTGTCTGGATATGATTTTGTATGAAAAGACAAAACCAGTGATTAGTTTGGATGAATTAATTGCCAAATTATCTTTCTTGAACCAATCATCAGACATGCTTGGAGAAGCAGTAGATAAGGATGCTTGGCAAAACATTCTGAAGGATGCTTCAAAAGTTGAAATTTCATTTAGAAATTTGACAACTGAACCTGAAGAATTTTCAACACCAAAGCCCAAGATGATAATGCCGATATCATATGTGAGCGCAACACCAAAACAAAAACTGAAAAGGATATCATATTTGAGCGCAACACCAGAACAAAAACTGAAAACCACTCAGCTAAGTTCATTCAATACAATTGCTAAAAAGCTGAAAATACCAGCCCCAAAAGAAAAAATGCAAAAAGAAGAAGACTTGGGAAAAAGAAAAGTGAAGCCGATGCGAGCACTCAAGTCTCCTTACTTACAAAGAGTGGTAGTCATGAAAACAAACCACATGACAATGAAAAAAGGTCATTGAGACTATCTTCTCCACACAAGGAAATGTAGAGTAAGTAATCTAAATTATGCTCATGAATTTAAAATTCATATTGGTTCATCAAAAGCAAAAAAATAGGAATGTTTTTTACTAAAATATTATGTTAATTTTAAATTGCAGTGATATTTTGTTTAAGTCCTACTTTTTTGATGGTCTGAGAATACATTTTGAGAGCTTGCAATTTGGAAATGAAATAATTGTTGCGGTAATTGACATGTGTACACACTTACTGAATATCAGTGAAGAAAGGAGAAGTCCTCAGTCGTTGAAAAGACTATTCTGCAGTACATCAATTATTGTAAGTTATATAAAAGAAACAAAATATTTTTCATTAGTTAAATCCAATTACCCTTATGTATTTTGATGAAAAACAAACAAAGAAGATGATGCAAGGGGATATAAGGAAGGCTTTTGTATATAACAAGTTTGAGGAAAACATGAATAATGCTTTATTCCTGTCAACTTATAAATCTATTCATGATATAGATCTGGTAAACAATTTTATTTTTATTAATTAGTATAAGATAAAAAGCGATGAACACTCCATGTATGGCATGTCTTTTTCCAATGTTGCTCAATGATGATCATTATTATGTTGTCTGCATTTCAATTTGAAAGATCCTCAAATTCACGTTCTAGACAACATGCTTCACAATCGAAATTGGGAGAAAGTTATGGGAAGAATCGGGTAATTTGGTAAGTATTCGAGTGTTTCAAATTATCTTCACCAATGCATTTAAAAAGTAAAGAAACTCATTGTTATTAATATGTTATTACATAAAAGCACTTTTTAAAGTTTTGAGTAAAAAAGCAACCACGCGTAGCAAACTTGAAGGATTACAAGCTTTGCATTGTTGAGATGCCATGGAGAACACAAGACAATGTGATTGATTGTGGCATTTTCGCCATGCGAAATATGGAAACATATCAAGGAAGCATGGCAAAATATGATCTTTGGATTTGAACTAGAAGGAAAAGAACAAGAGGAGCAAATAAGGAAATTGAGAATGAAATATCGACAAAGATTACGCTATCGACTCAATGAAAACAAAGAAGGAATTGAAAAGAAGTTCAAGCATATATGAACTTGGATTTGAAGACAAGGAGAAAACTCCAACAAGAATCGATGAAGCCATAATTTAGCCGTGTCGACTACTTGATATTGTTCCTACGACCAATGTTCCTAAGTGAAAACAATGTTTGGTTTTATTACGTAGGTTCGTATGTTTTGTTTAATATGAACATCCGGAATATTTGGGTTTTTTGTCAAGTATGTTGAAATATTTGGTTGGTTGGTCATGTTATGCGACTTGGTTTTCAAAAACAAATTTGTGTAAGTGAAGAATTTTAGTTTAAATACCAATATACATGCTTCTATAAACCGATAAATTGATGAATAGTATACATGAGTTAATTATTATTATTATTATTATTATTATTATTATTATTATTATTATTATTATTATTATTATTATTATTATTATTATTATTATTATTATTATTATTATTATTATTATTATTATTATTATTATTATTAAGCGGTGAATATTTTTATTAAAGCGATGAACAAAACATTAATAATAAAGCGATGAACAAATAGTTTTAATAAACTTATGAGCAAACATTTACTTACTTCTATAAAATGATTAATTGATGAATAATGTACATGAGTTATTTATTATTATTATTATTATTATTATTATTATTACTTATTATTAAAGCGATGAACATTTTATTAAAGCGATGAACAAAACATTAGAAATAAATTGATGAACAAGCAGTTTTAATAAAGCGATGAACAAACATGTACTTGCTTCTATAAAGCGATAAATTGATGAAAAGTGTACATGAGTTAATTTATTTTATTATTATTATTATTATTATTATTATTATTATTATTATTATTATTATTATTATTATTATTATTATTATTATTATTATTATTATTATTATTATTATTATTATTATTATTATTACTTGATTATTATTATTGTTTATGTTTATTAAACTAGTGAAAATTTTTATTAAAATTAAGCGATGAACAAAACATTAATAATAAAGCGATGAAACACTTTTTTTAATAAAGCGATAAACAAACATATCAACAACTAAACCTTTATTATATCTAAGAGTATCAAAATTCAAAACATATCAACTACACCTTTATTATATATGACAAGAAAAGAAAAAGGAAACAAAAGCTAAGCAACAACACAAGCATTCATATCGGACAACCGCCTTCTTAGCGACCAACCGCCTTTTGCTTGCTCTCTTTTATAGCGACCTTATCATTAGCCTTCTTAGTAGCAATTTCAGCTCTAATAGCATTGCACTTGGCTTGATCATGATCTTTCATGCTACATTTGCAATATCTGAGTTCTTCCTACACTTCCCACTTGGATTAAGCGAGCGCTCAAGACTACTCTTAATCCTTTTCTAGAACCTTTAGTACTAACTTTGTTTTGAAAACAAATCGGGGTAATAAAATTAGATGATCAAAAAATCTCGAAAACACATGTCGAAAAAAATCATAACACAAGAAAAAAATGATGAACAAAACATTAATAACAAACTGATGAACCTATGTGATAACATAATAGCTAAAAGTCAATAGGTGATGAACCAAAAACAATAATGTTCATCAACTTAAAAAGCATACAAACTAACTGTTAACCTATAATAACTAAAATAAAAAAAACCAAAAACAAAAATAAATAAACTAATTGATGAACATATGATAAGATAACATATGAACAAAAAAAAAAAAAAAAATAACAAAAAGCATTAAGCGATGAACAATAGTACTAACCTATTTTGGAACATTTACAATGGTCTCTACCGGTTGCGACACACCAAGAATAGAAGCAAGCCTATCTCGTTTATTAGTCTTTTTGGTATAGGAAAATCAATCGCCGCCGCCATTAAGCGAACGATGATCTCTAAACTTTTGCGGTAGCTCGGATCATCTCGCATAACGATTCACACAATACTCGACTACTCGAATATCTCACGCAGGATCATATCGGGAATGTCACGTGTGGCTTGAATGGTCGATGCGGTGGTAATGAATCCTTTGACCAACGCCTAAGCACGTATTTCTTTGTAAACTTTTAACCTTCGACAACCGAAGAACATAAAAGATATGACGACATAAAAGTCCATATGACTCAAAACGTTTGCACGCATAATCGATAAAGTCTTGGTTGGTTTACACAAGACCCGCAAAAAAGAAAGTAGTACATACGGTGGTAAATTACGAAAAATTGATGAACAATAACTAATAAAAAAATTATTACAAAAGACTAATGAACAAAAACTAATTATATAAAAGATATGTTCATTAAAATGTAATTTTATAACGATAAAAACCGATGAACAAAACTAATGAACAAAAAGCGATGAGCAGTTAAAAAGATGTTACCTCATACAAAACTTCATTTACAAGGCCCTCCACTTGACGATGTCGCCTAGAAATCTGCTCATCTTCACCAGTATCTTGTATAACATATTTTTTGCCAGAATCGTCAACCGAAACACTAACCGACATACATGAAATCACATAAGCATAAATCTCAGTTTGAACATCAAAGAAAATTGACCGAGTGTATAATTCTGAGGCCTCCTATTCTAAATCAAGTTCAGTGTGCATATCTGGAATAGTATACCGACTGTCATGATCATTTTTACGTTAAGAAAATCTTTGGCACCCCACCACACTATCAAAATGATTATAGAACTCCCATAAAGTCAAATCAATACTTGTCAATCTACCATAAGCATTGTTTTCACTCTCGACCTAGAAGAAGTTCTCATCAATCCCGACATCGGTTCATCCCTATAATATTTGGTATCCATTTATGCCTCAAATTATACATATCGAAAGCCATTTGTGTCCCTTCAAATCAAAATCAACTAACAACAGCTCCCACAAATCCTCAAACTCTCCAGGCTCTATTCTATCAGTCCAAACAATATCCGATATTCTTCTTTTGAAAGTAAGATCTTTAGCTAAAACAGGCCCAACCTACAAAAATGAAAATAAGATTTAATGATGAACATAACTCATTGATGAACATAATATAAAAAAACTCGTTGATGAACAAAATATTAAAAACTAATAGATGAAAAAATAGTTGATGGACAAAAATTAACTGATGAACAGAGCTAATTGATGAACTTAATTTTATAATACTAACTGATGAACAAAAAATAGTTAATGGCCAAACACTAACTGATGTACATAAGTCATTGATTAATTTACTTATAAAACTAACTGATGAACAAAAAATTTAATCAACAAACACTAACTGATGAACATAATAAAAAAGTTGATACACTTAAATAATTAAAAAAAAACAAATATGATTGTGGAACATACCTTTGAAGTCAACTTCTTCATGATATGCTACATGCATAATCTGTGACGAGATAATGGGAACACTGACCCTATAGCAACTTTCATTGATGCGTCCTGGTCAGTCACAATAACCTTTGGTGCTCGAACAAACGCCTTTTTAAAACATTGAAGCAACCAGATGTAAGATTATTTCGTTTATGATGACAGCAAAGCAGCTCCAAATGTAACACAATGATTGTGATTGTCAATCCCAGTGAATGGTACAAAAAACCATTTTGTACCTATAAAAATATAAATTATAAACCATTACTATATAACTGATGAACCAATATTATATAACTGATGAACCATTATTAAATAACTGAAAAACCATTTACATTATTAGCTAACTGATGAACCATTTACATTATAATATAAGCGATGAACCATTACTATATAACCGATGAGCCAATATTATATAAGCGATGAACCATTATTAAATAAGCGAAGAACCATTTACATTATTAGCTAAGCGATGAACCATTTACATTATAATATAAGCGATGAACCATTACTATATAATTGATGAACCAATATTATATAATTGATGAACCATTATTAAATAACTGAAGAACCATTTACATTATTAGATAACTGATGAACCATTTACATTATAATATAACTGATGAACCATTACTATATAATGGATGTTTCTAGCTTCAAATGTGTCCCCAGTAATGGTCTGTGGTGACTGTGAGTAGGTTTTGAATCCCATTGATAATCTCAAACACACACAAAATACCAGAATAAAGATGATGGGCAACGGGAAGTAATTTTTATACCGATGAACATCATCTTGTTACGCCGATTTTTGTATGTGATTGAGATGATCATTAGGTTTTAAAGGTACAATTGAATATCTTTAAAAACATATGAACTTATAACTTGACAAAAATATAAAAATTAATACTTAAAAAATTATAAAAAATGAACTTACTTATTCGTTCTGAAAGTAGCATCAAATGACATAACATCGCCAAAAGCATAATAGTTCCTTTTTGCATATTCATCAACCCAGAAAAGATTCGTCAACGCATTATTCTCACCGGTTTGATACTCAATGAAAAGTTAGGAAAAAAATCCTTCTTGTTCATCAACATTTCAACTAACATCTGTGCATCATTTTTTCCTATGAAATCAAGCACATCCCTCCTATAATTTTTACAATAAACCGAACTAGCTCCTATAAAGTCATAGTCCCCATATATTTGCCTAAGTAAATTGAAACCCTTCACTAGACCAAGATTGACTTGTGAAGCTTGATATAGAAAAACTTGCTGAGTATAAGTAACTTCACGAGAAGAAACAAGAAAAACGCTATCCTTTTCACTAACAAGGCTGCGATTATGACCCTCAACAAAATCATAACACCAATAACCTTTCCCTGGAATATGCCTAACCCGAAAAGCGCTTTGCAATCAATACGCTTAGGCGAAACTTTCCTACTATTAGACTTCTTCTTCAATGCACCACTTTTGGGCGGGATTTGTACATTCCTTACTACAAACAAAATATTTCAAATCGAAATTTTATCCTTTTTCTTAGATATATATTCTTGACCTAAACGGACCTCAAAACCATCTCTTTTTGCATAATCTTTGTAATACTGATAAGCCTGCTCAAGTGAGTGATACATCATACCATAAGCCGACTTTTGACCAACAGGAATGTCAGGAACCCAAATCTTACAACCCTCCATTTCAGAAACAATACGAACAGAATGTGGAACAGGTTCATACTCATTATATGTGAAAAATTATACAATAATGTTTCAATTTATGGATGAACCAAATATAAAAATAAGCAATAAAGAAAAAAACAGATGAACCTAATAGCAGATAGGTAACGGATCAGTATATAACAAAAAAAGGATAAACTGATGAACCTAAAATACAAATAAACATATAGAAAAAAAAAGTATAAAGCTGATGAACCTAACATAACAGATAAATGATGAACCTAAGACAACATAATAGTAAGTAGGTATGTTCATCAACTAAAACAAAAATATAACAAAAAAAAAGCATAAAGCGATGAATCAAAAATAAAAATAAGTAGATAAAAAAAGTAAAAAGACAAACAGCAAACATAAAAATAAGACTAAAATACACCGTTGGTCCCTAAAGTTGGCACGACGCATCGCGATGGGACGAAACCCGGCCTTTTCATCGTCGGGGGTCCCTATTTCAAGGTTTTCACTCGCTACAAGTCCTTTGACCATTTTGCCGTTAGTCAAGGACATCTCAAGGCGTTACATTTGTCTTTAGTCCAAGGGCAATTTTGTCATTTCAACATATCTATTAAGCGTGCTCTATACACTTTTCCGTGGCTGCTACAGTAAATAGGGCCTAATAAAAGCAACTCATATTCACCACTCATCCCTAAAGTCTCCTCAACCAAAAATAATTCTTATCCTGAATTTTTCCGATCTACTTGTAATAATGGTTCGTTGTGCTTGTGGTAGGCTAGCTGTAGTTAAAACTTGCTGGAATAATGTCAACGCCGGCAGGCGATACTATGCATGTCCTGTTCAGGTTGGCTAGTATTCTACATAATAATGCTTGTATTTTTTTAATTTAACATGTTTAGTTAATAGTTTCATCTTGGAGTCAGCTTTTAAGTGTGTTCAAACGTTTGTTTTCGATTTTTAGGGATCCGGTGTCCCATAAATGGGTGGTTGGATCCACCACGACCACCGAGCAAGGGAGGTGTTCCTCTACTTGCAAAGGCATATCGACCGTAATGAGGCGGCGTTGCAAGAATGCCAACAAGCCCTCATCAGCGAGACCATGGATACTATAGACGCAGTTGCCAGGGCAAATGAGCTAGAGGCTACTCAAGCCGATACCCTAGCTGAACTCCTCCTTGAGAAGGAGAAACTCTGCCGACTGAGGAACTTCTGTGTTTTCTCCTGGATACTCATCATTGCCGTCTGTATATGGTATATCTAGTGGGTTAGCAATGTAGGTGGTTTTTTGCCTTTTGAGTCGGTGGTATGTATGGTCTGTGTAAGTAGACGTGTGGCGATGGTTGACTTTTGAAAAGTCAAGTTTTGATGTAGTTTGGTCCTTCTACAATATAAGTAGTTTTACTTTTATCCTTTAGTCCTTATGAGTGTTATGCCTTTAATACTTTCTCCTACTCCTTATAAATGATCAAACCCTTTCGGTTGCCACACAAATATTATCTAATTCAAACCACACCTTAGTAAAATGATCAAACTCATAACAAAGCTACAAGTATCAAAGATGGATGAATGATGAGGATGGATGAGCAGACACCACTTTTGAGTATCAACATAAACTTGATATGGTGTTGTTCATCCATCTTTCATCCTTCATTCGTGTTTGTTAACCGT
Organism: Chrysanthemum lavandulifolium; assembly: GCA_022545495.1. Classification (NCBI taxonomy): domain Eukaryota; kingdom Viridiplantae; phylum Streptophyta; class Magnoliopsida; order Asterales; family Asteraceae; genus Chrysanthemum; species Chrysanthemum lavandulifolium. The sequence goes on along the minus strand of CM040239.1, from coordinate 218,899,178 downwards.
ATCCAACTCAAAACACGGATCCAAGTATCAAAGATGGATGAAGGCGTATTAAAACAATACCATAAACACACAATTTAACCCATACACTAACATGACATGATTTCATACATAACGCAAATGGATATATTTCCAAATGCATAAAATTTTGTAGTCTACAAAGTTCGAAACATACATTGTTTAAACACGACAAATAATGTTTAGGGAATACATATTCGATGGATAACATTGGCTTTCATATGCTTAACCAACATTTTTTGTGGTGAAGAAAGCTTTCTTGCTATAATCTTGGTCTTAGTCCAAAATGTTTTGGAGACCCACCGAAGCGACATCAACTTGACTTCAGTTGAGTGGACCACACTTGGTTGATCATTACCTTCATACTTGTCACCTGTAACCTTTGCCTTCTTCTTTCTTTGTAACTTTTGGTGGGATGAACATGTTTTTGAGGCTGTTGTGTAGTGCCTTGACTTCTGTTACACCTCCTTGCCCAAGACATGTTTTCTTGTTGTGTCCAAGATTGCCACAAATACCACAAACCACACTCTTACTAGGCGTGACAAGTTCTTGGTTTTGTCACTATTATCATTTTCATAAAAGCCACGGTTCTTTTCTTTCGTGGCCTACCTAATGGTTTATGATGTTTAGGTGGAAGAATGGTTGTAGGCACTTGTGACTTATACCAATGCTCATAACCATTTAGTGGGTGGATGTGGTGTTTGTAAGTTTCTTCCCAAGTCTTAAGCAAGTAACATGGATGCGCCCATGATTCACAGATCCTATCATTCCATTCAACCTCATACACCGGTGGGTAGCAACATCATGTTTACATGGCATACGTAAGCTCCCATCTTCTACATGTACAAGCCCTAGCTTCAACATTGACAAGACACTTGTCTCCCCATCCACCGACCTCATACTTTTCTCCTTCAACCCGTAAAGCGGTGTACTTATAAGCCTCTTTCTTGATTGCATCTAACATGAGTGTTGCCTTTGGTGTTAATGGTCCGGCACACTTTTGAATCACATTCACAACGTTCACTATTCTTTTCATACAATACTCTAATGTATTCCAAAGCGATAATGATGGGTTGGTGCCTACCTCCCACTAGTTTCCCATTGAACACCCACACATGTTATTAAGTAGCACATCGAATCGCGCCTCCCTACAACATGTTTGGTCGGTGCACGAAAAATGTCGTAGAACAAAAGATGTACAAGTAGACATAGATTTGGTTAGGTACACGAAAATGCGACCTTGACCAATGGGTTGGTGGTATCTTACTTAACCAAGCATGGGCGGGTTCGCTAAAACTCTTGAATGCCAGCATCGCCTCAAATTGTTGGACGGTTGTTGCGGCCGCACATCTCCACAAATGTTCCTTGTATGCTTTAGCATTCCATTGCAATTTCATATTATCATGGATGTGCTTCAAACAATATATGTGTTAAGCACTAGGAATATACGCTAATTGGAATGATACCTGCACAAATAAACATCAATTCCTTACTAATAAAACATGCATTTAACGAAAATACAAGTGAATCTAATCAACTAAATGGTAAAATCACCTTTTCACTGTCACGATAAAAGTGTAGTTTGAGTTTGGTTGCAAGTCAAGATCATCTCTTAGACATTCAAGAAACCAAATCCATGAGTCTTTGCTTTCGACACGCAACCGCATAGGCTACAAGGTATATTCCATTGTTTCGTCTATACCGATTCTAAAAGTGGGCGGAAAAGGACCCTCATAAAAGCACCATCTAACCCCAACAACTCTCTTTGACAAGCTTTGTATCCTTCCTTCAAAGCGCCTAAGCATACATACATTCTCTTGAAAACTCTTGTTGGACTTGTTGCATCTGTTGCAGTTTGTACACTTATCCTAACTGTTGTATCTGGGTTAGTTTTCTGCAACTCTTCAACATAGTCTCTTAAAAGGGTGTATTGCTGCTTATGATCACCCCTAATCTCATTTTCGCCTTGTTTTTGCCCTTAATGATTTTTGCATAGACACCGAACTTCAAACTGCTTTCTTGGTGATCTTGAGCATTACGATTGGAATATCTGGATTGACTTGAACTTGGTCAACTATTTGCTTGAAAGAAACTTGTAGTCACAAGCTTTAATGTCTCTTGATTGCAAACATTTGTGTTCATCCTTGAAAGTTCGAACAATCCATACATCTTTATCTCGTATTTTTGGCTACATACAACAACCATGGACACTCTGTTGCTTGCTCCTTGCGCTTCGCAAATATACATCCCTACCAAGGCCTCTAGTTATCGGACCATTTTTCCTCTTTGGGGCTTTTCCCACCACGAACCTTGGTTATTCCACAAACAGGTATTTGTCCAAGACACCTAACCCTAATTCTTTGTTTGTCATTCTTAATTAGTTGCAATTTCCTCCTAGTCTTTATTGAAAGCGGTAGATCCTATCTTTACTTCTTTTGCGATTACAAAACTTTGACCACGAGAAAAAAAAGATTTCGTCCTCTGTTTGTCTTTGCCTCACTTAACTTTTGTTTCTTGTATGCCCTCAATTTGTTCCTCCTAATAACATAGTCATCCTCATTCTCGGAACTACTTGCAAAATCATTATCATCTAACGGATCCAACTCATTTTTCTTAAAAATCATGTGGTAGGTGGTGGTGGTACCTATAGATGGTAAATCTATAGTCTCGGTCACTTTGAGCAGTTAACATCAAAATCGGGCTCCTCAAAAGTATTAGCCTCATCGACAACCGTGTTTCCATCACCATTGTTCTCAATATCATCATCGTCACTCATATAAGTGTCATCTCACTCACATTGTCATCACTTACGACTTCATCGATTTCACTAACCTGCATGATTTACCTTTTGGATATGATCCACATGATTACATGTTTCCTCCTCATGATGACCTAACTCTTGATCATTTTGAGATACCTCTTGAGACTATCTATTTGGATATGCTCAACATGTTTATCTATATGCTAGTTGAAATCACCTACAACATCTTGATGTAATGAGACCTCTACATTTGGAAACAAGGGTTGTGTTTACGGCATCGACTAGATTGTACCAAAGTATTGACTTCAAAGGTTGATGTGTAACCTCACATTTATCCTCTACCACGGACTTATTAACAATGTTTTCTAAGAACAATTTCTTTGAGCAATATGGAACAATAGCAAGAGCGCCTTTTTCTTTGTTGCATCCACATCGACAATAAGCGTCCTAATTGACTTTGGTGACATTTGATCAACGTCCAATGTTGTCTTACCATTTTCAACATAAACCTCTATCATCTTATGGTCATCAACAAGATCTTTCAATATTTCTAAATTAGCACTCTCACTTAAGCTATACAAACCATCATCTAAATTACTACCCGACTTAACAAAGTAATAGTAATTTTTGAACCGAGCTCATAACCCAATTCATACATAAGAACATCCAACTCTTCAAGCGACACACTATCAACATCAACCAAATCAACTAAACTTTCCATACCTCCAACGTATATTCTACCGGGCCAAGATTTAAAGACATCATTGTGATGAACCCTCATACTAAACATATTAGATCTACCACACGAAAACATGTCAATATATGTTTAAAGCATTCTAAAAACTTAATTGGGAAACAATAAATACCACAATTACAAATTCCAATGACTGTAATAAAAAAAAAAAAAAAAAGACCGTATTTCTTCTTAGCAGTCGTATAGGACGGTATCATCAACTGGATAACTTTGTCTTCTTACTTTCCATAGGGTAAAGTCCATGTTTCGGTTTTATGATTGATAAGCAGGGGTTTTGTGACATGCAATTAGGGTTTGTGAATTCGATAATTGTTGTAACGAAAGTTACGGGACGAATGATAATCTGAGACTATGTGTTTATTAGGGCGGGAAGAGGTTACATTACACGTGGCAATAATTAAGAAAATTTTAATTGAAATATGGAAATGACAAAATTGTCCTTGGACTAAAGACAAATGTAACGCCTTGAGATGTCCTTGACTAACGGCAAAATGGTCAAAGGACTTGTAGCGAGTGAAAACCTTGAAATAGGGACCCCCGACGATGAAAAGGCCGGGTTTCGTCCCATCGCGATGCGTCGTGCCAACTTTAGGGACCAACGGTGTATTTTAGTTTAAAAATAAGCAAAATACAAAAAATGCATAAATTGATGAATATAAGCAGATAACAAAACATAAACTGATGAACATAAGATAACATAATAGCTAAACTGATGAAGCAAAATTAAAAATAAGCAAAATACAAAAAATGCATAAATTGATAAACATAAGCAAATAACAAAACATAAACTGATGAACCTAAGATAACATAAAAGCTAAACTGATGAACCAAACATAAAAATAAAAAAAATACAAAAAATGCTTAAATTGATGAACACAAAACATATACTGATGAACCTAAGATAACATAAAACTAAACTGATGAACCAAAAATAAAAATAAGCAAAATAGAGATGAGATCCCTAAAGACCCACCTTTTACTATAGAACCATTGAACCAATCCCAACCATCCAATCTAATTAGATCCAAGGGCTGAGATCAAATCTGATATTTACTCTTAATGGGCAAAAAAGAGAAATTATACAACCAAAAAAAAACGTAACATTCATTTTTTCCCCCAAAAAAGTTAGGTCAAAACACACACAAAACACACACTAACTGTCAATCACCTGCACCTTCAAATCCTCACCTTCAATCCTCCATAACCGTCAATCATCATCACCTTCAATCCTCCATAACCGTCAATCATCATCATAAATCACATCGTAGATCGTCAATCATCATCACTTGATCCTCCATAACCGCCAGCTCTGCCGCCGTAGCTCGCCGCCGTGGTTATGGATAGTAGTCAGATAAACAAAGCAAATTCAGTAGCAGTTGATGAATCTGAGCTTATGGAGGATGCTGTGGTTATGGATGAATCTGAGCATATGGCGGATGTTGAGGTTATAGAAGAAGAAAATATATATGTTATTCAAGGTAAATCACACGTGATTCTGCTTATTTTGTTGTTTATTTACATGTGATTTAGCTATTTTGTTGCTTATTCTGAATATTCAGCTTATTTTGTTTGCTTATTCTGCATATTTTGTTTTAAATGTTGTTCTGAAAAAAAGAATCACACGTGATTCTCCTTATTTTGTTGCCTACTTATATTTTTAGGTAAATCACATGTGATTTAGCTAATTTTGTTGCTTATTTTGTTTGATTATTACGCATATTCATTTTAACTGTTTTTACGAAACAAATAAGAAAAGAATCACATGTGATTCCACTATAATCACATGTGATTCTGTTATCTGAGAATCACATGTGATTCATCTCGAATCACATGTGATTTATCATTAAATTACATGTGATTCTATCATTAAAAAACTATTGTAATATAAAACAGATCCTATGATGACACCAAGACCAACTTTATACGCGCATGAAGAAACTCCTGGAGGATCAGTGTATTGGGAACCAGTGGTTGATGATATTTATTTACATGTTGAAGGGAAAAAGTTTAACACGTTAGAGGAATTCAGCTGCTTATAGGACACTTTGTAGAGAAAAAAGGAGAAGAACAGGTGCATGAATGTGAAAATGTAGCAGAATACAAGGTAATTTACTTGCATATTTTTAAATATTTTGTTAGCTGCTAACTCTGTTATAATAATCACATGTGATTTCATGAAAATCACATGTGATTTCATGAAAATCACATGTGATTCTTGTACAAATAACATGTGATTCTTATACGAATCACATGTGATTCTTACGAATCACATGTGATTCTTGTTAGGGTTAGAAACAGAATTGGATGCTTATAGGACACTTTATAGAGAAAAAGGAGAAGAACATGTGCATGAATGTGAAAATGTAGCGAATACAAGGTAATTTACTTGCATAGTTTTAAATATTTTGTTAGTCGCTAACTCGTTATAATAATCACATGTGATTTCATGAAAATCACATGTGATTCTTGCAAGAATCACATGTGATTCTTGCAAGAATCACATGTGATTCTTGCAAGAATCACATGTGATTCTGCATAAAAATGTATTAATTTTCTTTCCTTTTGTTATGCATTAAGGTTCTCGTTCTCTTGAGGGCGTGTTAGTGGAATGTAATTGAAGTGCCTAAACCTCTTTCACGCAAAAGCGGAGATGTGATTCCGAGATATTTATCTTTGTTGAGAAACCTAACAAATCGTGGTCAAAATCCATCCGGGCTTCAAGAAAAAGGTGGTATTAAAGGAGCACGTAGAAAGAGTGGAAGAGAAATAGCTCTTGAAGAAAGATCTAAGCCGAAAAAGAAATGTGGATGCTATGGAGAAGAGTAACACTAACACCATGACAACATGTCCGTTGAATCTACTTTTATTTTAGAAAACAAATGAAAATGTCGAACAAATTGGAAAGTGCTTCTTGAATTTCATATTTTGTTTACGTCTCGATTTTCATGTCTTTTTATTGAACTTCGCAAGATTGTTATAAGAATTTTAAGAATTTTTCATTCCTTTTGGAACTTCTACGAGCGTGCTATAAGGATTCTGAATTTAAATGTATTGAATTTTACTTGAACAATTTTTTGTTTGATGTTCTAAGAGATTACTGAAAACACTTGTGCTTCATGGTAAAGAATCACATGTGATTTGTGTGAATCACATGTGATTTTTACATAAATCCCATGTGATTCTTGTAAAAATCACATGTGATTCAAGTTGTATAAATTCTCCGGGCTACAACCATTAGTTATCAACTTTAACAAAAACTAAACAAGAAACATGATAAAAAAAACCTGTATAAAAAAAGAGCAGACCAGTTCATAAAACATACAGTTCGTTCAAAAGATCATTACATAATCCTAATAAGATCATTACAACTTGTCCAGACAAAACGATAAACTATTACAACTTGTCTAGAAAACTACCATTAACAAACTAGCACCATCAGAATACCATAAAAACAAACTACCATCAGTTTCAAAAGACTACCATCAATTATAAACTACCAAAAGCCGACTTCACAACAGCCGGCGCCTTAGACTTATCAATAACCGGCGGCTTAGACTTCTCATTAACAGACAGTACCTTATCCTTCTCGACAACCGGCACTTTATCCTTCTCCACAGCCGACTGCACAAGACCAGACACCTTATCATTACATGTGTAATAATTTTTTTATAAACCATTAGTTTTATAAATCACATGTGATTCATTTAGAATCACATGTGATTCACTGAGGATCACATGTGATTCACTGAGGATCACATGTGATTCACTTAGAATCACATGTGATTCATTGTGGATCACATGTGATTCTTGTGGAATCACATGTGATTTTATTAGGATCACATGTGATTATTTTGTCTGTTATATGTTTATATAAGTCACCAGACTACACAACACTAGATACCTTATCACCAGACTTCACGGAACCAGGCTTCATTCCAATACCAGACTTCACAACATCGCCTGTTTTAGGATCAAAATGAGACACCGGCTTTGGGTTCAAAACTTGATCGCCGGATTTCATATCCTTCGTAATCCACTTGGACCTAGGAGAACCGGTAGCTTTAGTTTTACGAACACCTAAAATCAATAAAATATTAAAAAAATCATCAGTGATTTATCATTCACATAATGCCGAAAACACAGTCAAAACAGCTAAAAAATCAACACATCTGCTACACATCTACTATTGGGCTTATTACTCCAAAAAAAATCAACACATCTAATCCTAATAAGCAAAATCTAATCCTAATATACAAAATAAGCAACAAAATTAAGCAACTATCATATAAAGTTAAATTAAGCAACTATCATATAATGTTAATTAAAGACGAATCTTTGATCACTTTCAATGCACAATTACAGAATGTTGATTTTTAGGGTCATGGGAATGTACAATTTTGTATTCATGGGTTATTAACTTATTATATTCATGTTATTCGGTACTAAGCTAATTACTACGAGTATAATTTTTCAACTTCATATATCTATCTATCTGGTAACAACATAGACAAGAATCATTATTATGTGTGTTTCGCAACTATCTATGGTACATGAGTTCAAATGCATATGCTCAAAGCGCACTCTAACACGGTTGAGCGCATCCCACATTAATTGGTGCGCAATGCAAACTATAACTTTGTTTATATAAGCACAAAACCAATCTATTACTGAGACGGATATCTAAAATATGGTAAGAAAAGAAAGTAGAAGCTTTGACATGAAGCCAACAATTCTTTTATCAAAGTACACGATCTCCTTTGCAAAGTCGGTTAATCTATTTTCATTTTATATTTGCATTATTTGATAATAGGACGAATGAATATCAAGCACAAATGTTAATTATAGAGTAAGAATGCAAAAAGCAGATAACCAGCTTAAAAAGCAATCCCAAACACCCTCTTAAACCAGCATTATCAGGAAAAGGCAGATAAGCAGCAGAAGCAATCCCAAGCACCCTCTTAAATCAGCAATATCATAAAGCAGACCAACCTCTTAAAAGTCAATCGGTAATACAAACCACCTATATGTTCGTCTTATCGAGTTTTTTTTTCTGTTATAAATAATGTAAACAATTATAAGCATTATAATCACTGATCACTATAATTTATCACAAAAGATCAGAAACACACTATAATCAACTAACCTCAAATATAATCACTGATCACTATAATTTATCACAAAAGATCAGAAACACACTATAATCATTATAAGCAACTTATAATCATTATAAGCATTATAATCACTGATCACTATAATTTATCACGAAAGATCAGAAACACACTATAATCATTATAAGCAACTTATAATCATTATAAGCATTGAAATATGAGCAAAAAGAAAAAAATGTATACCAGAATAAACCGTTCCAAACTTATTTTGATCGGAGCGGGTTTGATTGATTGAGTCTGGGATCACCTTTAGATAGTGATATTTCTTGTCGAATATCCATTATATCGAGCTAATTTTGATCAATTTGACATGATTTGAAGGTTAGGGTTTTAGTGTGTGAAAACTAGTGTGTGAGATTGAAGCGGGCGGGGGATCGGTGTGAATTTGGGAAGGATAAGGTTAGAAGGAAAATTACAAAAGTACCCTTAAGAGAAAATTAAATTAAAAATACAATTAATATTAGCCATTGATTTGAAAGTGGATGGATGGTCAAGATCAACCATCTTGATCTTTAGTAAAAATGGTTCTATCTGAGAACTTTTCTCAAGCAAAATATAAAAGCGAATAAATTGAAACATAGCGGATAACAAAATCTACAAAATAATGTACTCATGATCAAACTCTTAACAATAAAATTACCTTGATTAAGCGATGAGCATCAATAATCGCCATTACACACCGATTTAACGCGAAAAATCACCAATTTTATCAAATTAACCTATTGAGCGGTTAAAAATCCTCAATTTTATCAAATTAACCGATTGAGCGATTAAAACCCTAATTTCTTCGATTAAGCGATTGAGCGGTTAAAACCCTAATATTAAGCGGTTATAAAACCCTAATTTCTTTCGATTATGAAATTGAGCGATCAATTAAAAGCGATATGAAGAATTAACACAATTTGAAGAACAAATAACGATTCAAATAACCGAATATGAAAAGAGAGCAAAAAGCCCTAAATTAACAAAATATGAACAAATGAAAGAATGAGAAAATTGTGAAATTGAATGAATGAATGAATTGAAAGAAACCATCGTGAAAAAATCGTTTATATATGCCGGAAAACTCAAACAGATTCGATCAAAATAGAAAGAAAAAAGAAAGAGGAAAGAATAACAGGGTAACTAAAATTACATAAATGTCCTTGAAGGAAAAAAAGAGGGGACACGTGGCATACCAGGAGGCTCTTTTTAGACTTTGTAAAAGTCCTCTTTTAAAGGATCGGCTACCTATAAATAAAAAGCGAAAACTATGGTTGAATAACGTATATTTTAAATAGCAAACTTTTAATAAATTCATTTTCATGTATCATAATTAGTAGCTATTGCAAGTTAATTGCTTATCACTAAAATTAAATATAACCTTCGTTGTTTTTTTTTTTTTTTTTCTTTTAACTTTTCTTTACTAATGCAATTTGAAAAGTAAAGAAAAAAAAACAAAACAAATTCCTAACTAATAAGGTAAGATTAGGCGTATTCATACATAAGTGAGCAAGGAGGAGCCTAACTCACGAGTGAATCCTCTACACCCAAAGCAACTCACAGGTGAATAGACAAAAAAACACTCACAAAGGTGAGTGGTTCACCACTCGGTTTCCGTGCATAGTTTTAATTATTTATTTAGTTTGTGAGTATATGTGAAGTTATTAGTATGGTTTATTTGTATAAAGTGGTTATTAATAAAAAGGTGAGTATGGTGAGATTAATAAAGGTAAGTGGGGTGTGAGTAAAAAATTGGAGAGAGAAAGTTGATGTGTATGGTGAAATAAAGGTAAGTATATAGTAGCTGTATGTGTTTTCGATGACGGATAAAGGTGTCTAAGCTTAAAAATGTAACATAACGACGCAAATTCTTCTAAACCAATGATAGTTACTTTAGGAGAAAATAACAAGCATAAAAGTTCAATAAAAATAAAATTAACTACCCTATCTGTCTACTTTATGTTTTTACATTTCGTCAAAAATGATAATTTTATTTTAACTAATTTATTAATAATTTTTTAAGTTTTGTAATAACTTTTTAAAGTAAAAAATAGTATGGTAACCAAGAGTAAAAACTGTTAAACTAAATGAAGATGACATAATATGAAAAGTTAGATACAATAATAACAGATGAAAGAATATCAGAAGTCTATAATCATAGTCAATTCCATATATAACAAAATACTAATTTCCATTTGCATGACGCAATCCAAATGTGAGTTTGTTGTACAAAAATAGCATCCCTTTTGCGGTGGCTTTGTTCTTGAACCATATTTTTTCTTTCACTTCTTTGCATGTTTCAACTCAATTTCCAAAGCCCATTTATAAAAATCCTTTCTTTTTCACTTTCTTGAAGAAAAAAAATATGAAAAGAAGTGGTAAATCAGAGTGGTTTATGTCACTAAGACAAGTTCAGTTTCTTATTGGTATTGGGTTCTTGTATATGGTTTTGTTAGTTTATTAGGACCTTTTGTTTTTAAGTCAATTAGTTTTGATGATGATGATCAAGAAGTGTTAAAAAGTGCTAGTTTTGATATGTTTCCACTCACTAGTGAACAAGAATTGCATGAAAAAGATGGCCCAGTTAGTACTAATGTTACAAAGATTGGTTTTTTGAGAAAAGTGAAAAATCCCATGTTTTCTAGTTTGAAATTTGATGATGTTAATGTGTCGAAAAGCGGGTTTGGTGCTATTCATAAGTCTGCAATTGAGGCTTTTTTAGTTGGGAAAAAGTATTGGGAGGAATTGGAGTTAAGTGGATTTGAGTGGCCTAGTTTGAAGAATTTTAGTAGCAGTGCGAATTATAGTAAAGAAATGTGTCCTGATTCGGTTACTTTAACGGGGTCTTTGTTTCGTAAAAGGGGGAATGTTATTGTACTTCCATGTGGGATGACATTAGGATCACATGTTACTGTTGTTGGTAGGCCTAGACAGGGACATCTTGAGGAAAACCCGAGAATTTCGTTGTTGAAACCGGGTCAGAATTTGATGGTTTCGCAGTTTATGATGGAGTTACAGGGTTTAAAAACGGTTGATGGGGAAGACCCGCCGAGGATTTTGCATTTTAATCCTAGGTTGAAAGGGGATTGGAGTGGGAAACCGGTTATTGAAATGAATACTTGTTATAGGATGCAATGGGGATTAGCGCATCGATGTGAAGGATGGAGGTCTAGAATCGATGAAGAAACTGGTAAGTCAAATCTTAAGTCAATCTATGTATTAGTATTTGGTTGAATTTATGTTTTCTGAATGGGTTAAAAACATTGCAAGTGACCTTTGAGTTAGCAAGTCTGGTGGTATTTGCCTGTCTCGGATTGCTTATTAATACTGTTCTGTTATTTTATACAACAAAGTTACCAGTTTTGTAGATATTTTTGATAGCTTATCAAACAGCTTATATAGTTATATGATTATCTAAAAGCGAAATCGGCAGTTTCTACTTTTCAATTTGGGATTTTCTTGTTCCAAATTGATTTATCTACATGTAGTTTCTTGTTTGGGATCCATTGGTCCTCGCTGTGGTTATAAGCCAAGGATGTCTTCTTTATGTTGAAATGTGTGTAACTGTTTTAATTAGCTTGTGGTTTTGTCTTCGTGTGCTTGTTTTAGGTCTAAGTGGGAAGGCTTATAGAACAAGAATTTGTTTAAGTTTTTACTTGATTCTTCCTAATAAATTTCGAGATTATGCCTGCTAATATTGTGGCTTTTTGTAGTCGATGGGAAGGTGAAATGTGAAAAGTGGATACGGGATGATGATGGTTCTGAAGAAACCAAAAGCGAGCTGGTGGTTGAACAGAATGATCGGGCGAACAAAGAAGGTGCGATATGATTGGCCCTTTCCTTTTGAAGAAGGAAGTTATTAGTCCTTACTCTTAGTGCTGGCTTGGAGGTTATCATATCAGTGTTGATGGTGGACACATAACTTCATTTCCATATCGAACTGTAAGTTTTATCCATAGCTGTTCTTAGTATGAGAACCATCTGATCTTCTATTAATATTAGAGGTGGCAGTTTTGACCTATCAACTTATGAATGGGTCGATTTGGTAACTGTCTTATCTCAAAGAGTCAAAAGAAATTTAGCTTTGTGGAGAACGAGTCTACTAAAGAAGCAGAGCTAAGGGCCAGCGTGTCAAAGTCAAAAAGTTGGTTAAAATGGGAATGGTTTCAAGTGGCGAACCGTGTAATTGTCACCCCAAGTCTATTTGCATACAATTTTTAATATGGAGTATGTTCTAAGATTTAGATAATTAAGGTAACAATACTGCTTTTGTAATCATCATTATTGCATTAAAAGTTTGCTTTCTTTATGAAACCGGAGAAAAAAGTGTCGGTCCACCCAACCTGATCTAGTACTGAATGAGATGCTTAAATCAACCCGTCTTGACTTTAACCCAACCCGTCCAGCCTGTCCATCATGCCACCTCACTTAAGGTGTAGACAGGGCAAGATACTCATTCTATGTTTTTCTTGATGCTATTAGGGATTTGCATTGGAAGATGCCACGGGTTTGTCTTTGAAAGGAGATGTTGATGTGAACGCCATATTTGCTGGTTCATTACCCTCAACACACCCTAGTTTTGATCCCCAAAGAAACCTTGAAATGTTGGATAAATGGAAGACCCCATCGCTTCCGGAGGCACCTATCTATCTGTTTATTGGTGTCCTTTCAGCAGGAAACCATTTTGCTGAGCGGATGGCTGTCCGGAAGTCATGGATGCAGTATGATGTCGTCAAGTCATCACATGTTGTTCCACGTTTTTTCGTAGCACTGGTAAATAAATATATTAGACATAGCAAGCTCGAAACTTTTACTTATGAATGGGTTAATTAAGGTGGTGCTAGCATCTCTAATGGGTAAATTCAAAAAGGTTTTGTCAGACATGCATTAAGTTAAATGTCATCCAAAATGTATTCTTTATGCAAATGCTTCTAAATTGTTAAATAAAGATTTATAATTCTGGGGAAATAGAATTTCTAGTCAACCCGACCTGTAATAGTTCCCGTTTTGACTTGTTAGTCAACCCGCCGACCCAATTATGATGCAGCTTTAGATGTCATTTTAAGTCCCTACAAATTAATCTTAACAGCATGCAAGAAAGGAAGTCAATGCAGAGTTAAAGAAAGAAGCAGATTTCTTTGGTGATATCGTCATTGTGACATACATGGACAATTATGACCTTGTTGTTCTGAAAACAGTCGCTATATGTGATTATGGGGTGAGTATTGACATGCAAAAGAATTTTTAGATGATAACATTGTTTTATATGTAAAAATTCTCATAGTCGGTTGTTTATAATGTGTTTTAGGTTCGTACAGCTTTTGCAAAATATATAATGAAATGTGACGATGACACATTCATTAGAGTTGATGCAGTTCTTGGTGAAGCAAATAAAATAGACGATGGAAAGAGTCTGTATTTAGGAAATATTAACTACTACCATAAACCCTTACGATATGGCAAGTGGGCTGTAACATATGAGGTAATGCTCTTTTTCATCTTTTCTTCAATAAAATATCTAAGATACTCTTCACAAAACTAATGATCTTTTTATTTCAAATATGTTTAGGAATGGCCAGAGGAAGATTATCCACCGTATGCAAATGGCCCAGGGTACATTCTATCATCGGATATCGCTGAATTCATTGCTTCAGAGTTTGAGAAACATGCGCTGAAGGTTTGTTTCATGTCTTCTGTTCCAACCCAATGTGTTGTGCGTTATTATAGAGGGGGCAATTCAGACCTGTTTACTTAAAGAATGGTTTGACGGGTGAAACGGGTGAAAGTTACCCAAATTTTGATGCTTACCGCCTCCCAAAACGTTAGAAAATTTTGAAATTCTTAATTTTTAATAAGATAGGTATAAAGTCGTATTCAAAACACTGGAGTATTTATGAAGAATGGACAAAAAGTATTTGTAGCTCACCATGACCTGTTTCAGTCCACACTACAAAATCGATTTTCCAACCTCGCCCATTTTGCCAATTCTATACACCATGCTAACTAACTGATTGTGCGATCATTTTTCGTATTCTGTACTTGATGCTAACTAACTGGTTGTGCAACAGTTGTTCAAGATGGAAGATGTAAGTATGGGATTGTGGGTAGAGCAGTTTAACAAAACAAAACCTGTAGAGTACGTGCACAGTTTGAAGTTCTGTCAGTTCGGTTGCATAGAAGGTTACTACACAGCACACTATCAATCACCAAGACAAATGTTGTGCATGTGGAACAAGTTACAGCTTGATGGCCGTATCGAATGCTGCAACATGAGATAACACCCATCATTTCCATTTGCAGCTTCTTCAGACGAAACCATCCGTGTACAAATGGCAGATCAATAGAGCTCCTTTTAGCGACTTTTCTAATTTGTTCTTTTTGACATATGTGACCCTAGAAGAGTTGAAGAACGATTATCATATGGGTTTTCTGTAAATATCTTTTAATACAAAAAGATGGATTTTACATTAGAACAGCTAAGGATAAAAGATGCTGCCTCGTGACGATATGTCAATACTAAGAGATAGGTGACAAAGTGTTTAAAAAACCAACATATTCTGTCACCCATCTCTCGTATTGACATATAAATCCTGAGCTATATAATTATGCAGTAAAATTATTTGTTTGACCAAGTTCAGTTCTCAACACATTTCACCGTTTGACATCGGCGGATTCACATGGATGGGTCAAATTTGCTATTTAGATACATTGAGCAGCAATGCCTTCTAGCATAAGGAGTTCTTTAACTGATTACTAAACTTTTGGTAAAATGTAATTTTGCGCCAAAACAAGTGATCACTAAAGCACCATCGACAAATCCCCTTTCTTTAATTGTAAACAACCTACAAAAGGGCGATAATTGACATATCTTCTCAGCATTTGTTGGGGATGGGCTACATAAAATTTCTGTGAAGCATCCTAACAAGTTTTCCTTCGTCCTGGGTGAACTTAAATAAGAAAAACTAACATATATTTGTATATATCATACAACTAGCTTAACCCTTAGAGATCTATGGCTCCGGGAAGCTTTACACATTATCTGTATCATCATCCTTCATTATCGGACCATCTTCAAAGCCTGAACCTGGTGCAAGCTCATTTAGATCAAGAAAACCTCTTTTTTCAGCACCACCTTCATGTTCGTCTTTAACAGGGTCGTCCACTTTTATTGGTGGTTCAGGTTCACTTTGCTCTTCCTTTTTTGTGGTCGGGGTTTCTTCAATAAGGCTTGGCTGGTCAACCGCCACCTTCTCCTCCACGTCATCATTTTCCTTATCATCATCCTCACCATCATCATTGCCACTACCATCATCGTCAGGATCATTAACTTCATTATCATCGTGCTCATCAACTTCAATATCATTGTGCTCATAATTGCCATCAGTTTCCTCGCTTCCGGTTGAATAATCGGGATTGTCACTTGCTTACGAGTTTTAAATCGAACCATTTGATTTCTCGAGCTTATCAACTCAGTTCAGACTCGAGAAAACTCATACTGCTTGTAATCAATACGGTTCTGAGTAGCCCGTTCTGCGTCTTAGGCCATCTTGGGTTTACCAAGTGACCTCCTTGTTCGGCCCGACACTTTTAATCTCTTGGATCTTTGTGGCACATCAACATCTTCACTTGCACTCGATGAATCATCTTCTTGACATTTTCTTCTTCGAATGATACTCATCTTCACCTCTTGAACTACTAGGCATATCCTCTTTCCTTTTCGTTGCTTTACATAATCATCATCATATACAACTTCACTGCTTTTCATTGCATGTTCTCATCCGTTTCATCAAAATTGAGTGAATCATGCGATGACGGACTTGATGAGGGTTGATGAGAATGATACGCGCCAATTTAGAAAACACTGTTAGTACCATTTAAAGAGTTATGGAATCACTCCAACAAACTGTTAGTGATTTGCAAAGAACTATGGCAGGTTTGATGGCTGAAATGCAAAGAATGAAGAATGGTGTGGGCACCGGTTAAGGAATCATGGTAACAATGGTAGAAATGGTGGACAATGACTACATAATATGGAAGGTTGTCTAAATTGGGTTTCAAGATTGATGGGGATGATGTAAAGGGTTGGATATTCGATGTGGCGGTTCTTTTGTCTTGATAATGTAGATGATGAATTGAAAGTGGGGATTCTTTGCAATGCATGTGTATGACAAGGCCTTAGTGTGGCATGTTGTTCATTAAGATTCGGTGAACACGTTCTTGGGAGTTGTATGAAACAAGCCTTGCGAGATTTGGTTCATGCTTTGAAGATCAATGATGGATTTGAAGAATTTTGAAACAAGCGGTAGTGTGCTTGCGATATCAAGATTTGTTTGAAGATTTGGTGAATAAGGTGGAGTTGAGTGAAGAATATGCCATCGGTTTGTTCATTGGGGTTTGAAGGATGAAATTGGGATGCCCATTAGAATGTTTAAGTTGTCAACATTAATGGATGTGTATTGTCGGGCCAAGAAACAAGAAGCGCTAATGTTGCCTTAAAGCCAAGGTATAATTTCAATCTCATGAGACACATTATCTGGTTATGTCAATAAGGATAAGGGTATTTTACCAAAACCGGTTAATAGACCTATGGCTTTGCACTGTGTTGGGAATAATCTGTTACCATGATAGTTGTGGAAGACTTTGCTTGAATTGCACTAGCGGTGGAAGCGATATTACCACTTCTTTGGTACATTATTACCCTTTGCTATTAGATAATGGTTAGGGAAGCGTGTCTAGATAAATATAGAAAAGATCTTGTGTATATTATATATTGTTAGCTTTATACTTATCTTGTAAAGGACTCCTTGTACTATAAAAGGAGGTCCTAGGTCATTGTCTTACTTACATACATACATACATACGTATTATTCACAAAGGCTTCAAGGTTTAACCCTAGTGATAAGCAAGATCACTCGTATTATTCATTAATAATATTGGAGCTTAAGTTTTGTGTTTAATCTGTGTTCACTTACAATATATCATACAATCCGTCTTCTAAGTATTACTAAGTAAATTCCGCGTGCTTATTAATATTATACAAAATATCATTGACACAAGGTGTGTGTCGAGATCCATCAGTGGTATCGGGCGCGAGTTACGATATTTTGTTTTAGAAGATCAAGGAATTTGCTTAACTTACTCACTAAATTCAATGGAGATGGAAAACAACCGATCAACTCTTCTACACCAAGGCTACCTAAGCTCAAACTTAATGAGTTTGAGATGTGGAGATATTGATTGAGCAATACTTTCTCATTCAAGACTATGCTCTATGGGAGATCATCTTAATTGGTGATTCTTTCAAGCACATGACTAGTACTCATAAGGTTGGTGACACGGATGTGGTGACTGTTTACGTACTGAATCTAATCTTGAAAAAGCGAGGAAGAATGATCTAAAGGCTAGAAGTTTGTTCTTGATGACTCTTCCTAGAGACCGGATCATAGCTTTCGACAAGTTCAAGACGACTAAAGAACTTTTGAAGAGATTTGCTCGGTGTTTGGTGGCAATGATGCTACAAAGAAGACATAAAGACATTGTTGAAGCAAAGTTATGAAAACTTCTACGCTTCAAGCAATGACTCACTTGATAGCATCTTCACCAAACTCCGAAGATTGTTACACAACCGTTGTGTTTGGCATTGAGGTAGAAAAGAAGACCTCAATTTGAAGTTTCTCTAAGTTTGCCTTAAGAGTTTCAAACTAATGTTACGATGCAGGAAAACAAAGCGGACATTGAAACAATGAAGCTCAATGATCTTTACAACAACTTTAAACTCATTGAACAAAGGCGAAGAAGGTGGAAACTTGGTACAAGCTCAAGCGACTTGGCTTTGATGTCAACCTCTCATTGGCGGTGATGATTCTGAAGATGACAATGATGATGATATTGCCCCTGCTTGGTTCTCTGAGTTTCCATTGGTAATGTTAGTGTTACCATTGCGGTTCAAAGAAGAAGATTGCTAGTATTGGAGATCCTACCTTTTATGCTTATATCTCCACTCGAGTTAATGGATCTATATTAACTCATGAAGACATAGAGCAAATTGATGAAGATGACTTGGAGATGGACATAAAATGGCAAATAGCTTTTCTTAGCATGAGGGCAATGAAATTCTACAAGAAGGCGGCAAGCCTATTCACATCAATGGTGGTGAAAGCTGCGAGGCTTTGATAAGAAGAAAGTGGAGTGTTTTAAGCTGCACAAGTTGGGACACTTTGCTAGAGAATGTGAAGACCAAAGACCAAGGACAACAGGTCTACTTGGTACAAGCAAAGAAGGAACCAAGCGTGGAAGAACCAAAAGCAATGTTGGCTATTGATGGTGTAAGCTATGATTGGAGTTTCATGGGTGATGAACAAGAGGAAGAATCTTGAGATCTTGCTCTTATGTCTCTTGAATTTGCTCGCATGGCTTTCTCGACTCACGAGGTACAAAACTTTGAAAGTTGTTCTAAAACATGTAGGGCTGCTAGAGAAGTTGAAAGGCTCAATGATCTATATTCTAATGAAAGACAAGAGTTGTATCTTGCTAATTATACTATGTCAAATCTTAGGAGAGCTATAGCAGTATTAGAAAAACAAATAGATCACTATAGAGAAAATGAGTCAAAATATAATGATGATATGATTTTCTTAGAAGAGATAGATCATAAAGCATTTGTGAATGAGGCATACCAAAAGAGCTTGAAAACTTAAAAAATAAATGAAAATGTCAATTTAGCGTAGACACTGTTATTATCGGTCTAAGTCAATTGATAAAATCTGGAATGCTCAAATTCATAGTAAAGTTAAGTGCAGTATGGGTTATAATCGGTGCCTCCACCACTAAGAGGTGTTCCATCACCTCCGGTATAGATTTAGCTCATACAGGGCTTAGAAGAGTTTCGGGATCTTGAGCGTGAATATGGTCCTTTAAAGGACAACAACGTGAAATGTGAGGAAGAGGTTAAGAAGGATAATGATGTTTTTGAAAGTGCTAGTGACTCATCGGTTGTTGATGAAAATGTTAAAAAGAATGAAGAGACTTCTATCGCAAAAGTTGTTAATCTTATTCTGAGAGAAACCTAGGAAACAAGCTAATAAACCTAGATCAACTATAAGGTATCTTTGAGATGTATAGGAACAAGCCTCTGACTCTAGGGTTAACGGAGGAGTTGGAATCATGTTAAATCTCAACAACTAGGTAGTGATTTTGTAATGTACAATAAGGCATGCTATATCTGTGGTAGTTTTGATCATTTACATGCTTATTGTGACTATCATGTTGGGAGAAGGAAGTCCATGGGAACAAAGGGTGGAGCCTAACATGTTTCAAAATAATGTACACCCTAAACAACACGACAACATGGTCCCAAGCGATCCTATTAAGAGGTGGTCTCAAAACTTTTGCCACTTTGCAAAAGCATTAACACTGCTCACCCTAAGTCACTGTTAAAAGTGCAAAGTCCAAAACAACTTTTGCAAAATCTGCACAAGCAGGGAAAGGAACTTTTCAAACTAAAAGGTTCATTATAACCAACAGTGGGTACCTAAAACCAAACCGGTTCCTTGCTAATTCAAAGATTACCACTATAAGGGTTGTAAACAAGAAAAGGGGACATGGGCAATGATGTGAAGGCCTCGACACGTTGGGAATGGAAACCTAAGGGAACTTCCTCTACAACCAATCCCAATGGTGTATCAATGACCTTTGATAGATTTAACTATATTGATACGAGGCGGATCCAAGTCAATCATGGCTTGGGTCCCCAAAAAAACTAACTCCTTACTTTATGTGCGGGAACATCCAAGGACAAAAGATCGGATCAAGGATATCTGATAGTGGGTGTTCAAGGCACATGGTGGCAACAAGTCCTATCTCTCGATTTTGAACATTATGATGGGATGTATATCGACTTTGGAGGTGGTGTTAATGGAAAAGTTCTTTGGTAAAGGAGTTATTAAAGCGGTAACTTGGATTTTGAACACTGTGTATTATGTAAAGAGCTTAAGTATAATTTTTAGTGTGTCACAAATGTGTGACAAGAAGAACAATGTTCTTTTACCAAAGATATGTGCTTTGTTCTCTCTAAGGATTTTAAGATGCACGATGAAAGTGATTCTTCTTAAAATTCCTAGAAAAACAACCTATATAGCTTTGATATGAACAACATTGTTGCTAATGATGATTATGCTTGCTTGCTTGCAAAGGCCACGATGGATGAATCCATGTTATGTTATAGAAGACTTGGTCATGTTAACTTCAAAACCATTAATAAGATTGTCAAAGATGGTTTGGTGAGAGGCTTACCTCGGAAGAGATTTGAAAATGATCAAACTGTGTGGCTTGTCTTAAGGGCAAACAACATAGAGCTTCTTGCAGATTAAAGGCTGGTTAACTCTGTTGCTCACCCACTTCAAATGTTACATATGGACTTGTTTGGTCCTACATACGTGAAGCGACTTAAATCTTAAAAAGTATTGTCTTGTTGTGGCGATGATTTGACGAGGTTTACATGGGTTTTCTTTCTCAATACAAAGGATGAAACAACTAGCATCCTTAAGACTTTTATCACACAAGTAGAAAACCAATATGATTTCAAAGTGAAAATCATCGGTGTGACAATGGGATGAGTTTAAGAATAGAGTTATGGATGATTTTTGCGAGAGATAAAGGTATTAAAGAGAATTTAGTATTGCTAGAACTCCTCGACAAAATGGTGTTCTTTGAGAGAAGGAAGAGGACACTTATAGAGGCTGCTAGAACCATGTTGGCATTCAAAATTGCCAATCACTTTTTGGGTGAAGCGATTAACACTTGCATGTTATGTGCAAAGCAGGGTTTTAGTGGTAAAACAAAGAACAAAACTCCTTATGAGTTATTTAGGGTGACCTCCTATCCTTGACTTCATGAGACCATTTGGATGTCATGTATCTATTCTCAATACCATAGATTATCTGGGAAATTTGAAGAAAAAAGCGGATGAAGGGTATTTTGTTGGGTACTCCATGGTCGATAAAGCTTTCGAGTATTCAACTTAAGAACCCAAAGATTGAAGAAAATGCATGTTGAGTTCACGGAGAACAAAGCAAATGTCAAAGGCGGTCGAGAAAGGTGTTTGATCTTGATTAGTTAACGATTACTATGAATTATGTGCCTATCTCTACATGTACATCTTCTTTTGATTTGGCGAGTTGGAAGAGTTTCTTGATGATGATGAACCCGGCAAAGATCAAGGGAAGATCAAGATGAATCGATCCGCCACTTTGGGACTTTTGAGACAATAATGATATTTCAAAGACTGGAGATGCTCATTCTTCTAATGATTTTGGTAAAGATGAAGATAGCAACTTGAACATTGAAGACCGACTATCCTAATAAAGTGTACATGGTAGTTAAAGCTTTGTATGGCTTGCATCAGGCACCAAGAAAATGGTATGAAACCTTAACTACTTATCTTCTTGATAATGGGTTTCCAAAGAACTTCCTTTTCTTGAGCAAGTTTTATAACACCTAGCAAGCGATGAACCTAATCGTTGTAGTGTAGTAATTAGGGTAAGCCACGGGTATTGATATCGTTCTCTGGGGAATAGGAATGCTAGTAGGGAGTTACTACGCTAAGGTTAAGGTTGAGGAAGATTATTTTTATCTTTTATATTTTATGAAAATGGAAAGGTACGAATCTCGGGTATTGGATTTGGGGGTTGGTATTTCTACCGATTACTCTACTATTATCTAATTATCTAAACTAAGGTTGTGGGAGTCTATGTCTAATTAATGTGTGCTCGTATGATAGTTTAAAGATGTGTTTACTTAGTTTGTATTACTCCTTAATTATCTCCTATTGATGGTTGAGTGTCACGTCTTATTTCTAGTTGCGTTGTGTGTCTAAAGTTGTAGGGTGTCGTTTCTCCTAACTCTTGAACTTACCAAAGGGTCTTGTCTACAAACCCACTAGAGATTATAAACTCCTACTCTAAGGCGCTCTTTGGATGGTTTAGCCTACAATTACTCGGTAATTATACTCTAAGGTTCACAAAGATGAATCAAGCATTAAGTACACAACGAATGACCTATCGCATTACTAGATCATTAATCAACTAAGATAAGAAACAACCAATCAATATTCAATAATTAAGTTTCATACTTCCTAAGCAAACACACAAATAAATTAGCGGACATGGAGAACATGCAAGCATACACACAAATAATCAAAGACATAATTGAATTAATGAAGTAAAGACTTATCTTGATGTAAGATAGGGTTTAAAACCCTAAAATCTTGTACAAGACACCTTAGGTTCGGTTTAGGTTTTACTCCAAAGACTCTCACACAAAGGCGAAAAATTCGGATTCTATATATAAGATTACAATTGCGGCGTCACCTTATGTTTAGTGGCCGTCGTGTCGCCGCTCATTAGGGTTTCGTCTTGGCCACGTTAACCTTGCGGCGGCGTCACCTTATGTCCGTGTGCCGTCCTCTTGACCGGCGTCGTCGGATTGCATCTAGGCCGTCGAGTAGCGACGGCCTACTCTTCCATAAGCGGGCGTCGTCACTTGAAAATCTGAGTTTTGGGTTACGGATCGTCTCAATAATTTTGGGACGGCGTCGCCATGTAGCTTTGACGCCGTCGCCTTATACTTCAACAGCTGTGAGTGTCTCGATTTTGACTTTGGCCATTTTCTTCATATATTCGCGCCTTTTCGTCCAAATAAGTGCCATTCCGACATTTTGCCTTCACGAGACCTAAAAGTGAAAAGGAGCGATATTAAGCAATAACGGATACAAAAGTGATCAAATAAGGACTTAAGCGACCCTCAAAATGGTACCTTTTAAAACCTTATCAAATATCCCTACACTTGTTATTTGCTTGTCCTCAAGCAAATGTGCTTTAACCAATTAATTTATAAGTTAGGGGTCATGAAGCATTAATTCAAAGCGGTCCACAACACATATAAGCCCATAAAAGTCATAACAAGCACGGAATTACATACTAGCACCTCACATGGGGTGTTTGGATACTCACATCTCTCTCGGGTGTATATATGAAATATAACAATATAGGAAATGGAAGATAAACACTCATTAACGGTCCTAGTACATAGATTACCATAGGCTTGAGAATAGATCAAACCTCCATCGCTTTGGCGTAAGCACCTAGGAAAGACTATCAAAGAGGTCTTTAAAGGGTTGTAACGTTAGGCTTACGGTAGGAAATAAGGGTTTGGTGGGATAGGCTATTTAGTGGTGGTAAGTCAAAAATCTCTATGTTAAATGCATATGAAGAATGGCGTTGCTAAGCCAAGACTCGACACTCTAAAACTCTAGGCAATGGAAATAATCAAACATAAATTTAAAGGATAGATGTAGGATGGTAGCCCGTATGTATATTTTTTATTTATTTATTTTTTATTTTATTTTTTTTTTTTTTTTATCACTCTATTTTTTCTTTTCTCTTTTTCTATTTTTTTTTTTTTTTTTTTTTTTTTTTTTTTCATACACTTTTACTCTACCATCCTCTATGATAACATCAAAATACTAGGGTTCTAGGCATATCCCTACACTTGAGTTTTATTACTCTAACACTAATTTGACCCGAATTGAAAAGATCAAAACACTTGGGGTACATTATTACGCAAACAAAGGAATTTGAATTTAACGTTCCTTCCGTCATTTCATAAACTTTAACTTTTCCCATGAATCCCAATCATCCCAAAGCGTATACAAAGGATATGACTCGACTTAGCAACTTATGCAAGCAACTAGATAATTGAACTAAGGGTTTAGGGTGATAACAAACATTTGCACTAAAGTGAGTGCATAAGGGGTAGGCTAAAGGCGATTTGGGTGTATATTTGGGGTGGGGTGTAAACAATGCTCTTCATTGATATTCGGAAAAACCGAAATATCACGAGAACCATGAAAAGGATAGGCTCGAGGGGTTAACTAGGGGTATCGTGTACTAAAAATGAGTACAACGCAAAGGGTGTGGGGAATTACTCAACCGAAGTGGAAGAAGTAATTATATTACGGTATCAAACAAGGGTTATCCTAATGCCTCTTATCATTTAGTTATTCCTAACTACACAAGTGTAGCCTCACTTGCGATCTCGGAATGCATCACAAAACAAGTTCTAGAATCTAATATACTACGGTTCACACTCTAAGCATTAAAGATGAATGCTTTAATTCCTACTAATCTAAGGCGATCCTCGCATTTTGGTGGAATTTGGGTGGTAAGGGTTTTGTGCTAGTCATGCAACTTCCTATCCGTGAGGCGCTTTTGTTAAGACTAATGGCCCACTCTTATATGTCATAAAAATTTTAAATTTGGTGCCAAAATTACCCTAACCGACATTTTCTCATGGTTTATTACACAAATACAATTGGACAAAGCAAATAATCAAGGATAAGCATAGTTTCAAAGTTCCGTTTATTTTCCCTCCTACACTTAAAGCGAACATTGTCCCCAATGTTCCCCGAAATATCAAAGTTATGATAAAGAAGGTAATTAAAAGCGAAAAACTAATACTCCACGATTAGCTCGGTAGGATCCGTGTAAAGTGGTGGTTAAACTCTTTTCAAGAAGAATTATTGCGTGAAAAGCTCCTTCCAATCTTATGTAACTTCTTCTTGACAAACTAAACTGCACACTTGAAGAAAACAAAGCGAAACCTTCGCGTAAAATCGGTGGTAATAATATATATAAGACTCGATTTAAACTAGGATATAATGCTTGTGGAATGGATGTTTCTGAATTTCTAAGAAAATTAAGACACGGAAAATTCCAAAATTTATAAGTAGCTCGAAAGCGAGAAAAAGTAATCGATGTTTTACTCCTTCACGGCGCCGTCGGTTGCAATCTGACGCCGTCGGTTATCTGACAAAAAGCGGTGCGATTTTACGGAAAAATTACGGAAAATTTACATCTTTAGAATCGGAAAAATTTACGCAAAACATCCATTATGACTCGATACAAGCATTTGACTCGAACAAACAAACATAAATATCTTTTAATTAATTGTTATTCTCATGTTTACGTTTCTTTTGAAAGCGTGTGTAATCCTCCTACACTTATCCCTTATGTAAAATACCTTTATATGCAATTAAGGCGAGGTTAAAAACAAAATAAAGCATTTTACAAATTTAAACATGAGGATAAACAATTAATAAAAGATATATGACACTAACAAGCAAACAATTAAGCATGGGTTGCCTCCCAAGCGCTTTTCTTTATTTAAGAGTCTTGTAGCTAGACTCGTAGTCGTGCTCCTCGTTGCCTCACGCATCCTCAATGAGAATTCTATCATGTTGACAAAATCTTCATCGACTCTATACCTAGGCCCTAGAGTTAAGCAATCCTTATAATAATGCCTCCTTTTCCACATAAATTTATAACCTTTTCAACATCTTCCTTGCTTTTGTCCTCAAAAGCTTTGATGTGTCTCGATCATAAATGGACAAGTGGCCATACTCAATTGTTTTCAAGGCATCCTATAGGTGATCTCATCGGTTCCTTCCTTGAACCTAACCGTTCCATCATGCTTGTTATGGCTCATTCTAGATGTTTCAACAAGCGGTTTCCCTAGCACTACTTGGGATAAGCTATAGTCAATTCGCATCCTATATCTTCTAGGACCATAAAATCAACTAGGTAGGTGAAATTTCCTATAAAGACATGCACGTCCTTGACTCTTCCCACAAAGTTGCAAACTCCTCCCGGATACTTAGGGTCTCTCCTAATATTGAGTCGCTCATTCATAATATCATTGTAGGCAATGAGATGACATCACATTGATGGGGATTCCGTATCTATGTAAGCGTGGTCGACATTCCTATATCCGATCATACAAGGATTTTTAGGTTCGAGTTTTCTCTCTAATCTTTGGGCATATCCTAATGATAGGTGATCGTGGATTATCGATTATGTATTGATGGTATGCAACCTCTTCCTTAGTGGGGTAAAGATTGAAGTAAGCACTATTTTCCACATCCACGTTGTTGTTTATCATGCCATTTTCGAATTCGCTAATCATAGAGCCAACTATAGCGTGACGACTACTTTCTCAACGACTTCCCTAATTGTACTATCGAATATTTTACGCAAATCCACGAAGGTCGGTGTTTCTACTCACATATCGGCCCGGCGGTTGTGTTGGTTATTAGGTTGGGTTTTGAGTGACATTGAAATTTTTGTGTTGGGTTATTAAGTGGTGGTTGGTTATCATTCTCCATGATGAAGAGTGATGGGGTTACGAACAAAGGTTACGAAGAAGGGGATAGACTAAGAAATCTAAAAATAAGAAAAAGTTTACTTGATAGGAATCAAGCAAAGAAACCTAAGCGAGGTGGACTACTAACTAGCTATTCTATTCCCGGCGTGGCAAAAACTTGATAACGCTACAGCGTCGTTCGGGTCAAAGGAACTTCCTTTTCTTGAGCAAGTTTTATAACACCTAGGCGGTGAACCTAATCGTTGTAGTGTAGTAATTAGGGTAAGCCACGGGTATTGATATCGTTCTCTGGGGAATAGGAATGCTAGTAGGGAGTTACTACGCTAAGGTTAAGGTTGAGGAAGATTATTTTTATCTTTTTATATTTTATGAAAATGGAAAGGTACGAATCTCGGGTATTGGATTTGGGGGTTGGTATTTCTACCGATTACTCTACTATTATCTAATTATCTAAACTAAGGTTGTGGGAGTCTATGTCTAATTAATGTGTGCTCGTATGATAGTTTAAAGATGTGTTTACTTAGTTTGTATTACTCCTTAATTATCTCCTATTGATGGTTGAGTGTCACGTCTTATTCCTAGTTGCGTTGTGTGTCTAAAGTTGTAGGGTATCGTTTCTCCTAACTCTTGAACTTACCAAAGGGTCTTGTCTACAAACCCACTAAGATTATAAACTCCTACTCTAAGGCGCTCTTTGGATGGTTTAGCCTACAATTACTCGGTAATTATACTCTAAGGTTCACAAAGATGAATCAAGCATTAAGTACACAACGAATGACCTATCGCATTACTAGATCATTAATCAACTAAGATAAGAAACAACCAATCAATATTCAATAATTAAGTTTCATACTTCCTAAGCAAACACACAAATAAATTAGCGGGACATGGAGAACATGCAAGCATACACACAAATAATCAAAGACATAATTGAATTAATGAAGTAAAGACTTATCTTGATGTAAGATAGGGTTTAAAACCCTAAAATCTTGTACAAGACACCTTAGGTTCGGTTTAGGTTTTACTCCAAAGACTCTCCACACAAAGGCGAAAAATTCGGATTCTATATATAAGATTACAATTGCGACGGCGTCACCTTATGTTTAGTGGCCGCGTCGTGTCGCCGCTCATTAGGGTTTCGTCTTGGCCACGTTAACCTTGCGACGGCGTCACCTTATGTCCGTGCGCCGTCCTCTTGACCGGCGTCGTGCGGATTGCATCTAGGCCGTCCGAGTAGCGACGACCTACTCTTCCATAACTAGGCGTCGTCACTTGAAAATCTGAGTTTTGGGTTACGGATCGTCTCAATAATTTTGGGACGGCGTCTTTTGCGTCGCCTTCTTTGAGTGCCGATTTTGACGCCCTTCATACTTTCGACAGGCTGTGAGTGTCTCGATTTTGACTTTGGCCATTTTCTTCATATATTCGACCCTCGCCTTTTCGTCCAAATAAGTGCCATTCCGATGCATTTTGCCTTGAGACAAGAGACCTAAAAGGTGAAAATATCTATGATTGGCGATATTAAGCAATAACGGATACGTGTGAAAAGTGATCAAATAAGGACTTAAGCGACCCTCATTTGGTTAAATGGTACCTTTTAAAACCTTATCAATTTCTCGGTACAATTTCATGAATACCATCATTCATATTGACAATAGCAGTACCATTTGCATTATAAAGAATCGAGTTCAACACACAAAGACTAAACATATTGAAATTAGACACCATTTCATAAGAGGCATTATGAAAAGGACTAATTCAAGTTGTCAAAATTCATCTTGATGACAACTATCTTTGATTTATTAACAAAAGGACTTGATGTGGGTAGATTTCAAGACTTGGTAACAAGTATTGGAATGCTAAATCCATAAAATTTTTGTGTCAAATTGTTATTGGTGTTGAGTGGAAGTTTCTGGGTACTCATATTGTTGTATAAGTTTGTATATGTTTTGTGCTTGTGTTTTGCTTGTTCAATAACTTTTATGCAACAAAATGGAGTTGATCTTAAAATGTGTATATCGAGATACACAACAAATGGTTATTGATTCACCATGTCTAATCCACATAAGAATCAACTAGTCCGAGCAAGCGACTCTTGGTACAGACTTGACAAATCCGTTTATGGTTGATAGTTTACCAAAAACTATATGGTTATCAACTCACCATATTCTTTATGATTAAGAGTTGGCTAGTCCATAGCAAGCGGCTCATGGTAAAGACATATCAAATCCGTTGATAGTTGGTAGTTTGCTAAAAACTATGATAAAGCGATCTAGTTTTTATATGTTTTCTTTACCCTTTGCTCTTTGAAATTTTGTGAAAATTACCCTTTGCTAGTTCACGGTTTCCAGCGGTGTTATTTTACCCTTGTTGTTCTAGCCGTTACAAGCTGTTGTGTCGATAACAAATTTTTACTAGCCGTTGTAGAAAAATTGCTTTCCATATATATAGGGTAACTTCTAGAAAATTATCTACTTTCCTATTTGATATTTATCCTCTAAAGATAAATACTTTCCTTAGATAATCTTTCTTGCGCTACACTTTTAAACCCTACATCTATATATCTTTGTCTCGATTGGCTAGTTATTCCTTCAATTATTCTTGTCCTAATATCGTTTTCATCAAAGTTTCTATGGCACCATTAAAATTTGAGATGAGCACAACCAGTGGCTACCTACAAAAGTCAAACGAGAAGAGTGGCCTGTTTTCATCAGTTGTGGACTTTCTCAATACTACTGTATAAGGTATGCTTTGCTTTTAAAACCCACAATCTATATCTCTCAAATCAAACATAACACTTGAGAATAGAGATACACATGAAACGATTGGATGCTCAAGAGTCCTTGTGGATGGGGTAACTATTGATGTTCTGAGGCGTCCTTGAGGAGAGTTCTCCAATTGGATGATCTCAATGGTATCATCACATTACCTATGCCGAAATACATGATACTTTATCATCCATAGGGTATGATACCAGCGATAAAAGGCTACTTTCAAAAGAGTGGTTTTGTCCCCGATAGAGATTTTGATACATACTCTTTTACATTGTCTCGGTCAAATAAAACATCTTATGAGCAATTTAGTTCAACCATGGCTTACCCTTTGGTTTGTCTAGCCACTGATAAGATTTTTAAGCGGTCAAAATATATTTTACAAGTATGTTGGCAATGTAAAGAGTTCAACAAAATTTTAATGTATCGAGGTTTGTGCAAGCGGTACTAAATGAGTTTCAAGCTGCAACCCCATATTAATGTTTATAAAATTAGTTACCTTAAGCCTAAAGTTTTCAAAACATGAACAAAGATGGAAACATGATTTTACACCTCTCTTTCCTCAAATGCTTGCAAAGATTAAATCGAACAAAACTACCCATAATCTCTGTTCCAAACATTGATTATACTCCACTATTTCTCACACCTATGAGAGGAGGGCAAACAGTCAACTTCTCTCATGACAACCTGACATGTTTACGAACCTTTTGGTCTAGGAACAAGCGGTGGTGGTTCTAGACTTCAACCTAGTCCAACTAGGGAGGAATGCGAGCCAATGCCCCATGATTCACCTCTCTAACGGTCACACGGTTGGAAGTGATGAGGCGGTGGGCAACAATTGGAATTGATGGTTTTGTGTACAAAGTTAGCCAAAGCAGGTCAAATCTCGGAACAAGACTTGGCACATCTTAAGGAGCAATATGCCAAGGATATTACATTTTGAAGGTAGAGATTCGGACCTTGAAGGAAGAGTTGCGAAGGGTACAAGCAAAGAAGAGCGCAAATATTGTGTTTTCATCTCCATTTTCGCCTCTAGTGGTGATTCGAGAAGACTTGGTCTGATTTAGGTAATTTTCCCAAGCAGGGAGGAAAGCAGTCTTGACACTCGGGGAGAAAATTGATTTTGAAGATGAAGGTGTTTCTAGTAAAGGTGCAGAGGAAGGCGATACTCGAGAAAGCAACTAGAGCAAGATATATTCGATCTGCAACTCACAGATTTTACCGATCAAATTTCCACTGCAGAGCCAAATATTTTCTTTGTTGAACATGATGTTGCCGCTGCAAGTGAAGAAATTGATTAGCGAAGAAAGATAAAGGTAAGCGGTTATGGAAAGTGAAGAGCAACACGGAAGGAAGAAGTCGAAGAAAGAACAACTTGATTGCTCATGATAAAGAAGTTGCTAAAAGATATATGAAGATGAAGTTCTTTGAAAAGAAAAAGCTTGAAGAATTGGAAGTTGCAAGCTTTATGGAGCTAAAAATTTGGATAGATTGGAAAATCCAATTTCCTTGTTCCACTTACAAGATTAAGAGAAAACTCGAGTTCAACTATGTACCTCTTGAAGAAGAAAGCGATTTCTTGATTGCACATGATCCGATAATCAAGAAGAAGGCAATTGACCTTATGGTGATAAATCTTTAGCTGCAGAACAAAGAAGCTGTGCAGTTAAAGATTTTATCTGAGATGAAGAATAATCAAGCACTTCAAGAGGTAATTAGTTCGATCGAAGGGTCAAAAGAAACCAAAGCAACCAACTAAGGCACAAATTATTGCATACATGAAAACTTATTGTTGCAATGTTGGTGGCTGGAAAAGACATCAATTCAAAGGAATGTCTGATGATAAAGTAGAGAGTATTGATGAGTGTCTAAATACTCATCATTTTTGTACAATCTAAACTGCAAATTCATCTGAAAACACTCAAAAATGCATCAAAATGATGAAAATATCACAAATCAGTGTTTTATGTGTTTTAAATGCAAAATATCAAAATCGGATGAAAAATGATTCAAGTTTGCAAAATTGGCGCTTTAGTCCCCAAGTTTTAAAAGTTGTCAAATCTAGTCCACGGAATTCAAAATGTGAATTTTGTCATTCAAGGTCCTGGAATATTCTAAGTTGTTAAATTGGCCCTTGAATGATTCTTTGGTCAAATGACGGAAAAGGTCCTTAAAGATTGAAAATTTGCAAAAATAGTCCTTGGATTTCTAAAATGGAATTTTATGCAAAAGGGTCCTTGTACTATCAAAGTTTGTCAAGTTTGGTCCTTGTGATAATTTTGGAAATGTGGCATGATCGTCCTTTATCTTTGGTGAATTACAAATTTGGTCCTTGTGTATACTTAACAAACCGGACACCATTTTAAATATCAAAGCCCAAATCAATCCATGACCCAAATGCATATCAAGCCCAACACCACTTGACCCCATGAACCTTGAGCTTGACCCCAGCTCTTGACCGTTGACCCGTTATTAATACTCCTCGGTCAAACGCGCCAAAATCCACCCTGACTGCTTCATCTCTCACATATCATCTGTAATTCCAAAACCGGAGGTGGTTTTCCATATTTTTCAAACTCACCACTTGCCTCACCTCACCCTCACCTTACTTTGTCCCCCTCCACCTCCACATCTTCCCAAAACCCATTAATGTTTTAAACCTGCTAAAGAAGAATTTGGCGCCAAAATCTACACATGGACGAATGAGATGAATTAAAGAGATCCAATGGCTCAAAGGAGGTGGGAATGAATCAGAGGTCAACATAGAGTCCAAAAAGTCATTATAAAGAGGAGGGGAAGCAGTGTATCAAGACCATCTAGTATAACTTAGTTTCTTTAATGTCGTTTTAGCTTAAATTCAATTTTCAGTGTATGTTTAAACTTAAAAGCTTTATATTTCAAGTTTTCCTTGTGTAATAAATCTTTTGTAAACATCAAATTCAGTTATAAGACTTGTTTTCATTTTATGCAAAATTTCCAATTTCAAAAATCTCATGTGAATCAATTGTTGTTGTAAGGTGTTATCTTGGACTAAATAAGCCACATAAGCTCTAAATAGCTTTTCTAAGCTATTAGAAACTCTTAAAATTCAAGTTTAGAAGCAAAAACAGAAAATCACCAAAAATACAAATTAAATAGTTGAAAATAAAAATCCATTGGAAATGGTGTTCAAATTTGGAGCGGGGTGAATTTTGGATGGCCTTGGGTTAGTGGCTTAGTGGTAAGCCTATAGGAGTGTTCTTGGTTCCTAGTTCTTGGTTTTAGTTGGATAGCCATTTGTAAGCCATTTGCTCATTTTTGCATTTCTCTGTTATAGTTATTTCATAGTTTAAATTTTGTGTTTTATTGTTAATTAGTCTTAGTTAAGTGTATTTAAAGATTAAAATCGAGTTAGTTGTTCTTTTAAATTTGTAGTTTATAAAATATCATTTTGTGATTAAAATTAAATCATGGACATTTCTTAGTTTAATGTTGTTATGGTTGTTGTTTAAGGTTTCATTAGTCTAATAAGTGATACTATGATGTACATGTCGGTTTCATGGTTGTAATTTGTGTTTAGCTTTGAAAATCTTCCAAACAGTTAAGTAAAGGGTGTTTGGATTTGCTTGCTTAAACCGAACATGTCTTGTTTGTGTTGATTGCTTGTCTTGTCTTTGTGTCTCATTAGTCCTAATAACTCAAACAAGTCATAAAAACAAGTCTTTGTTAGTGTATTAGTCAAAATCACTTTTAATCTCATTCAAATCATTAAGCATTAAGAGTTTTAGTGTCAAAATCATCAAAGTAGCTTAGAATCATTAACCTAGCTTAAATTAGTCTTAATATATCTTAATACAACATATTCAGTAAGTAGTAGTGATTTCAAGTTCATATAAGTCAACTTCTTTTGGTTTTTATAAAAAGTCAAATTTCTCATTTTGGTCGTTTTTGATTAAAATATATAATTTCAGTGTGAGTTTAATAGTGAGTTTTAGCTTAAAATCTTTTGGGGTATTAAAGTTTAGTTGCTAAACTTAATTAGAAAAATGCTAGTTCATTCTTAATCAGCTTATTAAGTGCTTATTTTCTAGTTTCCTTTGGGACCTGTTCTGAAAAAGTGCCTTGTGCACCAGTTTCATAAGCTCAATCAAAAGCTCACACAGAGCT
This sequence comes from Chrysanthemum lavandulifolium, assembly GCA_022545495.1. NCBI lineage: Eukaryota > Viridiplantae > Streptophyta > Magnoliopsida > Asterales > Asteraceae > Chrysanthemum > Chrysanthemum lavandulifolium. The sequence continues at coordinate 218,865,365 of CM040239.1, read as the reverse complement.
TAATTGTTGTTCAAATCCTGTGATACTTGGTTCTTTGGAAAGCTAACCAAGCCATCTTGAAGTCTCAAGCTTGGTTTTTCATTTTCTAGCTTGTTTGCTAGGGCTGCAATAAGCTCTAATCTTGTCCCATTTCTGTGTTTAGCATAAGTGCTTATTTGTTTGTTATTAGCTTATCAGTGTGCTTATCTGTATCTTTTAGCTTCATTTGGTTCATCTAGCTTGTTTGCATCTTTATTGAGCTTTTGTTTCGGTTTGTGAGCTTGTTTGAGCTTGTTTCACCAAAATAAGCTCTTAAGCTCCTTGTTAGCTCATAAGCTTGTCAAATAGCTTATTTTTTAGTTGTAAAATTTTTGTGTTTGTTAAAGTAGCTTATAATCAGTAGTTAAGTAGTTTCCAAAATGAAAATCCAGGAAAACATCATTATAAAAGCGGTGATAGCATTTATTTAATAGGTTTTAGCTTTTTGATTTTCTTTTAGCTTATTATTAAGCAAATCTTGTTTTATATTTTTCTTAGTTTTCTGTCACCTTAAGTTATTTTTAGAAAAAGTTTCATAATTTTCCTAATCTTTTAGTATTTATTATAATTTTAAATAGTTAAAAGTATTAAATAATTAGTAATAAATAATTAAAAGCATAAAAATATCTTTTCAGTTTTAAAATTAGTTTTATCATATTTTAGATTTTTCCAAGTTGAAATTTCATTTTCCAGGTTTATTTTATATTTTCTAGTATTTAAGTGTATTTTAAATAATAATTAATTAGTAATAATTAAATAAAAAGTGTAAAAATATATTTTAGTCTTAAAATAAGTTTTATAATATTTTAGATTTTTCTGAATCATAATTTTATTTTCTAGCCTTATTTCATATTTTCTTTTATTTTAGAGTATTATTAAATAGTTAAAACAGTTTTTAATTAATAATAATTAAATAAATAGTTATAAAAATAATTTTCTTTTTCTAATAATTTTCTTTTATTTTTAGGATTTCAAAAATGTCATTTTCATATTTTTAGGTCTTTTATTTCTTAGATTTCACTTTTTATTTTATGCGTTTGCGTAGTTTTTAAGCGTAAGTTTTACGTTTCTTTTATCGATTGTTGTGCTTTTCTATTTACGTGTCCAAATACATTCCAATCAATCGAGTGTAATTTCCAATCCAAATCTTCTTGATCACTATCCTTAGTGATCATCCTATCATCTGAATTAGTGTTTACACACCATTGAGTCTCAAGTGGGACTTAACGACGGGAATTCATTATATTCTCGATCTTCATTGTATTGGTTTACGAGCGGTTTAAGTTTATTACGGTTAGCCATTCACAAGTGGCTAGCTTGTGTGATTAAGCTTATTGTGTATTCGGGACACAATCAAGTATCTACTATAGAATTCAAAGACAAGATAAGGTTTCATTCAATGAACTACGAAGAAGAAGAAGAAGGTTTCCTAATTTGAAGAAAGACCAAAGCGGTGATTCTCGATCGTAAAGAAGACAAAGTTCTTTGAAGAACAAGAAGTTCCAACCGAGAAGTTCCTTTGAAGAACAAATATTGAAATGATTGTGATTGAAGAAGATTTTATCCGAACCACCGCAAGTTAGACATCCTATCATTGATTGGGAGGTTTACTTTGCTAGAAATTTTGCTCCAACATGGAAGATCACAAGGCTAGGTGGTGCAACTTCCTCATTCATTCAATTTGAAGATCTCATCAAAGCTTTTGATAGAGATGATCTTGACAAACTATGGAAGTTAGTTCAAGAAAGGTTTGATGCTCAAGATCTCAAAGATATGAAGGAGATGCGTTATGGGTTAATCTTAGAAGGCTCTATGATCCGGATGTTAATGATGATTTACGGAAATTCTCATGTTCATGTCACAGTACTAAATGGTTTTACTATGATTCATGTGAAGTTCACCACGTTTCTCTGACAAATGGAGTAGATGCATTCATGCTTCTTGAGAAAGAATATCCACTCAGAAATGGAACTCTCACGGTAATGTTATGTACAACAATAAGAGTTCATGAAGACAATGAGAAGGTCGAGCATTGTTACATAGGCTTCAAGATCAATGTTCAAGAGCTATTGAAGTTAAGGAAGAAGTAAAGTGTTTGGTTGAATTCCCCGAATCCTAGAAGATGATCAGATTGAAGAAACTTATTGATTTGCGGAGAAATCATAAGTTTGGGGAGGATTGTTGGGAATAATCATACCACCGATAGTTGTGGAAGACAACGCTTGAATTGCACTAGCGGTGGAAGCGTATTACCACTTTGGTACATTATTACCATTGCTATTAGATAATGGTTGAGGAAGCGTGTCTAGATAAGTATAGAAAAGATCTTGTGTATATTATATATTGTTAGCTTTATACTTATCTTGTAAAGGACTCCTTGTACTATAAAGGAGGTCCTAGGTCATTGTCTTACTTACATACATACATACGTATTATTCACAAAGGCTTGAGGTGTAACCCTAGTGATAAGCAAGATCACTCGTATTATTCATTAATAATATTGGAGCTTAAGTTTTCATGTTTAATCTGTGTTCACTTACAATATATCATACAATCCGTCTTCTAAGTATTACTAAGTAAATTCTGCGTGCTTATTAATATTATACAAAATATCATTGACACAAGGTGTGTGTCCAGATCCATCAGCCTGTACCCACAAGAACACCATATGGTGAGAATAGACCCTTTAAGAGATTGACTCAAAAAGAATTGGAGGATAAGAGGGCTAAGAATCTTTGTTTTTACTGTGACCAAAAATATGTGCATGGACACAAATGTAGTGGTCAATTGCATTCATTAGAAGTGGTGATAGATGAGGAAACTGAGTATGTGGAAGAAGAATTGACTAATGATGAAATGGGTCATTTGGGGAATTATGAACATACTATTGAAATTGATCATAATAATGAAATGGTTACTCAAATCTCATTGAATGCTCTTACTGGTCTATACAATTATCAGACAATGAGGGTTAAGGGTATGGTAGGCAAACAAAGGGTGCATGTGCTTGTGGATTGTGGAAGCACATAATTTCATTGATTCTGGTGCATCAAAAGTTGGGTGTAAGACTAAAACTATGTGTCATTTGCTAGTGTCGTGGCTAATGGTCAAGCCATGGCGAGTACTTTGATGTGTTGTGGTTTATCTCGATCATGGGAGAAGAAACTTATATGATTGATGCTATGGTACTACCTTTAGGAGGTTGTGAAGTGGTGTTGGGAATATAGTGGTTGTCTACTTTAGGAGAAATTATGTGCAATTTTGAGAAATTAACCATGAGGTTCTATGTGGGCAATAAGAAGGTGTTGCTAAGAGGTTCTCAACAAGCTACACTTCAATGGATGCAACCTAGAGAGCGAGCAGTGCTATGTTGAATTCTATGACATTGTGTGTTTGTCATGTTTCATTACGTAGTATGGTAGGACAAGTATGATTGAGTCACATAAGATTGATGAAATTTTGAATGACTATAAAGGTGTGTTTGAAGTTCCAAGCGGTTTACCACCAAAAGATCACATGATCATCACATTCCTCTTATGCCAAACACTCCTCCGTTAACATCGGACCTATAGGCATCCTCCTAGCCAAAATGATGTCATTGAGCGGATGGTACAATAGTTATTGGATCTTTGGTGTCATCGGATCTAGTCAAAGTTCTTTCTCTCTCCTATAGTCATGGTTAAAAGAAGGATGGCGGTTGGAGAATGTGTGTTGACTACAAACAATTAAATAAGAATATTGTCAAAGACAAATTTCCCATACCTATGATAGAAGAATTGATAGATGAATTACATGGGTCAGTGGTGTTTTCAAAGCTTGATTTAAGGTCTGGGTATCACCAAATCAGAATGAAGGAGGAAGACATTCATAAAACTGCAGAACTCATGATGGTCACTATGAGTTTTTAGTAATGCCATTTGGTCTTACCAATGCTCCTTCCATATTTCAATCACTCATGAATGAGATCTTTAAACCCTATTTGAGGATGTTCACACTGGTTTTCTTTGATGACATCCTAGTTTATAGCAAGTCAATTGAAGAACACATTGTGCACCTTAAACTGATTTTGCCGACTATGCAGGCTCACACCGTGTTTGCAAGAAGGAGCAAGTGCACTTTTGTAGTGTCTCAGGTGGAGTACTTGGGTCATATTATAACTAATAAAGGGGTTGCAACAGATCCTTCTAAGATTGAGGCTATGAAAGATTGGCCTACACCCAAGAATGTAAAGCAATTAAGAGGAATGCAGGACTCGCGGTACATTATAGGAGGTTCATTAAGGGTATGGAATAATCAATAAGCCATTAAGCGCATTACTAAAGAAGAACTCTTTGGGTGGTCGACATAGCTCAAGAATCTTTTGAGCAATTGAAGTTAGCCATGATACAAGCACCGGTGTTGGGGTTGCTAAACTTTGAGAAAGAATTCCTTTGTGAAACCGATGCATGTGGGCGGTAATGGTCTTGTGTTGTTACAAGATGGTCATCCATTGGCATACTTGAGTAAGGCCTTATCTCTCGGACATCAAGCTTTATCCACTTATGAAAAAGAATTTTAAACATCATTTTGGCATTGGAGAAGTGGAAAGGTTACTTAATGGGTAGACATTTCAAGATTAAGACTGACCACTTCAGCCTCAAATACTTTTTGGATCAAAGGCTTACTACTCCTTTCCAAGCTAAATGGTTGCCTAAATTGCTTGGGTATGATTATGAAATTGTTTATAAGAAGGGTAGTGAAAATGTGGGCTGATGCTCTGTCTAGGAAGGAAATGCAGGGTCAATTATTGGCACTGATAGCTACTAATGTGACCAATGGACTTCTCAAAAAAATTGAAGAAAGTTGGGTGACAGATGAGAAGTTGGCCAAATTAATAAAGCAGTTTGAAGATCCTAATTTTCAATCAACAAAGTACACTTGGTCTAATGGCGATTAAGAAGGAAAGGTAGGTTGGTGGTGGGAGGTAATGAGGTACTCAGAAGAAAATCTTCTCACAATCCGCAATGAATCGGTTAGTGCGCATTACGGTGTTCAAGTGATTGTCAGGAAGATGAGTTATATTTGCTATTGGAAGGAATGAGAAAAGTGGTTAAACAATGGATCGGGGAATGTGATGTGTGTCGAGGCAAAAGCCTAATCTTAGTGCCTATCCGGGACTCTTGCGACCTTTGCCTATACCGGTTAGAGTATGGAGTGATATATCCATGGACTTTGTGGAAGAATGCCAAAATCTCATGGGAAGACTGCTATATTAGTGGTGGTGGGCAGGCTCGGTAAGTATGCTCACTTTATTCCCTTCAACATCCTTTCACACAACCTGCACAAGTGGCACAAGTGTTCTTAGATAACATCTACAAGTTACATGGTTTGCCAAACACCATTGTAAGTAGCGAGACAAAGTGTTCCTAAGTGCTTTTGGCAATCATTGTTCAAGGCTTTGAAAGTTAAACTACAAATGTCAACGACCTACCATCCGTAATCGGATGGATGCAGACAGTAGTGAATAGGTGTGCAGTGCTACACGAGATGTATGTCGGTGAGAAGCCAAAGAGTGGACCTGATGGCTTTCAATGGCAAAGTTTTGGTATAACACAAATTTCCACTGCTATCCAAACCACTCCATTTGAAGTATTATATGGTCAAACACCACCCATCCACATGCCTTATTTGCCAAGAGAAAGTACAGTTGAAGTCGTGGATAGGACAATGCGAGCAAGAGAGCGGTGATTAACATGCTTAAATTTCATCTTAAGAGAGCACAAGATAGGATGAAAAGTTTGGCGAGATAAACACAAAGCGATAGAAATTTTGAAGAAGGTGTTTGGGTCTATTTGAAATTACAACCATACACGCAAATGTGACTAGGTAAAGTCCTTACAACAAATTCTCGGCTAAGTACTTCAAGATCATAGAGGCGATTGGAAATGTGGCTTATAAATTGCGACTTCAGTGGTAGTCAAATCCATCAAGTATTTCATGTGTCCCAACTCAAGCTTTGCAAAGGGTGGTTGATAAGCACAAATCTTCCCATGTGTGAAAATGAAGGGCTCTATTAGTGTTTCCAGTGAAAATCATTGACATTGGCTTATAAATTACGGCTTCCAGTGGTAGTCAAATCCATCCAGTATTTCATGTGTCCCAACTCAAGCTTTGCAAAGGGGTGGTTGATAAGCTGGAACTCTTCCCATGTGTGACAATGAAGGGCTCTATTAGTGTTTCGGTGAAAATCATTGACATTGGCTTATAAATTGCGACTTCAGTGGTAGTCAAATCCATCCGATATTTCATGTGTCCCAACTCAAGCTTTGCAAAGGGTGGTTGATAAGTCGGAACTCTTCCCATGTGTGACAATGAAGGGCTCCTATTAGTGTTTCGGTGAAAATCATTGACAAGAGATTGGGAAAGGTTAACAATAGAAATTCTTTGTTTATGTGTTAGTACAATGGTCAAATGGCGGTGAAGAAGAAGCAACTTGGGAACTATATCTTGAATTAACAAAGAAGTACCACAGGTTTGATCAAGAGGAAACAAGCGAAGGTGTTGTTTGGTGTGGAAAGTCAAATGTTAAGGAGAAGGGATTTGATCGCGCCAATTTAGAAAACACTTGCTAAGCTTGGGAAGCCTTGCTAAGCCAAAAGTTAGTTATAACTTTTAGCGGGAAAATCTGCTTTTGCTCCTTCCTCCCATTTCTCCTTCCTCCCATTGTATAAATACTCCTTTTCATTCTTTGTTGTAATTCATTCACTAAAAAGACTTGTAATATCCTTCTCTCTTAATTCCATTACAAACTAAGTGAATCATTTGATTACAAATACGGTTTCATTTCTTCTTATGTGATTCCTGTTTGTTTTCATCAACAACTACATTTCATAAGCGATTTACGGTTGTTTACAATCGGTATATATCGAGAGAATATTGTGACGGGCCAGCCGATGTACGGTAGAAGCATCATGATGTCTCGATCCTTCTCTTCTTGAGGTAGGTTCGAGAGATGGTTGTGCTTGCAAAATAAATGATTAAGAAAATGCCTAACGAAATATAGTTTATAATCCATAATCCACACAAGCGTGCGGTGTTGAGAGATATGAATGGAAAGAGTAAAGGTTGCAACATGTCGTTATTTCTAATAATTGTAGGGATCGATGGAGATGGTCGCTTGGTGATGACGGTGATTTCAAGGTCAAAGAATTATCAAGTATGATCGAGGAAAAGATTCTACCTACGGATAGTGGTGGTCAAGAAACGATTTGGAATAAGTTTGTTCCTAAGAAAGTTAACATATTCGTGTGGATGACATTAAGAAGAAGACTTCCGGTTCGGGAGGAGCTAGATAGAAGATGTGTAGACTTGGATTCGGTTCTTTGTCCAAGTTGTAATAGTTTCGTGGAATCGCGTGCTCAAATTTTGATCACTTATGATCTACCTATGAGTGTTTGGGATAAGATATACAAATGGTGGAAGGTGGGGATGGTTAACGCCTTTTCTATCAATGAATTCTTTCCATCAAATGGAAATGTTAATGTCCTTACTCCCTAGCTATGTCTCTCGAGTTTGGCAAGCGGTTATTTGGTCTTACCGGGTACTTCAGTTAGAGAGAAAGAAATGCTCGTGTTGTTGGTAATAAGGTATCAAGTGTTAGCCTATAATGTTTATGGGCTCAAGCCCGATTCTAGAAAACTCTATGTATTCCTATATATTGTATTATGTATTTGTGGAATAGGATCAATCAAATCAATTCAATCTTATCATCTTACATGGTATCAGAGAGATCCTAAAACACTTAACCCTAAAAAAAATAATAAATAAAAATCTCCTTTTCTGGCCGTCGGCTTCGGCCGGCATTCTGGAACAGCCAAGAACTCACTTCACTTCAGTTCAAAGTCTTGTTCGGTTATCAGTTATGGTTATCCACGTTAATAAAATAAATTTCGTTGCTAAACTCTCATTGGATCTTTAATATGGCAAAAGTACTAGTCTGTTAGTAGGATATGAATCTAATTAATGCCCGGTTTGACTATGGCTTCTTAGTATTTGTTTTTTTTTTTCTTTTTTTTTTGTTATTTGGAATTTATTGAATTGATTACAATAATCGTTTGGTATAATTCCATTAAAGAAAGTAAAATTAAACAAAATAATGAGACAACATTGTGCCACATAGGTTTTGATATTTTTTGTGAGGTGGATCTTTATGTTTTCTAGAGAAAAAGGCGCCCGTTTGTTTGGAAGGTTCTTTGGGGTTGAAGTTTTAGAACCAACTTTCGTTTCGTCTTTTCTTTTGATGTTAGTGCGGGAGTTTTAGTTGTCATTTCCTTTGTTTTAGTATAGGGATACTTTGGGTTATCCCATTTGTTTTAGTTGTAGAGGATATTTTGGTTATCCCATTTTGTCGGGATACTTTGGTTTATCATATTTGTTAAGGGATACTTTGGTTTATCTTGTTTGGTACGAATACTTTGGTTTATCCGGTTTGTTGAATGTTTATGTCTGCTACTGTTTGAAGATGTACTTCCGCTTCGTCGAATGTCTTCTTCATCAATTATATATTAGTTTTACTTTATTGTTTATTAGCGTTTAATCTCCGGTCGAGATTTTGCGATTTCACCGCTCGGATTGCGGGAGTGTTAGCATATGGGCTCAAGCCCGATTCTAGAATACTCTATGTATTCCTATATATTATACTATGTATTTGTGAAATAGGATCAATCAAATCAATTCAATCTTATCATCTTACATCAAGCAAGGTTGTAAAATCGCTAGGCGCTAGTGAGGCGGTCGGGTAGGGCCTAGCGATTAATCGATTAGGTGGGGATTAATCGAGGATTAATCGGTTTAGAATTTTATGCACAAAATTGTAATTTTAAATATTTGTATTATATTATATGTATGAGATAAACATAATACATAATTATTCAAAGTTCAAAGTCGAACATAGATATTACTCGGTTTGTTGATCATTTTAAGCGAGCTTTGACCAATTTTGTTCGATTAATCGGTTTGTTGACCGATTTTTAAGCCATTTCATCTGATTTTTAAGCGATTTTGTTGAGTGATTTTTAAGCGATTTTGTCCGATTAGACCGATTTTGTCCGATTAATCGGTTTGTTGACCTATTTTAAGCGATCTTTGACCAATCCGATTAAATAGGCCGATTATGATAAATCAAGACGCTTACTGAGCGATCAACGATTATGCGGGGATTAATCGGCCTCCTGAGCCGATTTTACATGAAGACATCAAGTACTAACAACTTAACAAGATAGTTCAAGACATTCAATTAAAAGCTACGAATGAATTGTGTGAAGATCGAATAAATATAAAGTGATCGATTGGCAACAATGGATGTGAGACCCATATATATTCGGATTCAACAGGAATGAGATTATTGGTTCTCGGTACAGGTACAATGGTCTCTGTGTTGCTTGTTAGTGCGGATCAATGTTTCTGCAATAGATCAATCAGTATAATATTCTATGTGTCAGTTTAAGGTTGCAACATTCATGTGATTAGGGGTGAAAGCAGCGAGCGAGCTCGAGCTCGTTTAGGCTCGAGCTCGGCTCGTTTATATATAAAAGCTCGAGCTCGTTTGAGCCTCACATTTGAGCTCGAGCTCGGCTCGTGAAATTTTCACAAGCTCGAGCTCGGCTCGTTAACACAAAGCTCGACTCGTTAACACAAGGCTCGAGCTCGTTAACACGGTTATCACGTATAGAAAATATATATCGTATATATTTCTAGGGCTCGTTTGGGCTCGCGAGCCAAGCGAGCCTTTGTATAGAGCTCGGGCTCGAGCTCGATTATTAAACGAGCCCGAACTTAGGCTCGAGCTCGGGCTCGAGCTCGTTTAGGCTCGGCTCGTTCGAGCTTT
>CM040239.1:218810864-218855382 GCA_022545495.1 Chrysanthemum lavandulifolium | reverse complement strand
TCATATCTTAATATGAGTCTAAGCATAATGTATGATGGTAGTTTTAGAATGCTTTAGTTTCTTAAACCTAAAACATTACTTATGCATTTACATATTTCTAAAAATAGAAAAACAACACATGACATCATGTGATGCATCATGGAAATCATTGGAATATTTCATTAGATATTTTGTGTAGATTTGTACTCTTCATATCTTACACAATCTTGCATAGATATGGTTGACTTTGGCAAGATCGGATATCTTGTTTGTCGGACCCCGGCAGCACCAAAATGTATAACGGACGGAACCCTTTCAAGGGGTCCGCCGTCCGTGTGCCTCGCCGATGGTTTTCGCTATAAATAGCAAAGCCAAACCAATAGTTTTCATCCCTTTCCATCATACTCTCATACATATCTTCTCTCTAATCTTTCTAACTCGGTTTCATATCATATTAGTGATCTCTTTGTAGCAAAGAAGATCAAGTCACATTCAAGCTTCAACAAGAAGTTGGAAGTCTTGTTTGTTTAGTGTTATATGATCTTGTGTTGATTCATACTTCATTGTTGTACTAAACCATCATAATTTTGTGAGTGTGAGTGGTTAGTATTTTAGTCCTCAAAATACATTGTGTGTGGGAGTGGTTGTACCTTGGAAAGAACTCGACATTTATCTTAGTGTCGGAAATAGTGTATGTAAGTGTAAAGGTTTCTCCACGGTGAAAGGAGCTTGTTGACTAGTGAAGTTAAACTCTCGAGTGTGAGACTCGGGGAGTGGAGTAGGTGCGAGAGAAAGAGTCCTTGTAGACCGAACCACTATAAACAACTTGTTGTGGTTTGATCATATCTTTCCTTATTTACTCTTTACATATTGCTTACATATTTCATCAACATATCTAAGATCAATATCAATTGATCTTTCAATAAGTTTCAAAACAAAGTTTTTAAGTGGTAAACTATTCAACCCCTTCTAGTTTTCTACAATTGGTACGGAGCCTCGTTGCTCAAGAATTTCTAAAATAATTTGTATTTTATAAACTTGAAGCGATCCATGGATTACGAAAACTTTAAAGAAGGGCAATCTATGCAAAGACCACCACTCTTTGAAACCAATGGATTTATCTATTGGAAAACCGTTTGAAACATATGTAAAATCAAAAGATATAGATCTTTGGTATATTATTGTTAAAGGGGATTTTAGTTCTATAACAAAGGATATTTCTGTTGATGAACAAAATAAATTAATTGCTAAAAATAATGAAGCTAAAATGATGATTTATAAGGCTTTGCCTTGAAAAGAATATAAAAGAATTTTTATGTGTGAAACCGCCAAAGATATTTGGGAATCTTTGATTGTTACACATAAAGGTAATTCACAAGTCAAGGATAACAAAATTGATCTTCTTGTTCAACAATATGAACAGTTTGTTATCCCTGAAGATGAAACCATTGATTGTGGCTTTGCTCGCTTTAATACTATTATTGCATCACTTAAAGCAGTTGATGAATCTTTTCGTAGTAAGAACTTTGTCAGGAAATTTCTTAGAGCACTCCATCCAAAATGGAGAGTTAAAGTGACCGCTAATGAAGAATCAAAAGATCTCTAAAAAATGTCACTAGACGAGCTATTCGGTAACCTCAAAGTACACGAAATGGTGATGGAGAAAGATTCGGAGATCATCAAAGGAAGAAGGGAGAAGATCAAATCCGTTGCTCTAAAAGCAAAGGCGGAATCAAGTGATGATGATGAATCTTGCTCCAGTAGTGAAGATGAGGAGTATGCCATGGCCGTTAGAGACTTTAAGAAGTTCTTTAGAAGAAGAGGAAAGTTTGTAAGACAACCTCGAGAAGAAAAGAAGCGATTCCGAAAAGATCGGGATGACAAAAAGGGTAAAGGTGAAAGAAAGTGTTTTAGATGTGGTGATGCAAGTCATCTCATAGGAGAATGTCCCAAGCCACCTAAAAGCAAAACTCAACGAGCTTTTGTAAGTGGTGCTTGGAGTGATAGTGAAGATGATGAAGAGTCAAGCAAGGAAAAGATCGCTCTAATGGCACATGAGTCAAACGAGGTACATTCCGACTCTTCTTATTCTTCTATTGATGATGACACTTTGCAAAAACAATACAATCAATTGTGTGAACTAAGTCTAAAATCACAACTAAAATAAAATTTTAAAAACCAAAAGGAATTTTGGAAAATGAAGTCTATGAGTTAAAAGAAAAGTAAAATGACTAGAAAAGGAAAAGTAAATGACGATGGTTGTAAATCATGTCAAGAGCTTAATCTTGAAATAGAAAAATTAAAGCTCACACAAGATGTTCTAATCGAACATAATTTTAAATTTAAAGGTTTAACAAAAACATCGCTACTTTCCGATGAAATACTTAAAATCCATAAAACACCGGAGACATGAATGGGATAGGATTTAATGAGGTATTAATTCCAAAGAGTCAAAACAAAAGCGGTCGAAAAGGACAAACAATCTGTCAAAAGCTGCTGCGATCTAACCGACGGACGACGGACCCAAAATAAGGGTTCCATCCGTTGAACAAAATGGTGCCGTGGGTACTTGGAAGGACAAAATGTTTATGTCTGGACCGTAATGAATTTGTCAAGGTAACAAAGAAAACCAAGGATAGTGTTAAACTAAAACCGGTACATTACATCGAGTAGGACTTGCTAAAATGAATTTAGATCAAAACTACTCAACAACGATATAAACACCTTTTGCCAAACGCCTTTCCTAAGAGCAACCACAACGTACAACCCAACTACCAACACAACGGTTGGAATCAAAACTTTCCTAGACCATATCAAACTCAGTTACATGTCATGGAACTCTTACCCATCGTTTCCATACATGAATCAATTAAATGGTATGTTTAACCCAAACGGACCCATGAGATATTGGGACCAAATGCTTGAGTTGTCCGCTTCTTAGGTATGCTTGAAAGTTGGATTGGAACCTGATGAATGGATAAAAGATAGTGGATGCTCACGACACATGACGGGGAACAAAAGTCTCTTCTCATCATACCAAGAGTATGACGGAGGTAATGTCACTTTTGGTAGCAATCTCAAAAGCAAAATCATTGGCAAATGTACGATCGCTCATAACTCCCTAACTATTGAAAATTTTGCTCATGTAGATAGGTTAGGATTTAATCTACTTAGTATTATCCAATTATGTGATAAAAAGTATAAAGTACTATTTGATGAAAATGGCAATAAAATACTAAAAGATGGTATCACCATAGCTAAAGGAGTTAGGAAAAATAACATATACGTCATGAAAATAGATAAAACATCTAATGACAAAATTTGTCTAACAACGATAGATGATAGCTCATCTCTTTGGCATAGACGCTTAGGTCACGCTAATATGAGACTTATACAAAACCTATCTTCAAAAGAGCTAGTTAGGAATTTACCAAAACTAAAATATGACCAACACTTTTGCGACGCTTGCAAAATTGGTAAACAAATCCATAGTAGTCATAAATCTAAAAATTTGGTGTCCACATCTAAGTGTGTAGAATTATTGCATATGGACTTATTTGGTCCATCCGCTATAAGAAGCTACGGAGGCAACTTATACACTTTGGTCATAGTAGATGATTACTCAAGGTTTACTTGGACGTTGTTTTTGAAAACTAAAAATCAAGCTTTTGATAAATTTGAAATTCTTAGCAAGAAAATTCAAAATCAACTAGGCGTTAAAATTGTGTCGATCCGAACAGATCATGGTCGTGAATTTGACAACGAAACTCAATTTGGAAACTTTTGTGATACAAATGGTATAACACATAACTTTTCGGCTCCACGAACACCTCAATCAAATGGAGTAGTAGAGCGTAAAATAGAACAATTCAAGGAATGAGTAGAACAATGCTTAATGAACAAAACATTCCTCAAAAGTTTTGGTGTAACGTGTTGACACTTCTACATATATTTTAAATAGAGTCTTAATCCGTCCTTTTCTAAACAAAACACCATATGAGCTTTATAAAGGTAAAAGCCAACTTTAGGATATTTTAGAGTTTTTGATGTAAATGCTTCATTCTTAATACTAAAGATTATCTCACCAAGTTTGACCCAAAGTCTTATGAAGGTGTATTTCTTGGTTATTCTCAAACTAGTAAAGCTTACATTGTCTTAAACAAAGAAACAATGATAGTCGAGGAATTGTTGAACATAACATTCGACAGTCCACCTCCTCTAAGACATCACCTTTGGTAGATGATGACTTAGTTGAAAGTCAAATGATAGAAAGTCAAGAAACAATTAAAAATAAAAGGAAGATGAACCATTAAATAAAGAGATTTTAAACATCAAAGAATCTAAAAGTCATCCTTTAGAAAGGTCATAGGACAACTTAATCAAAGAACCTTAAGGTCACAAGCCCAAAATCAAAGTAATTATTTTTGTTTTGTATCCACCATTGAACCGAAAAACATAAATGAAGCAATAAAAGATGACTCATGGGTAATTGCCATGCAAGAAGAGTTAAACCAATTCGTTAGAAATGATGTTTGGAAATTAGTTCCAAAACCTAAAGATCAAACTATAATTGGAACGAAATGGGTTTTTCGAAATAAAATGGATGAAAATGGTGTAGTATCTAGAAACAAAGCTAGGCTTGTTGCAAAAGGTTATAATCAACAAGAAGGGATTGATTATGATGAAACTTATGCACCGGTAGCTAGACTCAATCTATTAGAATATTACTTGCTTATGCATGTGCTTATGACTTTAAATTATTTCAAATGGATGTTAAAAGTGCATTTCTTAATGGGTTTAATAACGAAGAAGTATATGTTGCTCAAACTCCCGGTTTTACCGACTTTGAGAAACCACATCATGTCTTCAAACTCAAGAAAGCATTATACGGTCTTAAGCAAGCACCAAAAGCTTGGTACGACCGACTTAAGACTTTTCTTATTAACAACAAATACACTATGGGATTAGTAGATAATACTCTTTTACCAAGAAAAAGGAGTCATATTATCATTGTTCAAATATCGTTGATGACATCATATTCGGATCAACTTGTCAAGAGCTATGTGATGATTTCTCTAAAATCATGCACCACGAGTTTGAAATGAGTATGATGGGTGAATTAAATTTCTTTCTAGGACTTCAAATTAAACAACTAAAAGATGGCATATTCTTTAACCAATCTAAATATATAAAAGACATGCTTAAGAAATTTGGTCTTGAAGATTCCAAACCAACTAAGACACCCATGTCCTCGGACACTAAACTCACCAGGATGAGGAAGGTGAATCCGTTAGATAACACTAAATATAGAGGAATAATTGGTAGCCTACTCTATCTTACGGCTAGTAGACCAGACATTATGTTTAGATACATTAAGGGAACAACGTGCTTAGGATTATGGTATCCCAAAGGAACAGGTGTAGAAACCATAGTGTATGCCGACTCGGATCATGCCGGTGACTATGTCGATAGAAAAGTACAAGTGGTATTTGCACTTTTGTTGGACATTGTCTCACCTCATGGTTTGCAAAGAAGCAAACGGCTTTAGCCATCTCGACTCATCGAAGCCGAGTGCGCCTCGGTAGGAAAAGCATGTCAACAAGCTCTTTGGATGAAGCAAGCTCTCGTGTATTACATAATTCATCTCAACGATATTGTTATACTTTGCGACAACAAAGGAGCCATCGATCTCAAGAATAATCCCGCTCAACATGCTCGTACAAAGCATATTGAAATCCGTCATCACTTTCTTCGCGACAATGTTCAAAAAGGAAACATCTCAATCGAGAAAGTATCCTCCGAAGACAACATTGCCAACATCTTAACTAAGCCTCTTAAACGAGAACCTTTTAATCTTCTTAGACTTGGTTTAGGTTTAATGGAACCAAACATGTAGGATAAACATAGCCTAAAACATTAGAATAGTCAAAACAAAAAAAATTTGTTTTGTATCTGCTACTGTAGCCACGAAACCAAACGACAACACGGACGGAACCAAAAATTTGGTACCGTCTGGTCCGTGGTGACTACAGAAGCAAAAATGCTACCTACAAAACATCTTCTTCCTCAAAACCCACTTTACCAAAACGTGTAAACATTAAACCAAGCTCATTATTGACACCTTCTAACTCACTAATCACTGGAGATAACATCATTGTAAGTATCCTAACTACATTTTATCTCTTAATTCTGAGTCTAGAATTCTTATTTATGCACAAAATCATTACAAATCATTACAAGGGGTTTATATATACTTTTGTACTAAATATGACTCAATTGGCAAATTGCATAACTAGTCATTGAAATTAGGTACTACATTATCATATTGCATAAACAAATCATGCTTCCCACTAATTAATAGATAATGACTATAAGGCCTTATTCAAATAACCAAACACCCCATGTCAAAAATTTTGAAAAGCTTCTCACTTGTAGGAAAACAAATTTTCATTTTTAATACAAATAGAAACGTTAGATTTTCATCACTTGCATGCTCTTGAATACTAAAGGTATTGCATAACTAATATGCATTCCCGGGTATATTCAAATGAAGCCACATTGAATTAGGAGCATTTGGGTTATCTCATGGTATTTGCCAAACACCCAACTAAAACCATTTTTGTGCATAAAATGAGTCGAGATAACCGCAACTCCAAATCGTTTTCATATAGGCACACACTAGAACCAAAACGTTAAGTTTATTCTCATTTTTAACATGTTAATTCTTGCTCCTAGGAATAACCATGGTAGCCGCAAGATTCTATGATCACAAGGACACCCTTGGCTACATTCCCAAACATCACAAAACCAATGGACTTTCCAAGGAACAAGTAGAAATCTTTAAGAGTCTAGAATCAAGGTATTTCCATGAGGTAGAACCATTCACCCATCTTTCATTGAAAATACCAATCTCAAGTCAAGAACTAGCCGCCATTCAATCCGATTGTCTTCTTGACATCGATGAACCGATTTGTCCTAGGTTTGTGTTAGAGTTCTATGCTAGTGTGACCGACTTCATGATGAAGATGATGATGAGTTTAGTCTTAGGTTTAAAATCACCAAAACGACTACACCATCTCCTTAACCAACTTTGCTCAATTGCTAGGAATTCCCAACCGAGGGACATGTGTCTACTCGGATGAAGTGGTTACTCACAATTCTTTATGCAATCAATGACCGCTCTCTTCCTACCGAACGCCTCTAGCAAATAAGGATGTCATCCGTGAGCACCTATTTATCCCAAGGGAGACACAACCCGAGTCACCGAAAAGGAAAAGAAGTAAACCGAGATCCATATGGAATGGAGCTAAATGAACTTAAGCCAATTTAGGAAATGGGAAGAACTACTTAGAGCCAACGTCATTAGCACCATAGGAAATAGGATCACATCAATGCTTGTCTTTGCCATTTGCTATACAACTTGTCCACCGTCAACCATTCAATTTAGCCTACTACATCGCTAGGAGAATGATTGATATTCCAACACAAGGATCGGTTGCTCTTCCATACGGGATGCTTCTCACCCGTCTCTATAGAGCCTATGCACCAATTCCACCAAGCCCAAAAGGGATGCACCTTCACTATGAGCTCATCCCTCACATCTTTGTACCTTTGAGTGATAAACGAGTTGCTAAGACAAAAGGCAAAAGAGCAAAACCTCCAACTCCATCATCATCATCATCAAATAGCTTCGATGATGGTCTTCCAAACTCTCGCCTTCCACATCATAAGTATTATGAATCTCTTCCCGAGATTGAGAATGAATCAGCAGAGTTCAAGCAAACCAAGGGGATGTTCAAGTGCCTTGGTAGAATGATGACCAAGATCTACAAGAAGTTGGATAAGTGAGAATCGTTTTAAGGAGTGTTTGGAACAATACACTATCTCTAATGTTTGATACAATTTGGCTGTTTTTATCTTGTGGATGATAATATAACTCGAAACAATGATGTATGCTAACAATCTTATGCAGGGGGATATCACAAGTATGCTATCAAATTTTACCCATTTTCACTATAAAGTGAAAATCACTTGACCTTGCTCAAAATCTATGCTCCATTATGTTTGTGCATGTGTTATTTACTTTTCCTAACTAGAAATGTTTAATGTCACATGTTTTGAGCAAAATTTCAGGTTTCGGAAATGTCCCCGACGTTTGAAAATATACTCTGTGAACTTTTACGCTTTCTGTATGGATCGACGGCACCAACGTTTGGTTCCGTCATTATAAAAATGGTACCGCCGCATACATGTCAGTGGACCGTGACGGCACCCTTTTAGGGTTCGTCCGTGTAAAATTTTGGTGCCGTGGATCCTCTAGGTAACTTTCTGAATTTCGGTTCTTTCAACATTCCAAATTACCATATATTGCTTGTAAGTCAATCTTAACTAGTTTGTACCCTTATTAGAACTAGTATAATACACTTTTGCATAAAGGAAAGAACCAAAATTTTGGTACCTTGAAATCCGTGGGTAATCTGATTGTTAGGATTTTACAATCATTAGAACACATTTATTGCATATCTTTGCTTCTTCCTCCATCCTCTTGTATGGCTTGACTTGGGTGATATGACTAGCATTTAACCCACTTCCAAATCATTAGGAACCTCATCCTTCTATGGTTTAACATCAAATCAAACACATTTCTCCATAATTTTCACTTCTATAAATTAAGAGGTTTTACCATGATCATCTTCACACCTTCTTCATTCTTACCATCAACTAGCAAAAATACAAGTCAAAATGACAAAATCTTCACCTTCCACCAAGCCTTACAAGAAAATCGCTAGGATAAGCGTAAGGCCTTGTTGTTTCGTCAACTTGAGCTCTTCATCCGAATCCTCCCCACTCACCATCTCATCTCCCATAAGGGATGACACAAGCCTAACCTTAGCTACTCCTACTCAATCACCCATTATCATCACCACTCCACCACCTACAAAAACACCAACCTAACCACCACCCACCTCTCCAAACATCCAAAACACCATCACCACCAAAGTCTCCAACCCTTATTCCTTTGGAGTTATTCTCCACACCTCCCACTCTCAAATCCTTTCTTAGAGGACTTGGAAGATTTGCCTCTAGGCCCAATCATCCACCACCATTGCCATCATTTGGCACCATTGAGCGGATCGCTCATGAGTCCCCAGACCTCGTTTGATCCAAACGCCCGTTAGTGCCAAGACCTCTTTTCTTCCACCCCATTCACAAAGACATCCATGTTCCTTTGTATGGGGATCAACCACTCCCACATCAATGTCCCTCACATTGAGGACATCGAGGAGTCCATGTGGGATGATAATCCCACAAGAGGAGATTCAGCGGAACTCAACATCTCCACCAATTCAAAAATATGGTGGATTCTCAACTAAGTGAGACTATGCAAATGCAAAATGCTTTGCTAGCCTCCATAATCACCAACCCAAACACCACCACCAACATCAACACATCTACCATTCCACCACCACAACCTCATCAACCATACTACCCACCTAGGCATGGTTGCTCCACTAATGAGCAAACCGCCTGAACCATTGATCGGACCGGTGATGGTCCATGAATTCAAGAAGAAATGAGGTCCATTCTCAATCATATCCTTGAGCGACTCAACGCTCTTTCTCATCCACCATCTCATTAGAATGGTCCTAGATTAGATTTTCTAAGCATTTTTTATTTTTATTTTATTTTTCTATTTCTCTAGGATTTTTTTTATTGTACTAAAACACTTCATTGTGTTCTCTTTTCATGGTTTTTAAATCATGAAAAATTTTAACTAATGAATGGTGTTTTCTATGTTGTTGGTACTTATTACATAGTGTTTGGAAATGCTTGTGAATGATGATTATTACTAACAAATCTTTTTGTAGCTTTTTCACAATCCATGTATCTTCCCATTGGCACCCAATTTAGGGGGAGCTTTGATCAAGGGGGAGATAATGGCTCGGGCTCATTAGACATTCTGCATCGCATCTTCTTTTGTTGAGACAAAGGGGAGAATTATATAGAACTTGGTTATATTTGACTTTTACGAAAAGTCAAGCGCATACATTGACTTTGAAAAGTCAAACATGATACTTCATAAATACTTGACTTTGAAAAGTCAATCGCATACTGACTTTACGAAAAGTCAACATTATGCCTCAACTAGTGAAGACTTTAACTTTCGATAAAGTCAAACATCATACACTTGCATTATCATTTCCTTTTCAAGTTCTAAAACTAATATTTTATAACTCTTGCACAATCTTTGTATCTTTTATAAAAATGAAATTTATATTTTGTCCTCAACAAAAAGGGAGAGATTGTTAATACAAATATCGTCATTAAACGTTATTTATATTTTTGATATTTACCTAAGTTTTGTTAACGACAAAAGTAAATTTATTTTTTATAAAGCTTAAAGCTTGTCAAGTTTAATAGATATTAAAACAAGCTTTTTCAAACAATATCTTCATCATTTAAGCATTTACATTGTGACTAATCATATCTTAATATGAGTCTAAGCATAATGTATGATAGTAGTTTTTAGAATGCTTTAGTTTCTTAAAAACTAAAACATTACTTATGTATTTACATATTTCTAAAAATAGAAAAACAACACATGACATCATGTGATGCATCATGGAAATCATTGGAAGATTTCATTAGATATTTTGTGTAGATTTGTACTCTTCATATCTTACACAATCTTGCATAAATATGGTTGACTTTGGCAAGATCTTGATATCTTGTTGTCGGACCCGTGACACCAAAATGTATAACGGATGGAACCCTTTCAAGGGGTCCGCCGTCCGTCAGTGCTAGCCGATGGTTTTCGCTATAAATAGCAAAGCCAAACCAAGTAGTTTTCATCCCTTTCCATCATCTTGTCATACATATCTTCTCTCTAATCTTTCTAACTCGGTTTCATATCATATTAGTGATCTCTTTTGTAGCAAAGAAGATCAAGTCACATTCAAGCTTCAACAAGTTGGAAGTCTTGTTTGTCTAATGTTGTATGATCTTGTGTTGATTCATACTTCATTGTTGTACTAAACCATCATAATCTTGTGAGTGTGAGTGGTTAGTATTTTAGTCCTCAAAATACATTGTGTGTGGGAGTGGTTGTACCCTTGGAAAGAACTCGACATTTAGCTTAGGGTCAGAAATAGTGTAAGCGAAGTGTAAAGGTTTTCCACCGGTGAAAGGAGCTTGTTGACTAGTGAAGTTAAACTCTCGAGTGTGAGACTCGGGGAGTGGAGTAGGGCAAGGAGAAAGATTCCTTGTAGACCGAACCACTATAAAAAACTTGTTGTGGTTAGATCATTTCTTTCCTTATTTACTCTTTACATATTGCTTACATATTTCATCAACATATCTAAGATCAATATCAATTGATCTTTCAATAAGTTTCAAAACAAAGTTTTTAAGTGGTAAACTATTCAACCCCCTTCTAGTTTTCTACACTTTTGATTACAAACCGTAGTTTTTTTTTGTGATTGTGTGTGATGAGTGAGTAAAACCTATGAGAAATCTTAACTATTTATACATGAACAATTTGCAAGGCTTAGACTCCACTTTCTTGGTCTCCAATGGAGGTAGCGCCTCTTTCCAATCAACCATCACTGTCCACAGTCACTCCCAAAGTATTCCCGTGAGTGCTAGGGTGGAGGGAGGCCGAGAATGGGAGATGAGGGTGATAGTTTCGTGGTTGACCAAGGAGTAAAGGGAGAAAATTTCCATTCCCATGTTTATCAGTAAGTTGGGTTTCGAAGGGAGGGAGAGACGAAAAGCAGAAAGATGTAAATGATGGGTCTGATGGGTGGATAGGTTTTTATTTATTTTTCTTTTGTTTTTATTATAGTGTAGAGTATAATTTGTACCTCGAACGATAACGTATCTCCGCGTAAATATATCTTCCGGGTATCTGTAAAACATAAAGTTTATATTTTGGAAACGTTTAGGAAAACGTGATAATATAGTTTTGTTGTTACATAAAGATTAGTCCTTGTCTATTTGTCGTTATTTGATTGGTGTCGGTATACGTGCGGCGCCGTGTTTTTCTGAAACCACGAGATAACCTCTCGTTTTCATTCATAACTTTCCAGTGAGTAATAAAAAGTGATTGTTACCTCATTTCTTGATGTAAAACATTAATTTGTATGCTACTGCGTGCCATAATGTGCGGGATGACTTCCCATAATAATCGCTTAAGCTCACGTATGCTTAAATATATGAATCAGAGAATAATAAATTCGGATTTATTATTAAAATAATTAAGTAAAATTTATCGTGTGTCACAAAAATGCAAGCAACTTTAGAGGGTAATGGACATTTCCCAAACACCCCATAAAAAGGAACAAACAACAAATAAGAATGAGATATACTAGCTCTATACAACTGAAATCTAAGCATACCAAGCATAAACCTCAATTTCACCTTAATCCACCAATCAACTAAGGATATACTTGGGCTATGACTACATTTCCCTTTTGCAAAATTATCTTGAATACCATTACGCAACAACATCCTTACATAAAGTACCAAGATCGTATCATAAAGAGGCAACATCAATAGAACAATATCACTTAGTAATAGTTCCTCCCTTGTAAATCGGTGGTTCCTATTTGGAAAAGAATCAACAGAATAGCTAATAGCATAAAGACATATCCAAATAAAGTATAAAGGAAAAGCTGATATGTTGCTTGCCGACACGTTTCGAAGTACTTTCTAGTGTGTGCTTTAGTTTTCAAATGTCTCGTTCAGCGTCACGGGTCTACAGGCCTTTCTCATTTCATTGCTCGCCATTTGAATCTTGATCAGAATGGAATTTGATGTGCCGGGTTTGGTTGGTTGGTTGCTCGAAGGGCTAATGCAGATCCAGAAGAATGGGTCTGGTCTTTCGAAAAGACGAATATGCAAAGGGTAAGGTAAATAGAAAGTCTTTTGAACAACCAACCTAGCATAAGGATTCCAGCTCGCCCACTTAGAGCAGATGGAGACTCTCGGACATGGTTCAATCAATGTCTTCTTGTCTATCTTTGCTAGATGCCTTTTGAGTGATCTAGTAGGTAATTGTTCGACCAAATATTTTACCTACCCAATAGTGAAATCCTGCAAATAAATCAAAAACGGCTCACATAGAAAGTCCCTAATGGAAAATGTGCAACCACATATCAGATGTCCCTTTTCATTATTACAATCTTCTTTTTTTATGTCAAAGACCAGAAGCTACACAAAAATTTTCATTGGATCTCGGTTCTTCTTAATAGTGATGGCTAGTCGCTACTTCTTGTTGCTATAAAATGGTAAAATACTACTTCTTGGACTGTGCCGACACCCGAGAAGACTATTTAGAGACTTGCTAAGTAAACGAGCCTGAAATTCGTATGATGGTCAACTATCTCCTGTGGTTCGGAGAGGTCTTTATTTGAGGTCTCTTCCTTTTTGTCTTCTTCAAGCGGGTATCCGACCTTAGTTAAAATAATCACTCTTATATATGTAGGCACCTGATATCTATGAGGGTTCACCCACCCGGGTTGCAACAATCCTTTCTATTGCACCTAAAATCTCTATTTATCTCTAAAGAGTCATTCAATGGTAGGTGTACTTTCTCTAAAAGAGAAGAAGGTTGATGATATCAAATAAAAATATATTATTAGCATCATTTATCCTATGAATATTGCTTGTTTTATATTATTTTGTATGAGAATTGGTACTTAATCATTTACTTTTGTATTTCTCAGTTGAAAGCAAGCATTTGGTGAAAGTTAGCTATTTTGGACGTAAAATGGAGCAAAATGGATCAAGTTGGAAAATTCTACTGAGTTGAAGGTAGATACGCCATATCATTCTAGACAGATACGTTGTACATCAAGACTTAGACGAATATGAAGACCATTGTGCGATTTTGAAGAATCGTCGTATGGGTTTCTCCCATCGCGTATATGAAACAACAGTCAACATAGAATATCGACTTATTCTACTCCGGATCGCGCATGACATCGAAGAGACGTGGCGTATCAACTTGAAGACTTCACCAAGACATGTTAAGATTATGAAGAAGAGATGCGTCGTATGAGCATTGAAGATCTGTCGTATCCTATGACGGTGTGTGAATATTACAAAATATAATAATCTTGGACCTCACGCAAAGTTACCTAGATACTACGCCGTATCGATGCTTTTTCGAAACTATAAATAGAGGTCATTGTTTTCAAAACACACACATTATACCATACTGAAATCAAAGACCAAGCACCACAAGACACATCGGAAGAGCGAATTCGAGCGTGAAAGGCCTTTCAAGTGCGTAATTACATAGGGTGATTCGCTTAATTGTAGTAGAACTCTTTAATCTTTTGGTTAGCATGCTCTTTCTTTCATTAGATTCGCATTAAACATACTACCTGCATTAATGATTATATGATGTTTTATTTGGCTTTAATGTTTGGTGTGTAAGCATTGATACCTCTTGATTATCGTGCCTTGTCGATGCGGCTCGCACAATTACTTCATTAACATCTTTGCATAGTTAATGTAAGCCCTAACGGGATAAATAGTTTAACAAAGTATCATTAAGGAAAGATTAATACGAATTTATAATTAGTCGTGACAGGACTTTTACAAGAGATCTAGGTAATTTAGTACACTGCATAACAAGTATCCATAGAGTAAGTACCTATTTAGTACTCATCATATATAACTAAACGATTAAGTGAGCATATCTTCCTTACTATCGGCTTGACCTCTTATTGCTATCTGTTTTCTATATGTGTACGTGCGTGTCTTGTTGTCTTCACTTTTACTTTTATTAGTTTTACTTAATCTACACATCGTGCCAGTCTCACATGCTGAAAACCCCCTTACGTTAGATTAGGTTTAATTAGACTAACTTTAGGATTAAAATACTGATAGATATTTAAGAGTTAACATTCCACTCATAGTGATCGACACTCTACTTACCAACTAGGCTACATTGATCGTGGTATACTGCTCGTTAGTGTTTGTTATAGGTTAAGTCGGCTAAATATAAATATTAAAACTTGAATTCACAAATAGACCTATACTAAATGACACATCAAAGGTCCTATGATTTTAGAAACTGAAATTTCGATATAGAAGGATCTCCTTATTTTTGAATAGATTATAGTAGTCTCTCAGCTGATAGCTCTTTGGATCATGCAGCTCCTTATCTGGTCATAGAAAGATCTGAGCCAACTGCCCTTAGTAGAGTGGAAGCTAAGGAAGTCTGGTCTAGCTCTCGAAAGTGGAAGGCATAAAAAGGATAGCTGAAAGTGGGGGCATCCAACCAAGTCTCGACGAGTAATTCCCTTACCAGCCCGACCATCCCGTGCAGATAACAAAAAACTTTGACTTTTAAGCGGAAAATCGTGTCCTGAGCCCGACCTGTTGTTACTCTTTTGACCATTGAAAAAATCTATAAACATCCGGGCGTTGAAACTATTTTTAAAGCGAAACTAGACTCAATTACCTTGAAGCAGCGGGTGTCGACCGTGACGACTCTGTTAAAAGATATGATTTTTGAAAACTAACCCGACTAGTTCTCCAACTAGTTCTCCAACTAGTTCTCAAACTAGTTCTCCAACTAGTTCTCCAAACTAGTTCTCAAACTAGTTCTCTACTAGTTCTCCACTAGTTCTCAAACTATTTTAACCCTTAACCATATACATTGTTTTACAAACATTCTTGACCCGTTTGACCCAAATGGGTTAAAATAGACCTTGTCCCAAACACCCCTTTTCTCGCATAACCCTTTTGTGTACTTTTGACCCATTTTCGAGAAAACAACTTCTATAACATGACACAACACCAAAACTTCCGAAATGATTAGGTCATTATAAACATCAAATATATACATAAACTTGGTCATAATCCAAAGTAGTGAATTATTATGCCAAAATACCGTTTTGACCCGTTGCATACACCACTTAAACATAACTCTTTAACATACATTTAAACTGTAAAATGACTCTTAAAACATTTCAAAGACTTGACACTATAAACATTACACCTTTTATGACTCTCGGGGACAACTTTGTCATGAGCTCGGTATCTACCTAAGCTCTGCCTTCTTATCAATCTTTTAAACTTTCGCATAATCCAACCTTAACCCTTGGTAAGCCAAGGCTTAGTAAGTAAAGCGGGTATAATCTATCATGATATATCATTCAAGTATCATACAACATAACTATCCAATCTTTGCACCACTGCATACCTTAGGCCTCTTAACGTCAATTACTCGTTACTAGCCCACTCTCGAGCTAGTCTATCTTTCTATAGCTAGCACTTACATATAACACTTAACACATCAAACATACAATAAACTTAACAATTATAAGCACATAACACATAACACATAACACATGAAATCCATAATGCTAGCTTATAACGGTTTACTTACCTTAGCTCCAAGCTAAGCTATCATCATCATCCTTCACCATCTTCCTTACCTTCCATAGCTAACATCTTAACCACATAATTATAACATGCACTTAGTACATAATCGAATGTCTATAACAATATTACATAAACAACCCCTAATCATCATATAATCATATTTTGATTATATGATGATCCAACCTATAAATTACTCAACTTTAACCCATAATAAGGTCATGCCATCATTACTATAACTTTTTAATTATTTACATGATCATATAATGATCATATCCCAGATTTACTCATCTTCCTTCAATTCAACCAAAGGGGTTTTAACCAATTACACTATAACATCATAATTAGTGTCTAAAAACACAATTACCCAAAACCCCCAATATTGGGTATAAGAACCCTAACTTTTAATTCATAATTAATTCACCAATTGAATACTTACTTTCATAAATATCATTATTAAGGCTTCAACACTTGATACAACACCTTAATTCTTCATCATTTGGACCATTTCCTTTTCCCTCCTTTTCTCTATCGACCACGAGACCACACTCTTAATATTGGAAATATGATGATAAGTGAAGAAGGGTCAAACATTTGTAGATGGCATCTTTGCCATTTGACATAAATTCCCTAAAGTCCCATTCTTTATAACTTGGGTCACTAAATACTTCTATAACAAGTTTACAATATAGCAACTTAGGTCTCTACTTTCAATAACTATAACCATTTGTTGACTATTAGTTTGACTATCGGGTTGACTACAATATAACATTCATTGACTAGCCAATCATATAAGGCCTTTGGTCCATTTTCTCTAACAAGCAGGTAGTGAGCACAATGTGGACGAGGCTTCCCACTCGGACAAGGTCAATATATCCTGAAGGGGACGACCCTAATGTGTGTTGTAAAGCCAATTTCTTGGGTACAATAGCTACATTTCCACCTCATAACAAACACATATAAACTAGAACTCCTCATTTACTTGTTTTGCATCGGGAGGCATCTTGATATGAATTGTGCCAAAATCATCAAAAGCTCATGTGATATCCAAAAACCTAGACTACATCTCCTTTTGCAAGATTATCATGAGAGCCCAATGCTACATCCTCACGTAGGCACCATGATACTATCACGAGAAGGCGTCATCAAAATTTAAAGATCACATATTGCTTTAAAACCAACCACAATGCATCAGGATACATAACTATTTGACAAATCAATGTAGTCCCATCCTAAGAAATAGCTTTTTTTTTGAAATCTGCCTCCAGCAAGATAGAATGATTAATAATCCCGTCCCACAACTTTCAATTGCATATCTTACCATTAGTCTTGAGCTGCACTCCTCATTCCTCTGTTATTTTCCTCACAACAACATAATTTTTGACTTGAGACTCATTAAATGAAGTTTAATATCATCCACTATCACCTTGACAAGCATTCATCATCCATATTTTGGTAGTAAACAATATGTTATTCCTTTCCTACATATATTGTATAAAGTAGCAGCAAAACATATCCTTCTTGTTACACTTCCAATTGAATTATTACATTTCAAATTTCCTGTCTCCATAACAGTATCTGTAACACACCCAAAATATAAACATAGTAGCGGAAGGCTAATTTGGGTGTTACTTCAAGGATCACAGTCAATAATCATAGAAAATGACTCAAAAAAAGATGTTTTAATAAAAGTTGTTATCATTCAAGAAAAACTCATAGTTTGTTACAAAACACTTCCAAATTGTTTTTGATGGTACACAAAATAGAGATCATGAGTTTGTGAAAAATGATAACTTTATGTTTACACCACGATAAAAAGGTCTTGTAAGCCCACACCATGCCATAAGGATGATCTTCAGTTGTTACCTGAGATAACATGCTTAAAAGGTCAATAACAATGTTGAGTGAATCCATAGGTTTATAGTTAATCAGTTGAACACAAGAAAGATGATAATTGCAAACCAACAACTTATCATGAAAATCACAGTTATTATCGCTAAGCTCATGTAACAATACTCAACTACATACACCTAATTGTTGGTGTGCGTATGATTTGCCCCGATGAGGTATAGCGATTACCTAATCTGATTCAAATATAGTGCATACAGTTATTCCGATAACCAAGGCGGGTCGTTACTCCCATCGTACTATTCACGATATTTGCGTTTACTCGCAAGTGACTAATGGTTCATGATGCATGGGTCTTTTGGCTAATAACTTAGGCAATACCAATAATCAAGTAACGAACAGTTGCAAAAACCTTGTGTTCTAGTTAAGAGCATGTATCTCCCTCGCGGGGTTTGTAAAGATAAGTAAAAGCGAGGCTATGAACTCACCTTAGCGATAGTGATAAAACATAAAGAGATCAAGTGTGATACAGCAGTGGCTCCAACCCGGAACCTAAGTACGAGATGGCAAGTCTCAGAACAATGATAAACGTTTGATTCATGACCAAAATGATAGAGCATTGAATATACAATTCAATAGAGCGATACTAGCGTTGATTTCATTTGTGTAGATAGTGCTTCACGTTCAAGTTCAAAAGATGTGCTATATCGACTTAGTTTGCTATTCTTTAGAAATTCACACTTATATATAAGTGAGATGTTCCCCGTTGTTGATTTATTAAAAAAATGATAATGTTGCCAAGAGTTTAGTTTATTAAGCTTTTAAGATGTCGATATTTTATAACGTATTCATATACTTATATATATATATATATATATATATATATATATATATATATATATATATATATATATATATATATATATATATATATATATATATATATATATATATATATATATATATATATATTATGAAAAGTTTCTTATAATGAAAAGAATGAGAAGGCATGTGAGGTGACATGTTAAAGTTGTAATCATCAGATCAAGTCTAAAACCCCCACTAAAACATTTTTAAATAAAAATTTTAGGCCAATAATACGCGTTTAAAATAATATTTTAATACAAATTAACATTTTAGCATCACAATAATGAAATTAGTGCATGAGTTATAAATTAGTGCATACACGATACATTACACTAATAAACATTCCAAAATCGATACATACAAAACACGATACATTACACTTCTAATTATAAAGTGCATCACAATCATGATTTTAGTGCATTTAAGGTTATAACCTTGATTTTAGTGCATCATAGTTGATGCCTTTGAACTATCTATGATGTAGTAACTTACCAATGGAGCATTAGTCAATTTTAGTAAATTGACGAGTTGAGTCTCATCCTTGGCATTTGCTTCATATAAATTTCCTTGAAAACCTTTTTTTGTGGAATAAGAGCTTAAGTTTTGGCTCGGGCTCACTCAGAGTGCCCGCTAAACCGAGAGGTTCTTGGGAGCTATTCAACAATGGTTGCCAAAATTCACCGGTCGGGGTGTTCCGAATCTACACCTTTTAATGATGCGGTAACTTATAATAAAGATGCACCAAAACTTATTAGTGCATTAAGGTTATAAATTCTTATTTATAAATTCTTGCATCATAATCATGATTGTGATGCGATATTTTCTTGTGATGCGATAATAAATTTTGGCGGGGTTTTTTTGCCAAAAAATTTTTTAGCGGGAAAAAAATTTTTTGAGCGGTGGGTGAGTGGAGTGGGTGGGGTGAGGTGGGGGTATGGCATGGTGATGTGGCAAGGTGACACATGTCCTCCGCATATTCTTTCTTCGTCTCAAGCTTTCATATATATATATATATATATATATATATATATATATATATATATATATATATATATAGGTTTAGTTAGTTATCGACGTAATAATTCTCGTTATGTACATTAGGTCATCAAAATACTCGTTTTTATGAAACCGTTACAAGTTTTCTAAACATTTTTCTAAATTTACACTTTTTACCCTCAAGTTCCAAATTTACACTTTATACCCTTATACTTTGAAAAAGTGGCAATTTATACCCAAATATGTTTCTTACTCAAAATATGCAATATT
Organism: Chrysanthemum lavandulifolium; assembly: GCA_022545495.1. Classification (NCBI taxonomy): domain Eukaryota; kingdom Viridiplantae; phylum Streptophyta; class Magnoliopsida; order Asterales; family Asteraceae; genus Chrysanthemum; species Chrysanthemum lavandulifolium. The sequence continues at coordinate 218,835,024 of CM040239.1, read as the reverse complement.
TATAGTTTGGTCCCTTAAGAAACTGTTTTTACCAAAATTAGTCCAAAAAGTTATATTTACACTTTCGGTCCTTATAGTTTCAAAGTTTACCCTTTTGGCACAATTTTTTTTTTTACCTTTTAAAAGAAAGTTTCTCATATTTACAGATTCTACCATGGACTTTTCCCATGCATACGTATAACATACAAAATCACCTTAATCTTTCCATAATATACATTTTTAGCCCGAAAACTATAACTTTTGCAATTCAAGTCCAAAATGTTGTTTCGACTTTAGTTTTTAGGTTTAACTTTCTCATAAGCTTATGATTAGCTTATAGTTAGCTTATGGGCCTACTTTCATGTTTAATGGGTCGGTTAAAAGTTAACTGGGCCACGATTTTAGCGTGACTGGTCTTAAGGCCCATTGTAATTTCGTTTGGGTGCTAGGTGTAAAATGATTTATTAGGAGCGTTTAGTGAGTTTGTTTAAGTCGTTATTAGGGTCGCAAACTTGGTATAATATGTGCTTAAGTTTCATTCACAAGAATAAAGGTTATATGTGACATGAGGTTTGAAAGAAAAGTGTAGCGAGACCTAAGTTCTAAAGAAAATGTGTAACGTGACTTGGTTATTAACACAAGTTATGTTTTATGTTTAAGGTTGATATAAAAACGTATCCACTTGGTTTTCCAATGACTTAGTGACTTGCATTAAATTTATAAAATTTTTGCGTGATTGATTCTTTAAGTGCTACAACAAGTTTTACGTGACACACAATACTAACGAGAAAGAATGAGATATGGAAATGAGTTGAGAGACTTACAACACTCTAAGGGTGGTGATGAAGTCAAAGTGACTTATGAACGTGACCAAGATCTCCCTTGTTCTCCTTATACCCAAAACCAAGTATTAGAACCCCTTGCGTCTTCCTTTCCCTTGACTCGTTCCCACAGTGAACGATTTTATTGTGAGTGATGTGAGAAATGTTTGAGTGTGTTTGATAAGTGTGAGTGTTTGTAGTGTTTAAGCTAAGTGTTTTAGTTACATTATATAGAAGAAGATGGCATGGTATTTCCCATTATTTTATGTATGCTTCTCCATGTTCCAAGGCACAAGAAGAATAATGTGTGTTTGAGCTTAAGCATGCTCGAAAATTCAGCATCATTTAGGGGCATTATATGGTCAAGTCATGTCATGTTTGAGCATGGGACACAAGACCCTTTGGTTAATATAGTCAAAAGAAGTCAAAGGGTGAGTTTAGGCTTAATATAATATACATTAGGGTGGCTTTGGTTGAGCTTTTGTCTCCCTTGATCCATAGTTACATGCTAGATAACATTGACCAAGGTTGTGATTTGTTTTGGTTTGTGTCTTGTGTCTCGCTAGTTCCACAGAAACAAAGAAATGTTCCACCCTTTCATTTGCAACCAAAATTGGCTTAACAAAATTTTAAGGGTGCGTTGGGCCAGTAGTTAACGGATGGGCTAGGCCCAAGGAAAGAATTGATTGTGTTTGGTTGCTTTGCTACACGAGCCCAAGAAGAAATTAAAGGGTGGTGTTGGGTTGGGTTGGGCTAGGGGCCCGTTTAGGATAATAAAAATAAATAAATAAAAAGTTATTATATATATTTATATAATATAAATATATAATAAAGAAATATAATTATCTAGGTCGAGGTAAATTTGATCGGTCTTGCGGTGTATTTTAAGCTTTTCTTCGAGGGTTTCGATGCACATGCCAAGTGATTATACAAAATCGATATCAAGAAAATTTATGGTTCCAAGATCCGTGCTTTATTCATGATTAGTTAGTTAATGACATTTGAAATTTTTCGAGAGCTTCACGGTATCTCCCATTAAGTAGATTGAATCATTAGCGTAGCTTGTTTATCATTGCTTTCAAATCTTACTAGAATAATGTGGCGAAGAACATGTGATTGTGTGAATCCTTGCATTTCGACATAATGAACCAATCATATGTTGTTTGTTCCAATTCATTTATCTGTCTTGAGTTGACATTCTTTCAAAAAATAACTATACAAAAACAAAAGCTTGTCTTAGATAACAAGTGGTATCAAACCAAATTTTACCAAGCAGTCTTTATCTTTCTTTCTCATGTCATCCTAAACCTTTTAGCATAAACACTTCTTCTTTCCCATTTAGATTTCACCATTTACATTCATCCATTTTTTAGCAATAAGATATGGAACAATAATATTGGCTAAAACATGGAACATATCATACCACTCGATAGGCCATTTCCATTGCCCATTAAGTAGATTGAATCATGCTTGCGACTTGTTTATCATTGCTTTCCAAATCTTACTAGAATAATCACTGGCTGAAGAACATGTGATTGTGTGAATCCTTGCATTTACGACATAATGAACCAATCATATGTTGTTTGTTCACTTCATTTATCTCTTGAGTTGACATTCTTTCAAAATAACTATACACAAAACAAAAGCTTGTCTTAGATAACCTTGTTGGATCAAACCAACTTCCACCAAAGCGGTCTTTATCTTTCTTTCTCTCATGTCATCCCAAACCTTCTTAACGATGAAACACATCTTCTTTCCCATTTAGATTTCTCATTTACATTCATCATTTTATCGACAATAAAGATATGGACAATAAAGATATGGAACAATAAGACATGTCCATTTCCATGTCGGTCATATTAGCCATAGTAATTGAGCTTTGAATCCTTGCATCATATAGATTCTTGTATGATACAATATTTCTCAAATACCTAACATCATTCCATTTTAGTGTACTCCTCAATTACCTATTTTATGAATTATATGTCTAACTTTACTTCTCAATTTTAATAAAGATCTCAAATCTTTGTTGTCCTAACTTTCTTCTTGAACTTCCTAAATACTTCTACCTTTCAACTTGAGAATATTCACCCATTTGACCATAAACTATCTTCTTTGCAATTCAATATTTGTTTCATAAATAACACTTAATTCAGGACCATAGGCTTTAAACCAAGTCCTCCTTTACTTTTGGGGATAAAACTAACTTCCATGTTAATTTGGATTTCCCTTTTCCATAACTCATTGATTACATGAATCATTTCAAAATCTTTTCAATCTCTTTAACAATAGTTTTGGGATTAAGAACACAATATGTTAGGAATTGGAAATTCCATGTTAAAGTGTCGATCACCCCAATTATAGTCTAGCATATGTTGGCTTCGTGAGACATGTCGTTATTCGTTATTCGTTAGTTAATTAGTTAGTTAGTAGTGTAGTTTAGCGTAGTGTTTCACCGTGGAGGAAGGGCGGGTCTTTACCCGGCTGTATACACGATCCGGGTCCGATGGGAAGGCGTATTGTTTGTAGTATAAATACCCTTCCATCCATGGAAGGGTGTGCTCTTTGAATCTAATCTTTCTTTTGTAAAGCAACTCTTTCAAGGAACCTCCTCTCAGCTCTCTTCATCTATTTAAAATGGCTTTCTTGTTTAATCACAATCCTAGACCACGAATCATCAAACAACATAATATTCACGATCCTACAATTGGCATCGAGCGAGGTTGTGTTGTTTTGATGATTTGCATAATATTTATGTGGTTCGTATATGCGGTTTGGGTTATCTTGTATCTGAGTTGATTCGCGATTTTTGTCTATGCATTTTGATGGGTGTTTGATTCGGTTGGCGTGATGATTTGATGATGTGTGTTCTTGCGGATTGTTGGTTGTTATATATGTATTTTATGTTGGCTTCTTTGGTTTATTGTATGTCATGGTCATATATCATTTTCATGTTCTAAACCGGTATCTTTAAGCGTGTTCTTATCACGGTGTTTAAGCTTAGCGTATTGAGTTTTTGTTTGTTTCATACAAGTTTTATTTTCATGCTTGAATCAGGTCATAAGCGGTTTATATGCTGTTCTTCAATGCAAGTTGGTCTTTCTTGGATGCGAGTTGGAGCATTGTTGAATCTGCGAGTTGTCAAACGTCCAAATTCAAAGTATCGATGCGAGTTATTCTTTGGGTCATAAGCGAGTTGGAACCGACTTTAGGATGTGGGTTGACTATTTAGTCATTGCGGTTACTATGAATGCGACTTGTCTAAAATATGTCGAGTTCAATGGTCCATATCGAGTTACCTTTGTCAAATCGAGTTGCCTTAGTCAAAGAGAGTTGGTCATGAATAATGCGGTTACTTAACTGCATATGGTAAATCTGCACTTGCTATTGAGCGAGTTGCTATAATGGATATCTTGAGTTGAGTACTAGCATTTTGATTGCGAGTTGTTAAAAGAATATGATGCGAGTTGAATGTTTTCACAACTAAGAGTTGTGTTTAAATGCATTTTCACTCGTTGTTGACTTGTTGAAGACTTAAGATGCGGATTAAAGAAATGATGGAAGCAACTAACTAATTTGTTAACCACATGTATGACCACCAACTCTAATCAAGACTCGAGACTACTACATCAATAAAAACTACACTATATCCTCGGATCAAATCTATCTGAATAAGGATAAAGGATCTCAACTTTATTTAAGTGATAAATATTGGCATATCAAGACCATTAAAGATCCATCATAGAACATAAACTCATCATTTGATCCAACTCCATTTGATGACTACTAGATCTCGATTGGGTTCTATATGGCTCGAATCTTTTAAAGATTCACCATGTTCTTAACCACCAACACATCATCAATCTTTTCCTATCCGAATCAAATATGAAATAAAATTATACAAGAAAAATAAAACCGTTTTCTCTTTCTTTTCTCACGAAAGATCTCAGTTTGTGTGTCAAGATTAAGGACTATGCTATTATAACACATGAAACATCAAAGATCTATGAGCATATACCTTTTTCCAATATTCGAAACTAATGAAGAAAGATCAAAACCATTAGGGTTTCATCTCTCTCCTTATTCGGTTATTTGTTATACGAAGTGACAAAGTTAAATTAACCTACCGTGTTGATGATGTTTGTTATCGTAGCCTCATGGTAGTCATCAAACCATCCACTGTGGTTATTCGAATCTGCATATCACATGTTCTAAGACCACATGCTCAATGTCAAATCTGCGTCTCATGCCATCTACTGGCTAGACTTGATTATATGTTCTTAGATAATATGAGAAGGAGGAGTTTTATTTATAAAAATTAGGTTGGTGTTCATTTGGTAAATGAAAGAGATTTTTTTTTGGGATTAGGGTTTTGTTTTACGTGTTTGTGGTAAGAGGGCGGATATAAGAGTAATCTTAGGGTTTGAGTTAAGTGTGTGATATGTAACTTAAATACCCGTAGGATTAGGGTGTTATGTGGCTTTGGATATGGTGACATGGGCCTTGTTTGTTGGGCGTCTGCGGTTGAAAATCGGATGCAGTTACACTTAGTTGGGCGTATAGCATATCCAGTTTTGTATGAAAAGAATTGGATGGGCTGAATACTATTTTGATTCGGGATTGGCTAAACACAAAATGGACGGGTTTGTTGTATCATGATATTTCTTAACATGGGTTTTAAAGGATTATTTTGTATGTGTTGATGGTCAGTAATTATTATTGTTATCGTGGGTCTTGACAATCTTTGAAATGTATTGAACCAAATTAGAATTCTCATGAGTGCTCTAATATGCATTTTGTATCCTTACTTTAGCGTCACTTGGTATTCGGTTTATATGTTGGAGCAGGAGAATCTTATGGTGTGTTAATAGATCGGGTGAAATGTTGATTGATCGGACTTGGTGTGATGATATGACTAATTATTATGAGGATTGGTACTTTGGTTTATACATTCTCACGAAGGACATTATGTCACGGCTTGAATTGATATTTGAACAAGATTGAATCTGGGTTGTTTGGGCGGTATTTCTTATTTGGATTTGAGTGAGGTTTTTTCGGACATGTTTACCGCCCGTCTTCTTTCTTTCTACTTTCGAAAATGACTTGTTGGGCATTTCACAGTGTGATAAAGACTTGACTAATTAGTTCACAGATTGTGATTCTTTCTAAGCAACCATAGCGTAGCTATCACTTGATGTCTCAGCGTGATTGAGGATCGTCAAGAGGTTTTGTACATTGGGTACACCATTTCTTTCTCAAGGGATTAGTACAAGCTTAAGTAACAAATATGAAATTCTACTTCATGATCAAGTCGGTATATCGGGTTTACTTCTCCATGTGTCACTCTAATAGCCGACATTAATCGTGAGTGATGTGTTTACCAAAGTATTGATTGGATGGTTGATGATGTTGGGTATTGAACCGTTGATGAACATGCATGTTCTAAAACAAATATTCACTTGAAACCAAGTTGTCATTTCATTCAAGGCGACATTGTTTACGGTTTTGTCTTGATTTTGTAAAATCATGAAAGAATCTATTTCTCGGTTTAAATCATGACTTGTAAAATCTCGTGACAATGGAAACATCACAGTAATAGTAAAGTGCATTTCGGATCTATCTTACAGTTTATTCTTGGTTTTGTAAAATCCATGAAAAACTATTTCGGTTTAAACCATAGAATTGTAAAATCCGTGATTATAGATTCATCACGGAGAAAGGAAAGTGTATTTCGGATCTCATCTAATCTTGGTGCTACAGTTTCTACTTGAAGAAGGGATAAAAGGTGTACTTCATGAATGGGATGGGTGTTTGGATATTTGTCATGGCGGTTGGTTATTACATGGTTTCACGGGGTTATGTGCTTTTAACCATGGTCGGGATGAAACCATTATCAAAGTTCGCTTAAAAGCGTCAAAGGAGGCTAGAGTTGAGCTTTTAACGAGGAAGATGTGACAGCGGGGTTAATTCACTATTATTTATTTGAGGTTGAAGTGAAATATCAGGTGAGTGTACTTAGTATCTGAAGGTATCGGGGATGGTTGGATGAAGATTCTTCAAGATCCTTGTTCGAGCTTATTATCAAAAGCGAAGACTTGGAAATCTAGTTATTGTTGGGTGACTTTTACCTTTTCTTTTACCACTTGGGGATTGGGCTCTTATCGCTCAAAATAACTATCACTTTAAGGAGTTCGTTGTAGTGCTCGATGTCACATTCAATTGTGGATTTTCAAGAGGTGATGTCGTCTTATACTTGATGGTTGGTTGGTTGAAGAGTATAGAGTACATAGAGTACTTAGAGATGCTAATGGAAATCGGCACCTACTCTTTGTTACATATGTGCAAGTTTATGTCACGAGTTCGGGGTAGTTTACTTGAGGTCAAATTCATTATATCGGGTTTCTCCATCAATTTGTCATGACAAAGAGCCTCTTGAATGATAATGGGGTTAATTATAAGTTTGCCAAAAGAGGATGAATAGAGATTATAAGCGTATGAACACAGCAGTTCATGCCTCGTTCTCTAAAGAAAAGAAATGTGTGCGTTTGATGCGCATTATCTTGAAAGAAGAAATCTTCTTATGTCGTTTGAACACATCTGTTCAAGCCTCGTTCTTTAAAGAAAAGAAGGTGTGCGTGTCGGTGCGCTTTATTTTTGAAGAAGAAAATCTTCTTATTATGACCATTCTCATCAACATGCTTCATACTTTTCCATGCGCTTGGGTCATCAAGTGAGCAAGACTCACATTGATTGTTTTGATTCCACTTTCTCAACTATAATGATGATGGCGACATCACATGCCAATTTTGCGGGGAGAAGTGTGAATAGACTACATTTGGATGATGTTCACTTGTTTAATCAAGAATGGCATCTCCGTATGCAATTCTTGAGGGGAAAAGTGTGATAATTACATGGTTGATTGACTTATGAGAATATGGTCATCGGCTCTAACTCATGTAAGAACCGAGCTTCTTCTTATCGGGTCATCTTTACATGGAGTTTCTTCTAAAGAGTCGTTGGTTGACATCTTCACTCGGATTGATGAGTTTATCGACAAAGTTCTTAAGTTAATGCTTCACGGATACATCAACATGATGATTCCGAACAATCTCTCTGTTCTTGTTTGATGTGATTGGTAGCTTGGTGTTACCATTTTGTGTGTTCGCTGCGGGCTGATTGATGATTTCCTTGATGAACATCTTTCTGTTCTTGTTTGATTGGGAGGGATCTTAATTAAGGGGATTTGCAAGATGTAAGTTAATTGGGATGCTTTTTGGTGATGTTCTTGTGTTTTTGGTGAAATGAAGATGTTAACTATTTATTCCCCAACTGGACAATCTTGAAGAAGGTCAAGTCTACAGTCGGTTCTACATTCTCTGCTACATGTTAGAAGACTAAAGACGTGTTGCATTTGATTATTCAAGACTTCTTCTTAATTGAAGCATTCATTATAAAGATTGTCGGTTTAGGGAGGCACTAATTGGGGGAGAGTGAAATGTCGATTTAATACCCAATTAGAATTGCTCATATTCTTGACAGTTGATTCTCACAAGAGCTCAAGTGTTCTTCTCATGATTTCTAGTATATGGGCTTACAAAGTTCTTTGATTACGAGTATCAAAACCGGCAAGGGGAAGGAGACACGTATCTAAGCGAGTAAACTTGATGAACTTAATACTTCTAAGTGATTGAAGATATCCGGGAAGACAAATGTTATTACATGAGAGAAACTCGAGGTTTGACTCATGGCGAGTAAACTTGATGAACTTAATTCTTCTATGTGATTGAAGATATCCGAAACATATGTCATGACATGAGAGAAACTCAAGGTTTACTCATCAAAGCGTTTAGTGTTCTTATTCCAACTCGTGGGGAAGAGATGTAAGTTAGTTTACGATGACAAAAAGAGTACACAAGTGTGTGATGATTTCGATGTTATCGCAATCATCGGGGAGAAAGGATTGTGTACATTGGGGGCGCTCGGTTGTTTCACTTGAGTGTGTCGGTGATTCGGATATATAATCACTTATTCGGAGTTGAAATCCATGAGTAGTCCTCCATGAGAGATAATCGAGTGATTCTTGACCTTTGAATGTTATTGGTTATTCTCTCTTGGGCATTTGGGTACCGGGTTCGTGAGCTCTAGTCAAGAGATTGGTGCATCAATTCAACTACTCGGGAAGTGTTCTCTTGACACCTTCGGAATGGATTACTGAGACTTGATGGAAAGGAATTTGAGAAGAGGTATTCAAATGTGGGATGATCGTTCTTGTTCTTCTACTTGATGATATAACCCCAAATGGAGATCCTCGATTATCGTTCTTAAAAGGGCGAGTGGGATTTATGATAATGGTGTGCTTATCGATTTTTGGCTAAGGCAAGCTTGAAATAGAGCTTGAATCACGCTCATCACAAGGATTTTCGGTTTGGGGAAGTTGCCAATGTCTCTCTTTCTAATAGGCTCATGTTCTTTCTTCTATGCGGAGCCTCGGAAGCTTTGGTGGTGAATGTTTAAGAGATGATGACTTCTATCTTCTACAAGCAAGTACATCGATATCCTTATCTCGATTACTAGTATCATCATCTTCTTTTACTATATCATCTATTCTATCTTTGTATATATTTATTAAAAACAAAATACAAAATTAGAAAACCTCAAAAAGTAAATAGAAAAATATATAACCAACAAAACCCATAAAATCGAGAAAAAAAATCAAAATATATTTTCACAAGACATGTCTTGGTATCGATAACATCTGCGGTCTTAGAAATGTCATTCAATAATGTGCGGGACCATAGATGAAGTTCGAGCAAAAGGTGTAAATATTTTTTCCAAACATGTCATAAATCATATGGCTTCGATTATTTACGGCGTAATCCGACTTCAAAAATGGTTTGCGATTATTTACGGTAACCCGTGCTTAAACCATTTACTTGCTATTATTTCGAGCAACCAGTTCTTTAAAGGAAGGAAAGTCTTGCGCTAAACCTATTTTCAAAATATTTAGTGCACTTATCCTAAAAACAAAACAAGGAAAGTATGTCAAGAATTCTTTGTTCCTACACAAATGTTTTCCGTCTAAAATTCTTGAGGAAAAATAGTTGGTGTTTTCAAAAATGGTGGTAAATGAGTTGCTTTAAAACAATCGATTCGAGTTTTGTAAAATTGAAAACTCGATCAATGACTTGATTTTAAACTTTTCATAAAATGAGTCATGGATTGAGGGGGATAATGTTTTTCAAATCTACAACGGGCTTTCTTAATTATCCTAATATGCTTAATTAAAAATGATGTTAACCTATGTTGAAGGACTAGATGCCTAGGATATGATTGCTAGGATTAGATGATTAGAGTTTGATGAACACATTATTCCCATACATTTATATGATCTGATTGATATGTTTCATTGGCTTTTATTAGTCGATTGTTGTTTGGGTGATGTCGACCACCATATATTTGTATGTGTGTTCACTGCGTATGCATGTATATTGGTAATGTTCGATCAGGATCCGCGATTGAAGATGATTGGATGCAGAAAGGAAGGGTAACTATATCTTGGGTTGACAAATGAAAGCGAAGCTTAATTGGACTTCTATGGAGTTGGCATAAATGCAGCGTGGAGGTCTCATTGCATCGACAATGGTTTTCTTCTTAGTGATTGAAGAAGCGGGCTTAATTGACCTCGGTTGGCATTCAAAATGCGTAAGAAGAGTCTCCTGCATCGGCAGATGGTTTTCTTCAAACCTACAACAACAAAAGCAGAGCTTCTCATCCACTTAATGTATCTTTGTGCGAGGATAATAGTGATGATACCATTTTCTAAAACTTTGAATAATATTATTTTGAAAATGGAAAAATATTGTTTTGAAAATAAATTGGACTAAATTTTGAAAATCACGGTTCTTTTATCAAAACCTATGTCACTCAATTATCGACTTCGGTCATCGATTGAGGGGAGAGTGATTAAAATAAAATATTTTCAACGATATTTCTTCATAAAAGTCCGTGTGTGCGTTAAAATGTGGTGATCTAAAGATTTAATGTTATGTCATGGTATGATTTTCTTTAAAACTCAAGGTCTTTCAAAATGAAATTTTTATTTCTTTTTATTGTGAAATTGTTTTATTTTAATTAAACATCTCTTAAAACTATCATACTGACACTAACAATCTTTAATGTCTTAAAATGGTCCTTATCATCATTTTCAAAATCAAATCTTGCCACGTCTTTCCCAAAATTTTCTAAATGATTTAAATCAATGGGATCAAAATCTCAATTGGTTTGAAATTTTTGATCGGGGAGAGATAGTGATTTAAATCTCTTATCTGTTTAAATGGAGTTGGTTTTAGTCCTTTAAAGGCACTCCACCTTCATGTGCCAAACAATTTCAAATACGATGCATGTTGAGGAGGAGGATTTATCCAAAAACATGATGAGTATTTAAACACGCACATATTCTCCAATGTTTTATAAACCTTATTAAATCACACAGGATCCAAAATCTCAAGGGTTTGATATTTTTGATCGGGAGAATTAATGAAATCGATAATTGATGATCGTTTTGAATCAAATGTACTGGCTTGCTCTCGTATATGTGCTAAACGCTTTCGAATCTCGACACATATTGAGGGCGAATGGTTTCTTAAATGGCTTTTGTGTTCGTGGATGTGCTTCAAAGAACTCTTGCCTCTATGTGTTAAAATGATTTCTCTTATCCTATGCACATATTGAGGGAGAATTTACCAAGAAAATCAAATGGCTTTTCTATGAAAATTGTGATCAAAGAAAATATTTCAAAGTCCTCTTTGCCTCCATTATGCTAAACAATTTCTAAATCATATGCACATGTTGAGGGAGGTTTTCTAAATAATCAAAACTATTAAGGTACCAAATGCTTTGATCTCGTATCACAGTACCTTGATTGTTTTCAAATGATTTTTCAATTGGTTTCAAGGAAGAAATGAAATGTACCAAAAGATCGACCATTTTACTTTATGTATGGAGTTATAAGGATGGTTAGGTTAGGTATTTGTTCCCACGATCCAGCGAGCCGGAGGGATCTACCAGGGACAATCCACTAGATAGTGTAGAAGTCATTGGGTATGATGAAAAGGAAAAATGAGAATATGGGAAGAGTGCGGATGAGACAACACTAGTCTGGAATAAACCCAACAAAGTTCTAGTGATGAAGTCTCGATGTAAGCTTGAAGGGTTGAAGAATGAAAAAGAAAGGAATGTGAAAGGGTGAAAAGAAATAGCCTCCTATAATTCAACCTTAGGCGTGCTTGGGTTCAATACATATACTCTTTGGTGCTTACTAAAATAACCTTGGTATTGAAGACAAGGCGTCATGGACCCGATGGCCTTGTTTGCACAAACTTCCCAACTACTCAAGTTCCTCTTAAAGGGCTTGTTTCATTCTCAGGGAACAGACATTATCTATCGACTTTCTCTTAGAGATTGTTGATATTGAAGAGACCTCTCCCTAGTCTCGTGAGGGAACCAAATATGCACAATTGAGTCTAGAGCCAGAGATCATCCACAATATCTCGTTGGGACACAAAATTAATGAAGACTTGTTGTTTCACACAATGTGGAAATAGTATATATATTAAAGAGTCTCGCATTATCCTTGTGGTATTGCGGAACATCAGAGTGATACGTAAAAGTATTAGCGATGAAGATGGAAATCCTTCTAGAGCCAACATTAAACAAGCTCTTGGTGGGTGACATGAGATCTTCTCGTAAGATCAAGCTTGTGACAAGCGGATAGAAGCGATGGGGAGATTCATCTTGAATCAACCTTGGTCCGAGAATGGAATTGATGAATACTTTTGGAAAAACGGTTCGATGTGCAAATCTTCTTTTCTCTAGCACATCGAATGTGTACTCATGTTTTCAAACACAAAAGTATCTCGATTGAAAAAGTACTTTTGGAAAAACCGTTCGATGTGCGAATCTTCTTTTCTCTAGCACGCCAGTGTGTACTCTTTCAAATACAAAAGTATTTTGATTGAAAATTGATCTTTCTCATAAAACCGATGCGTATTGCAAAACTCTTACTTCAAGCAATACGCGATTGTTTTCAAATCATTTTCATCAATCGGTGAATCTCGATTATTTGGTTTACTCACTCCGTGTTGTCTTCTTTGAGGCGTTCGGTTTGAAACTGACTAGAGCATTGCGAAACCTATTAAGGAGATTCTTGAGAATCCTACACGATCGCGAGGCGGTGCTTTGTCTCGATCAGCGAGGCAGTGGGCGTGTACCTCGATTCAAGAAAGTGATCAAAGACACTTTCGTGCGGCGCTGTGCTGTTGGTTGCGGTACATTTGACTGATTCTGGTGATCGAATTGAGAGTCAATCAAGCCGCATGCTCACAACATCCACCTTATTGAATAAATCATGATGGTGCATATCTACATAACACGGTTACGATATTTTTTATACTATGTTTACGCTTTCTGTTGCTTTGCAAATATCATGAACGATAAATCTTCCGCTACTCGATGGAAAGATGTCATGATCCAAAAGTGTGAGCATGTCGGTCCAAAAGTCACAACATCACATGAAGGCAACACAACTATGGATGATCGGAAGAGATTTCTTTGTGGTGATGATCTCAATAAGCTCGAAGATCATCAAAGATACGGATCGATTAAGGCCTCCTAAAAGTACAAATCAATGCGGACTACGAAGAATCGCTACTAATGCACAAGATTGCGGATTTGAAGAATTGAAGTCTGAGCTCAAGAGCGAGTCAAGAATAGAATGCTAGGATTCAAAATGTAAATCATGGGGTGACCTCCGCAGGGAGATTGTTAGGGTGGAATTCCATGTTAAAGTGTCGGTCGCTTTAATTATAGTCTAGCATATGTTAGCTCGTAGACATGTTGTTATTCGTTATTCAGTAGTTAATTAGTTAGTTAGTAGCGTAGTTTAGCGTAGTGTTTCACCGTAGAGGAAGGACGGGTCTTTACCCACTGTATACATGATCCACAGTCCGATAGGAGGACGTATTGTTTGTAAGTATAAATACCACTTCCATCCATGGAAGGGGTGTGGCTTCTTTGAATCTAATCTTTCTTTTGTAAAGCAACTCTCTTCAAGGAACCTCCTCTCAACTCTCTTCATCTATCTAAAATGGCTTTCTTGTTTAATCACAATCCTAGACCACCCGAATCATCAAACAACATAATATTCACGATCCTACACAATAGCCAATAAGTATGCATGAAAGCAAGGAAAATGTTATTAGTTGTAATTTACACTGCATATGAGAGTGCCTTATTCTTCCATCCGAGGATCTTACTTTTCACCTTATCCACCAACTTTTACACTCATTGATCCCCAATTTTTTAGATAAAAGTAGCACTTCAAGATATTTTACCAGTAACTTTCCAACTTGAAAAGGTAGAATATCCATAAATCTTTTTTATTTCCCCAATACAAACATTTCTGTAGAAAATAGTACTTTTATCCATGTTATGAATCAAACCTGAAACTTTACTGCACCGGTGTGACCCTTCGACATTTCTGTGAAGGAAACTGTGAAAGCCATTGTGTTATTTGCACATAATCCTTTCAATAATGAGCAAACCAATGGTAGGATTTAATAATTGTTATTATTGTTGCGTATAACCATTATGCCCATTAGCCGTTTTCATGATTATTGCCTTAATTAGTTATCTTGATAATTTTATTATTAAGCTTGGTTTTAGCATTTGGGATAGGCCTCGATGCGGATTGTTATTATGTTTTAGTTAGTTTTGTTTTATTTAAATGGTAAGTATTATAATAGTTGTACTTTTCATTTTTATAAATGTATCAAGAGCGGAGATCAAACTGGATGCATGGAGACAATTATTAGCGTTCCAAACGGTGGAGGCCCATGCTTATGCTCCACTTATTAAGATATGAAGATCTGAGTTAAGTGAGAGCATTAGATTGTCCTTATCTGACCATTGTATCGATGTTGGCTCACGAGGCACATGCTTATGCTACTTGGAAACAAGGTTCTTGAAGTTGTCTTGCAAGAAGGTGGATTGATTCTCTAGGTTATAGAAAATCAATTTTCTTTTGTGTGCAAGGTTCTTGGTGGTTCGGTTTAGCTTCAAAGGTAAAAGTTTATCAAAGTTTTAACTTCAGGTTTTGGTTTAAAGAAGGTTACTTGGTAGTGAAGTTTGATCAATTTGAGCAAGGTGTCATCAAGGGTTTTATTTGATCGATTTTGTTCAAGGTTTTCGGTTGA
Source organism: Chrysanthemum lavandulifolium (assembly GCA_022545495.1). Lineage (NCBI taxonomy): Eukaryota > Viridiplantae > Streptophyta > Magnoliopsida > Asterales > Asteraceae > Chrysanthemum > Chrysanthemum lavandulifolium. Next base: position 218,819,972 of record CM040239.1, on the reverse strand, counting down.
AAAGATTTTATTTGATCGATTTTTGTTTGATCGATTTTGTTGAAGGTTTTATTTGATAGGCCTCGATTTTGTCATCAATGGTTTTCGACTAGTTTGTTACTTGGGTTTTAAGTTTCGGGGTTGGTAGGGTTTAGTTGATAAAGATTTAGTTCAAAGGCTTTTTGGGTAGCTCTTGGGTTAGTCGATTTCTTGTTAGGATTTTATACAAGGGTTGAGTCGATTGAAGAGTTAAGAAAAATCAATACTTTGAAGGGTTGCACATCCGGTACTTATTAATCGATTTTTGGTGAGTTTCTCACTAGGTTCAATCGATTTTACAAGGGTTTATAGGATGTCAGCGGTTAAGTTTCTAAGTGTCATGTCAGGGGACATGATTTATTTTGAGAATGGCGGTATACGGATACTCTCGAAGGGTACGATGTAGATGCAGGTTTAACACAAACATTGCATGGAGTTGAGTTTGAGGTGGAACCTCGGGAAGATCATGGATTGAGTGGAACCTATAGGAGTTCGATCGGGTGATGTTTCACGGTTTTCGAGACTAAAGATTTAATCGCCTATTAGCTTGCATGAGTACGAGAACCTCTGACGGTATAAATTGTGTGTAATATTGCTGACATTAGATTCTTTTGCGATAGAAGAATATACATGAGTCATTGACTTTAGGGATCACGGTTTCTTATGAGTTAATTTCCAAGTGGATGGTTGTAATGAAGAGAAAATGAGGCAAATAGCATTATGTGCGATCATATCACTACGGACCACTTTTATATTTAATATGAAAATGGACCGAGGGCAACCGCTATTAGGCAACTCGTGAAATTGTGACAAGTGTCCGTATGTGTGAGGTATTGTGTTTGTGTGAAGCGGTGGCTGACGTATTATTTAAAAAGGTTTTTTGGTCATTTTACATTACATAGAGCGTCACAATTGAATAGTGAAAGTACATTACATATGTATTCAAATCAATTTCCATTTCCTTAAAAACATTCATAGTTCTGGGTTTTCTCTATTTTTGCTTCTCGCATAAAACATTGTAACTAAGTTGTTTTCAAAAATGAGCATCTTCTTACGTCAGGTCCTCTTTTCCTTGTATAAATCGGTTATGTCACCTGACTATAAAGGTACATTTGTTGAGTGCAACCAGCCATTGGATTGATCAAGTTTGTTTAAAAATGTGGCCAAATATGGTAGTAAATATTTTCCTCGTTGTTTATTGTACATTTATTTCCAATTGGTTATATGCTTCAACAAATATTTATTGTTATTCGATTAATACTTTTGATTTCTCTCTTTTATATACATACGATTCGTAATTATGTGAGGGTATAATCGGTAGATGTCGTCTATTAGGTATGTAACATAACACAGTTCATTAAAAGTTTTAGTGGCACTCTAAACTAATAAGGTGGTTTATATGCATTGTATCTGCAATTGTTTATGACATTGGTATAGATTCCATCCATGATGCATTTAAATTGTATTTTTGTTGACCTTTTTAGGACTATGAAGCTAAGTTAATCATTACGATAAATGAACTACTTTTGGTTGATAAAGCAAAAGTTAGGCATAAGAGCCGCATCTTGTTTAGGAATACACCTTTGGAAGATGGATTGATACATTGTTTTTGAACATGAAACACACATCATAGATTATATGCTAAGGAAGCGATAAAGTCGACGATTCTCACTATGATATGCCCTTCATTTATTACATTGAAGGCGTACTTTATTTAAATCGTCATGAATTTTGTCTAATGACCGGTTGCGATTTGGATCTATAAGCTTTGGGTTGTATACATTTGGTTCTCTAAATTTTCGTATGAGGTATTTCACGACAAGCAAGGTATATTCTAACCAACTTAGATGTTATTGGTGTTATCGGCGAGGATGAAGCGGTTTGGCGGATGTCGATGAAGATGTTGTCGTCTTTATCTTTTATTGTATAGAGGTGATCTTTATGGGTGGTTTGTTGACATGCGGTGGATGATACTGCGATGAGGTTAGTTGATAATCTAGATTGGAATACTTTTCCATGGGGTGAGCATATTTGGACTCATTTATCGACCAACTTCATAATGTATTTGATAAGCGCGGATGACCACCTTTTAAGATTGAAGAAAGATCCAAAGCATTGTCCAACATACTGTACTTGTACGGATTTGTGTTTGGGTTTCGGTATCCATTTTCAACTTAACATTTTACTAATTTGTATATAAGTTTATGTTTTATTTTCATTTTTATTTTTATTCTATAGGTGTGGATCCTTGAGTCGTTTGAAAAATCTCATGCTTGGTGGATTAAACATCAAATGTGATACCAAGCACTTGCTGTCTAGAAGTCCATCTTTAAAAAGGCGTCGTTAGAACCTTTTTCAAACGTAAGCCGAGTTAAACTTTGTGGTTATTTATTGTTTATAGGTAAAAAGTAAACCTACTGGCAAAATTAGATGTTCCATTTCACTATCTAAGCACACAATATCTTATCGAGTTCGATTCTTCATCAAATGCTTATGCGCCTTTCTTTTCATTCTACCTTGAGGCTTGACTTTGATGGCCAAATGAATTTCATAATCGGCAATATTCTCAATCTTTCGGTGGATGAACAATTGTATTAGTTGATTTTGTACACTTTGCAAATTAAGGCTATGATCCTCTCTACTTTTAAACTTCAATGTTGGCTCTGCAATCCATTTACCCTTTCCAATATCGAGTTCGATAACTACACCTTCTACGCAGTTTCACCGATCGTAGACTCTTGTAATAGGTTTGGAGTGCGGGGGATAGGGTCGAGTTGCTTTATGTTGACCAATTGTATGGCAACCTCATTCTCGAGCTTATTTTGGTTTTGGTCTTTGGCGTTATTGTGGTGCTTATAATTGTAGCGAGATGTTGCCTCTGGCTTGAAACTTACGAATTGGCGGTGGCTATAATAATACCAACGATTGTTGCGGTAGTAGTTACTTCAATACTATCGGCGGATGCGGCAACACAGCGATTACTGCACCACTTCATATCCTTTTCTTCAACTCGACCTTTAAAGAATCATCGGTCTGCTTCTTTACCTTCCATGCGTCGCTGAATTTGTACTCTCCTCCTCCCACATTTGGATGCATCATCTAAACTTTTAATCATATTCAGGAGTTGCCTTCTTTCCAGGTTCTTCACTTTCACAGATGCATGGAACCTTGGCCTTCTTAGTCACTCAAAACACTTACCATGTGCTTTGAACCTCACGATTATTTGTAGCGAGTTGTTGTTGAATTTTAAGACCAATGATCTTTGACTCCATACTTGAATATATCCAGTCAATTTGAGATTGAGTTTCCTATTATCCTCACCCGCTTGACCTATGTAACTTTGGTCCTAGAAGTGGATCAAACTACCCTCATCTATTCAAGATGTGTCTAACATTACATCGACCTAGCACGAACATCCATGTCCCCCAAATTAGCCGGTTGTCTAAGGATTCCTCCACATGTTGAATTGAAAGAACTATTCACATTAGGGGTTGCCATTGGTTGTGTCGTTCTTACGTTTCCTTTGCCGCCTCGTGATGATTTGGGGAATAAATATGTTATCACCAAAGTTACAAAAGCAGCTCTTATAGTTTCCACAATCGCCGAAACTAACTAGCGATGATTGGCGAGAACTAGCGTGTTTTCAAGCTAGCTAGCGATGGAAATATTATTTGCGATGATTGCCGAGAACTAGCGTTTATGACTTTAATTACGAATCCACTTATAAAATGTTGTCGTATGTATCTCAAAGTAATTAACTAAGCCATATTTTTTAACCATTCTTTGAACTTTAGGATTCAACTACAATTCTTGATCAGGACCTACTATACATGAGTTCAATGTGCATGGTGGATAGATAGCCAATTTTTCAATGACTACGTTCCCGGACCATCGGTCGGGACCATCACGATCTTGTTGATACCTACTTTTCGATTTGGAAAGTCACGACAGCGTCTGGCGGTTTGAAAGTAAATTAAAAACAATGCAAGAGTGAAAGTAGTTCGAGAACAAAAAGCCTTAAGGATCATGTAATTTCCGTTACGAATGCCAGTTTTTAAACTTGAGTGTATTCTTGAGTTCTCTTTATATTCATTATAATATAAGAATAGTAGATTCACTTTTTAACATCACTGCCCGAATTTCCTAACACTTAGACCTTCGGGGTTCTTGCACATGGCGAACTGGTGGTCTTGGTATTTCTTTCAACTAATCTATAGTTATTTCATTGCCATTGTTTATTTTGGAAATTTCATGCATATTTTTTCTGAGGACAAACTTGATTTTGAGTCACATTTTCCAAACACAAGGGTGCCTTTTAGATTCACTTAACATCATTTATCTCAGTGATCGACTTCTTTGGAATCGGCGTGGGCGTTGCTCGAGGTTAATATTTCTTCTTTGCATTTAGTTGTATGGCCGTTATATACAAATGTCATCGGTAGCATGTGCATTCGGGAGTATCTCCTTTTAGAGAATTGAGATTCGCGTTGGCGGAGGAAAAGAAAGTTCTGATTGGAAGAAGAGAATTGAATCTTGAGGCCAACATCTTAAAATTTGGAAGAGGCTAATAGGTTGCGGTTGGAAGAAAGCGACATGTTGAAGTTGGAGGAGGAAGAAGAAAAAGCGCGTTTATGAATCGTCACATTTTCAAAGGCTTTAAGTCGGTTACCACCCGACAGAGAGGATTCTCATGGAACTGTTTGCCACAAAACAATCATGAGGTTAAGCGTAAAATAAAAAACACGGTCCTAACATGAGCGACTCAACTATTCTTTGAGGAGCTTAGCAGTGAAACCTTGGGTAGAGGTATTGTGATAGTTTCTGAACTTGTCAATATACTTATCAATAATGCTCTGTCAAACTAATACATTGAACTGTTTTATAGGATCTAAGTAGATGGTTTTACATGAAACTCTTTGTCTATCGATGAGATTGAAGAATTCCTGCATCTGATCTGATAGACACGGTGTAAATTTCCATGGTCGAGATGATTATATTGTAGACCCTTGATTTAAAACCCGCTTGGTTTGCTTAGACCATACTAGAAAAGGTTGGCTAGCGGGGAGGTTAGTTTATATCGCATTCTTATTGATTTTCTTTTTACCACCGTATTTGATTTTCACCATTTCTTAAATTGGTATTTTATTTCTTTGCAAATGCGTAGCATGTAGATCTATGAGTTGACTACATGTGTGTCACGACCTCGAGATGCTTAGCCCAGGCGATGGTTAGTAGTTACTGTTCGATTCTTCTTCAAATGGCATGCACATGTTTTATCGGGGACCAGGACAAGGTATCCCATGCCACAGGAATGATGTTGAGCAGGTAATACATTTACTTTCATTTCCTCCTATTTTTATCATTTCGGTCACTCAATAATCGGGTAGTTCATGATAAGCAACTTTAAAAGCGACATCTTTTAAAGTATGAACAAACTTGATATTTATCGCTCATCTTTTAAGTATGAATAATCGAATAGTTCATGAACAAGCTGGATAGCAAATCATAAACTTTCCTTCTACGTATTAACAAACGATACTCATGAACTTTATCCTGACTTTTGATCTATAATTTATTCTTCCATTGCCACTGTAGTGGTTTCTTTTAAAAGATGCTATTTGATGCATACTTTGAATAATTCATCCAACGAACAAAACCAAACAATCCTCCCTAAATTTGATATTTACAATCCAAATCATCAAGTTTCTTCTTAGGCACAAAATACCTTTTTTGGGCCGGTGCTTCCAGTGCTATAATATAATGCTCCATCCGAATCAAAACCTTCTTTTTGTATGCGGTGATCTTAGACTCCATTGTAGAACATTTATCCGTCAATTCCTTTATAAGTTTCATGGTATCCTCATGATAAACTAACTAGCATGATGTTTTAAGTAACACTAGCGTGTTTTTAAATAACACTAAGATTCTCCATACAAGCTAGCGAGTTGGAGCAGTTTTACTCAATCTTCCACCAAGTTATTATAATTTTTTACACAATGTTATTATTATTTTGTTATTTAATTATTTATCTATTTAATGTTTCAATTCATCGTTTTTTTCGTTTTTTTTTTTTTTTTTTTTTTTAATTTTAATTTTATTATTTATTTTTACACTAAAAGGTCCGTGACAAAGCCCAAAAAATCCTATGCTCATAAACATAGTAGTTATAACTTATAAGTGTAACTGACCACAAAAATGATATCCTCTAGCGAGGACTTAACAAAAAGAACAAGCGGGTTGATTCATTACTACTAAGCCTTGTAGTAAGATTTCCAATAAGCGATTACTACACTTTTGTTAATACAAATAAGCAATAAAGCGTGTATTAGTATTTCTGGATCTCTTTGTGTTTTGTTGATAACATATATATATGTTGTCTTAAGTATAATTATAAGGATACATGTTATTTTGTAAAGCATTTACATATAATCTTTTAAATACAAAAATGTAGTAACTAAAGCATTTGTTGTAATAGTTAATTAGGATGGGTAAAATCACAACCCATGGATCTTAACCCATGAAAGAGACTTGATACAATATACTTAGATACATTGAATCTAGATATAACCCATGTACCAACCCATGACCCATAACCAAAACCCGCATGGGCGAAGAGGCGTTCCACGGATCCCCCAGCTTTGTGCTAGCGGATCCCAGTGGAAGGATCCGTGGGATACATGGAGCAGTGGTGGAAATTTGCCTATAAATAGAGAGCCATTTCTTCATTCTAACTCGCTTTCTTCTTACTAAATCTCATATACACTCTCATTTTCTTCTAACATATAGAACACTTGGTCTAGAGTTGTTCTTCTTTCTTTCTATTTGTGATCCTCATATGGGTCCTTCTCTAAGCGAGATCTGAGCATTCTAATCATCCAAGCAGGGTTGTTGATTGATTTGTCCTCCAAAGATTTACATGCTTGAAGATCTTGTATTGATATTTCTCATATTTGTTGTGTAATAGTTGTGTTGGTTTGGTCCACCGTACTCTGGACTGGGTATCTAGCTTTGTGCGGATAAAGTGTAAACAGCGTTGTAGAAACTTCTCCATGAGTGAAGGAGTTTGTTGACATAGTGCTTGAACTCTCGGTGGGTGACTTCGGGGAGTGGAGTAGAGCAAGAAGGTGTCATTGTGGCGAACCACTATCGTCCCAGTTTATCTAACCCACTTTCCTTATTTGCTTGCATTATCATTAGATCCTCGTTCTCAGTCCATTGATTTCACATAACATCGAATCTAAAGTTTTAGAAATCAACTTAAAATCGGCAAAACTATTCAACCCCCTTCTAGTTTTCCACAATTGGCATCAAGAGCTAAGTTTATAAAAGTTTTAAAATAAAATTGTATTTTAAAAACTTTTCGATCACTATAGGTTAGAAATTATAAGGAAGGGCAATCTATACAGCAGCAACCACGTATTGAAACTAATGGTTTTATATATTGGAAAAATAGATTCGAAACATATGAAGTCTAAAGATATTGATCTTTGGTACATTATTGTTGAAGGTGATTTTGAGGCTACCTCAATGATGATAAAGAAATTTAGTTCATACCTCATGATAAACTAAATGATGAAATGAAGAGAAAACTTTCTAAAATAGTGAAGCAAAATGGTTTTATATAATGCTTCTAGAAAAGGAATTGAAAAATTTCTATGCTTAAAACCTCTAAAGAAATTTGGAATTCTTTAGTTGTAACTCATCAAGGCAACCAACAAGTTAAAAATAATAAAATTGATTTATTTGTTCATATGAACAATTTTCAATATCGGATAGAAACTATAGATCATTCCTTTGCTAACTTTAATACTATTATTACATCTTTAAACACTTGATGAATCCTTTTCTAGCCGTAACCATGTTAGGAGATATCTAAGGGCACTTCCATCGAAATGGAGATCCAAGGTGACGGCAATCGAAGAGTGGATTTGACAATCCTACTTTCGATGAACTCATAGGCAACCTAAAAGTCTCTGAGCTTGTCCTTGCTAAAGATTCCGAAGCCTCAAAGGTGAAGAGAAACACAAATCTCTTGCCCTTAAAGCCAAAAAGGCTTGACGATGAGGAGAACTCATCTTGAGTAGTGGCGACCGAAAAATGCGCTATGTGATGAGGACTTTAAAAGTTCTTTAGAAGAAAGGGTAGATCGTCAAACAACCGTATGGCGATAAGAAAACTTCGGAAAAGCAAAGAGGGCGAGAAGCCAAGGATGATCGTACTTGCTTTAAATGTGGGGACCCAAACCACTTTATTAGTAAGTGTCCCAAGCAGGATGATCAAAAGGCATTCGCGCGGCACGTGGGGAATGGCTGACGAGGAGGACGAAGAAATTTGTCTCATGGCAAATGACGAGTTATGTCATGAATACTATAGTAGTTCATCACTTGTGGCGACTCATTGCATAATGAATATGATAAACTATGCAATATTAGCTTAAAACTAATTAACAAAACAAGCTTTAAAAAGTCAAAACCAACGTTTAGATAAAGAAGTCATAAATTAAAAGCAAAACTAAAAAGCGTTTGGAAAAGGAGGTAAAATAGCAGTGGTGAATGTGAACTTTGTTCAACTTCAAACACTAGTTCCATCATTTAGATTCTAAAATTGCTAGAATGAGTACAAACACCTTAGATACAATACTCGATGGTGTTAAAAGCAGCAACAACCAAAAAGGGTCTAGGTATACAACAACTTGATCCATCAACTAGTGAAGTAAAGAAACAAAATTTGTTAAAAGAATTAGAAAAACCGGCCCTTTGTTGTGGCGGATCCTGATCCCTAAAAGGAACAGGCTGGTGTACTATTTGGGATCCGTGGATGCGGCGATGACAACTAGTGGTAATAACATAGCCTCATCATCTAGAACCGAGTTCGTTGCCGTAAATAGGAAGAAACCAACTCATGTCACCACTAGACATCCACCTCCGAAAATAATCCTACTTTTGAAAGAAACAAAGCACCATCTTTTCAAAAACATAATGCATCTGGAGATCTAATAACGTTTATCAAAGTAACCATCAAATGGGATGGAACCCTAATATCTGGCAGTTTCTCTTTTCAAACTTTGCTCCATGGAATATACTCATCTTA
>CM040239.1:218756547-218810764 GCA_022545495.1 Chrysanthemum lavandulifolium | reverse complement strand
TTCAAGCTTCCATTGAGCCGATAAATGAGTCACTTTGTAGCATTAAAAACACTCTAATAGGAAATCTTTTAAAAGAAATCGATCTCATTATCCGGGATGAAGCGCCAATGAATGACCGACGATGCTTTGAAGCATTAGACAGACTCGAGAGACATATTAGATGCACCGATGTTTTGTTTGGTGGAAAACAATCATTTTAGGCGGTGATTTCTGACAAACACTTCCGGTCAAAAAAGGCGCGCCAAAAATGGAAGTAATAGCATCGTCTATTGCAGAATCTCACGTCTAGCCATGCTTTCAGGTTATGACACTTAAAAAAACATGAGGTTTTTCCACTCAGATTTGAGTCTAGAAGAACAAAGCTTAGCCCACTCATTTGCATCATGGCTTCTTGATATTGGTGATGGTAACATTGGTGAATGTTAGGAATTGGAAATTCCATGTTAAAGTGTCGGTCACCCCAATTATGGTCTAGCATATGTTAGCTCGTAGACGTTTCGTTATTTACGTTATTTAGTTAGTTATTTAGTTATTAGTTTAGTTTAGTGTAACACCATGGAGGAAGGATGGGTCTTTACCCACTGTATTCCTGATCCACAGCCCGTCAGGAGGGCGTATTATGTAAAACTATAAATACCCTCTACCTCCCAAGGTAGAGGGTTGGACCTTTCACTCAATCTAACCTTATTTCTTTTGTTTACTTTCTCTCTCTAGAAAGGCTCCCATCTTCCACTTTCTCTCTCTAAAACCTCATATTGTACGCCCCATATTTGTGATTGTTTGTGTGTTTGTAAAATCCAATATGTTACAAATGGTATCAAGAGATATGGTTTGATCATCTCTCTTGCATGTTCTTGAATTTCTAGTGGTTTTATATGGTTTTTGGGGTTGAAAAAGTTTAGTGGTATTTGCATCATTTGGATCATTTCTAGTGTTAAAGTTTGAATTTTGATTGTACTTTTGTGTTTAGAATCATCATAAGTGCTTAGGTTTTGATTTGCAAGGCTTGAATCAGTGTGGTTGGGTTGTTTTTGGATTGGAAAGTGGTGCTTTTGGTTATGTTCTTCGTAGAGACTTGTGGTTATGATTCGTAGAGACTTGTGGTTATGATTCGTAGAGACTTGTGGTTATATTTCTTCTTAGAGACTTGTGGTTATGTTCTTCGTAGAGACTTGTGGTTATGTTATTCGTAGAGACTTGTGGTTATGTTCTTCGTAGAGACTTGTGGTTATGTTCTTCGTAGAGACTTGTGGTTATGTTCTTCGTAGAGACTTGTGGTTATGTTTTTCGTAGAGACTTGTGGTTATGTCCAGATTCAATGTATCTGTCTAGAGACTTGTCACTTATGTTTGGTAGAGACTTGACACTTATTTTCGGTAGAGACTTGTAGCCTATTTTGGTAAAGACTTGACACTTATTTTCGGTAGAGGCTTGTAGCCTATTTTGGTAGAGACTTGACACTTATTTTTGGTAGAGACTTGTAGCCTATATTTGGTAGAGACTTGTCACTTATTTTCGGTAGAGACTTGTAGCCTATTTTTGGTAGAGACTTGTCATTTAATTTTGGTAGAGACTTGTCACTTGTCTTACTAGAGACTTGTCATGTATCTGTCTAGCGACTTGTCAACTAGCGATTTGTCTTCATAGCGAGTTGCTCTTTAGCGACTTGGCCTCTTAGCGAGTTGTTTCTCAGCGACTTGCCCACTTAGCGAGTTGTTCTTTAGCGACTTGTCAACCAGCGATTTGTCTTCATAGCGAGTTGTCTCTAGCGACTTGTAACTAGCAACTTGTGTTTCTAGCGACTTGTCCATTAAGCAACTTTTATACCTAGCGACTTGTATTCATAGTTAGAAGCGGTTTGACCATTCCATCAGTGCGTTTTGTTGACTTTTCCCGACAAAACTTCAAACGGCTATAACTTTTGAACCGTAACTCTGTTTTCAGCGTTCTACCCATCAAAACGACCATGAGAACGAGGAGAATGGCACGCCAAATAAACTTTTTGGGTAAACGCTCGAGGCCTAAATCCGCTCTAAACAGAAGTTATTGAGGTTTTTAAGTTTTTAGACCTAAATTTCTTCGTTAAATCGTGCAACAACCAACCCAAATCATAACCAAACAACATCTCTGCTAATCTTACAAACAATCATAAGACCTAACATACAATTGTCTATCATTGTGTCGTTCCATCGCTTATCTTAACACGCTCTCTTGGTCACTATATCACGGTTTCTTCTTGATTTTGTAAAACTCGTGAAAGAATCTATTTCTGCTTAAATCATAGACTTGTAAAATCCCGTATACTACAACATCATGTCTTACACTTCTCGACCCAAGAATTTCGTAAGTACTTAAATTGTATGATGTTGTGGGCAACAATGATAATGTATGCTACATCGAATGATTAAAGATGATTGAATCAATCAATGAGGATGTGATATCTCCGGGTTCGTGACTGAAAAGAGGTAAATGCACCGATCAATGCTACGAGAATGCTTGTGCAAAGGATAAGGAAAGTTTCATTGAACCTTATCGACAACTTCATTCACACCTCACGTTACTCTTATCTATGGGAAGTGAACGAACATTTACTGCACTTTTCCGTCAAGAATTATCAACGTTCACGAGCATATTATTCTTAATGTTAGGAATTAGAAATTCCCAGTATTAAAGAGTCGGTCACCTCAAGTATATGTAATCGTTAAAAGCTCGTAGTCGTAGTTCTTTTAAGATAAGTAGTAATTTAGTTATGTAACACCGTGGAGGACGGACGGGTCTTTACCCACCAGATGCCCGATCCACACCCCAAAGTGTGGCGATTTGTAAGACTATAAATACTCTCTACCTCCCAAGGTAGAGAGTTGAGCTCATAATAATATCTTTCACTTTCTCTCACTAAGTTCCCTAAACCTCTAACTTTCTCTCTCTAGAATTCCATCTTATACGCCACCTTGTGTTATGGTTTGATGTGTATGTGAAAAGTTATATCTTACAATTGGTATCAGAGCCATGGTTAGATCATATCTTGCACATCTTTGGATTTATAGTGGTTTTTGAGTTTGAAAAAGTTTAGTGGTTTTTACATCATTTGGTTGATCTCTAGTGTTAAAGTTTGAATTTTGTTGGTACTTTTGTGTTTAGAATCATCATAAGTGTTTAGGTTTTCATTTGGTAAGCTTGAATCATCTTGGTTGGGTTGTTTTTGGATTGAAAAGTGATGTTTGTATGGTTTTTCATGGTAGCGAGTTAGTTCACGGATAACCTTTCTTCATAGCGACTTGCTTCATTATTTTGTAGCGACTTACGTTGTTAAAAGCTAGCGAGTTAGAGCTAGCGAGTTAAAGGACAAGTAGTGGACTCTCCACTACTTGGTAGCGACTTGTGGTAGCGACTTGGTCAAGAGCGAGTTGCTCTTTAGCTTACTTGTGTCTCTAGCGACTGTGTAGCTTAATTGTCGCCAAAATTTGGTTAGCGACTTGGTCCGTGAGCGCAGTTACTACTTAGCGACTTGTTTTTCTCATTAGCGACTTGGAATTCTAGCGACTTGGGTGTCTAGCTAATTAATTGGTAGCGACTTAGTGGATTTGTTTCTAGCGACTTAGAGCTTTATCATCTAGCGACTTGAGTGATTGTTTACGCTTTTCTCTTGATTCAAGAAAATCCGTGAAAGAATCTATTTCCGCTTAATCATTGAGTTATAAAATCCCGTATAACTCGATAACATGTCCACCAACGTCCCCTATCGTCATCTCCATCATGTTGAGGATGTACAAGCAATGGATCGATACTGCCCACCCATGCTTGACAGTAATCGACTACGATTCTTGGGCTCAACGAATCGATCAGTATTGCCTTGGAAAGGAAAATGGTGTCAATATTCTCAAATCCATTGATGAAGGACCATATCGAGTTGAAACGACTAGAGACATACTTGATACTAATGAAGATGGTACTCCTATTTACTTTAATGGACAGGATCTAAGATGTATGATGAGCTTGATGATAAGGAGAAAAGAGATTTGATGCGATATCGTATGCCAAACATTGTTCTTCAAGGTCTTCCTAAAGACATCTACAAGTCGATCAATCATAACATCAAGCAAAGGCGCTTTGGGATAATGTTAAGATGCTTCTCTCGTGTTCGAAATTAACCATGGAAGACGTGAGAATCACAACTCTATGACGAATTTGAGCACTTCAAGATGAAACCATGAGAGTGTCTATGAGTACTATGTGAGATTCCATAAGATAGTGAATGACATGAGGAACATCGAATGACTATGCCTAACATTCAGCTTGAACTCTAAATTTGTAAACAATATGAACCTCGAATGGCACAAGTTTGTCACCTCCGTGAAACTCACTAAAGGATTGAAGGATACAAACTATGAGCAACTCTATGCCTTCCTCCTTCAAAATGAGAGTCATGCCATGTTTGAAAGAGAATTCTTGATCACCTCAAAGGTCGTGGAGATACAAGGTCTACAAATGATTCAACCGCCTTCTTCACAAATGATGGGACTTCCAACAATGCTTCTCAAGTTGCACCCATGAATCATGATAATCACAAACCCATTTCGATCCAAGGTTCAAGCAACCCGATGCAAATGCCGTCATGGAACATTTCATCACTCAACTAACACTCATGGTCAAAGAGAACAGACACTTTCACCTCACACCAACAAACTCCACTGTAATGAGATCCGAACCGCCTCCAATCTTCACAACCATTCTTTGATAAGAGATGGGAAAATTATGGGGCAACCAGCTCAGAAAAAACAAGATGATCGGGAAGAGGTGGAGCCGGGAGAGGTTATGTTGGAAACCGTAATCGAGGAAGAAATAGTAACCAAGGTCAAGCTAAGCCGATCAAATGCTATAACTGGTGGTGAGGGACACATTGTAAGGAACCGCACATCTCCAAAGCGTCCACAGAATCGTCGATTTCTTCAGAGATAAGATGTTACCGCACAAGCTCAGGACAATGGTGCTGCGTTGGATGAAGAGGAATTGCTTTTTCTTGCGAGGCAATGCCAAGACCTATGATGCGAGATGTGGATGAGCAACCTATTCGTGAGATAGGTCACAATCATCGAACGCCTTTCAAGTCGCCGATCGTGATGCATACGACTGATGTAGATGAAGGACCCACTGCACACACAATCTTTATGGCTAGCATCTCTCCAATGGTTTCTCCCAAGATCTCTTCTTCACCACTAGTGGCCCATCCAAGGACAAACTCATCTCCGAGGTATTAAAGCTATACGATGATGTCGATGTGCAATGGATGCATGACAAAGTACAACCAACTCGAAACTATTGAATCAAATGTTGAAAATATGGGTAAGATCAATATTGTCCCATACGATCAATACGTGAAACAAAGTGAAAGTGAAGTTGTACCAAGTGATGCATCTTCCGCAGTCAACAATGACTATGTCTTTGATGAATACACCGCATGCGCTCCTAATGATTCCATAATTTCAACTAAATGCCTATAAGGAACGTGTTGCTATTTATGAACAACGGGCAAAATTTGAGTTGACCACTCGTGAAAGGTGAAATGGATGTCCAAGTGAGTACAATTATTAGAAAAGTAAGTTTAGAGAAGAAGTATTGAAACAAGAATTAAATTCCACAAGAAAAAATTTTCTAAAACAAACTAAGCAAAACAAGAACTTCAAGAAAATGTGAAAATGCTTAAGCAAGAATTTAATGCAAAGGAATCAAAACTCTTGAGAGATTTTTCTAATCAAAACTTTGAAAACAAACTTGAAAACAAGTTGTATTTACAAGGAAACACCATTCAAACCGCTCACATGATCACTAAGCATAGAGTTCTAAGCGATATATAGCGTTCCCTTGTAGAGGAACCAAATCCAGAGGTAATTAAAAGGCTAGAAATGCTCATAAGGTAATTTATGATGGTAATGAAGTCCTTAAGCCTAGGCGTAAACCTAGTTGCGTTGAGTGCAATGAGGAAGATAAGATTTTAAATGAAATCACTAGGAAAAGATGAATAAGAAGCAAGATGATCCCAAATGCAAAGAGAAAACATAATCTTCTCTCTCATGATTACAAGAAGGAAAACCGGATTGCCTTGAACAAGTTTAAGCCTCGAGACTTTGTTGACTCCGAACAAGTCTTCTCGAAAATGGATTTAGATAAGCGTAAAGTCGAAAATATTGTAGAAACAAACCCTCCCTTCGAAAATGCCTAGAGCAACTGTGGTATCCTCCTAATACACCTATGCATCTTGTACCTAGAACAATTGCCACTAAAAGCAAGACATTAATTAGCCAATACGTTATATTCCAACTATTTGTTGATTTTGAGAAAACTTGCAAGAAAAGGATCACTCCAATCGGTATAATCAAGGTGAAAGAGGTTTTGAACAAATGAAAGAATGTTATTTAACGAGGTCATGCCCTTCTTTAAACTTCTAAAAGATCACTTTGAGAGTCTTAAAAAGGGGTAGTTTATATTAAAGGTATGGAAAAGGAATTTGAGGCAATGGTTCTTTGAAGTTAGTGATTATGAGCGTACTAAAATATAATGAGATTGAGAGAAAGAACTTGCATACATTAAATGAGAATCTTATTACTGAATGTGTTGCTCAAGATGTGTTTTTCATCGCTTCAAATTGCTCTATTAATGCTTCCAAATTTCATGAATTATCTGTACCCCGAAAGTCTCCCATGATCGTGTCATTGAGCTTGAAAAAACTAATTCTAAACTAAATGAGAAAATTGAATCGATGATCATGACAATTTGGTTAAACATTTTCTAAACTAGAAGTTGAGTATTTTAATCTACAACTAAAATATCAACATCTCAAAGAAAATGTCAAAACTTCAAATATCAAGACATCTTCAGATGCTCCGTAGTTTGATGCAGCTTTTTCAAATTAACAAACGAGATGAACGATTCAAGCTCAAGTGTAACACGATCGAAAGTTGAAAGCCCAAATCTCTCAATTAAAGGGTCAAACGAACAATATGACGGGCTCCCAAATGCCTCCTTCTTTAGATTCTCGTAATTCTCAAACGTTTCATCTTCAAAACCTAGTAAATGTTTACAAAAGAAAACGAAAGTTTTAGAAGAGAATGAAAAGGTTAAACGTCATTTCAATGAGTTGTTTGAATCAATTAAAGTCACTCGAACAAAAAACAACGAACAAATAACTTCATTGCAAAAGGAAATTGAGAATCAAGAGTCGTAAAAGGGAAAATGCCAATGATCAATGAGGAGAATGTTGTATCTAAGGTTCACTCGCAATAAATCGCTTTATCCGTGACATATGTCCCCTCACCTAAGGAACAACAAACTTGCCATTCAAACATATTTCTCATCCCTTAAGGATTGCTTAGAATGCCTCGCGTGAGATTGTTGAAGAGGATAAGCTAGAAACCTCATGATAATGCAATTGGACATGCATGTTCATATGCCAAACGATCTCAAGAAATCTTAGAATGCTTGATCACCATATGCCCAAAGACATTAGGTGAGAGAGTTAACCTTTGATTCCATGCTCAATGCCTAAGGCCAAATATGAGATGCACTCGATTCCCAATGTTTTGAATGAGAGTCATAGTGTACCTTGAGTAGTTCGATTCTAGATCCGTCAATGCTAGGAAAGTGAACTCTAATGTGCCTTCTAGGAGTACCAATCTCAAGACATCTAGCTTTATGAAAGTGAACCGTAGTGCACCGCATGTAGTTCGGATCCCAAAGACATCTAAACAGTGGTAAAGAGTAGTAAAACAAACTAATGTTCCCATTCCCTCTAGAGAGTAATCTGTGACATTAAAGGGGAGCAGGTCAAAGTCTCAAGACAATACAAGGAATGATAGGACCTCTCAAGCTAAGAATGTGCACCGGAAGAAAGTAGAAGAACAATCTAGGAACCTTAAGTTTGAATCGAATAAAACGAATCGTGTTGATTCTAGTATTAGCCATAAGCGCATCGTAATTAATTCGAATTCGATACTATTTGCAAACCTTGTAATCGATGATTGCTTGAATTCGCTTTCTAATCATGGATGTGATGTCAATGCTTTGCCTAATGATGTTAATTGTCCGATTAACATTGTTAATGCTAAAATTCATGCTAAAAAGGCTAAAAGGCAAAAGCGAAAGAAAGTTAGAAAACAATGGAAACCACAGAAGAACATTCAGTAGTAATAGGTTCTTATTGGATACCGCTGGTCATAAGACCAATCGAGATAATGCCCACTAGAAAATGGATGCCTCACCGTAGAACTATTCCCTTAAGAAGTGGTCACATCAGAAATGGGACTAATACTGTACACTAGTATTGCATCTACTCATAATGATTCCATTACCTCATTGTCTCGATATGAATGCTTCTATTTACGATGTGGGTGTTCCAACTGCTGTTACTAACCAAATGGAACCCATTCTTGCATGGGGATCCCAATTATCCAGCTTATCCATTCTTGTCTGTGTTCAATCGTAGATCGCTCAAATCGCTCGCGGTACCGGACTCAGCCGCTCCAAGCATATGACCGGAGACCGTCCACGGCTCATGAACTTCGTGAGCAACTTCATCGGACCGTTAGATTTGGTAATGATCATTTCGGTGCTATTATGGGTTATGGAGATTATGTTGTTGGTGATAGTGTCATCTCCGAGTGTATTATGTGGAAGGTTTAGGACATAATCTGCTCTGTTGGTCAATTCGTGACTCGATCTAGAAGTAGCCTTCGTAAACATACCGCTTTGTTAGAGATCTTAATGGTAAGGAACTATTGAAAGGAACTCGTGGCTCAAACCTTTACACTATCTCTATCGATGACATGATGAGAGCTTCACCAATCGCTTGTTATCAAAGGCTTCAAAACAAAGTCATGGTTATGGCATCGTCGTCTCAATCACTTGAACTTCGGCACCATCAACAATCTTTCCGTAAAGGACTTAGTTGTAGGTTTACCTAGACTAAAGTATGAAAAGGATCATCTTTGTTCAAGATGCCAATTGGGAAAAGCAAGAAGTATGCCCATAAACCCAAACCTACTAACTCTGTCACGAAGTTCTTCATATGATTCATATGGATTTATGTGGACCAATGAGGGTGCGAATATCTTTGGGAAGAAATATGTGTTAGTTGTGGTTGATGATTATTCTAGATTCACCGGGTCAAGTTCTTAAGGACAAAGGATGAAACTCCCGATATCATCATCAAACTCATCAAACAACCGCAGTTAGACTAAACAAAACTGGCCGAATTATCGTAACAGATAATGGAACCGAGTTTGTCAACAAACAACTTAGTGAATTCTATGAAAGCGTTGGAATCAGCCATCAAAGAAGTGTTCCACGAACCCTCAACGTAAGCGGTGTAGTTGAAAGACGAAATCGTACTCTTGTTGAAGCTGCTAGAACAATGTCGATCTACTCAAAGGTTCCAATGTTTCTCCGGGTCAAGCAATTGCCACCGCATGCTACACACAAAATCGTTCCACGATTCACACCATTCATGGAAAACTCCATATGAACTTGTCCACAACATAAAACCTAATCTATCTTTCCTTCGTGTGTTTGGTGCCTTGTGCTATCCAACTAATGAGGTCAAGACTTGGGAAACTTAGAGCTAAAGTCGACATTGGAGTATTTGTAGGATATGCACCAAACAAAAGGGATACCGAATCTACAACAAAAGAACCCGAAATATCGTGGAAACAATTCACGTTACGCTTGATGAGTCGACCGGTCAAATGGCTCCTGGACACTCCGACCAGACCCGCACTTCAAAACAAAATTCTATTGGTTCATCCCTTGTTCCAAACTCCTCTCAAGAAACGCCATATGTACCTCTATCCAAGATGATGTAAAGAAATTGTTTGATCCAATGTTTGATGAACTGTATGAGTCTACTACTAATGAGGTGTTGATCCCACAACAGAGGATGCTCATATTCCGTTGAATGAAGTCAATCCTTCGGTCTCAATATCTTTAAGCCAAGAAGCACCTTCACGATCCTTCGCCTCATCAACAAATCATCATTCTTCAAATGTACATCATGGAAATGTTTCGACATCAATAATGAAGTTAATCCTTTGCTACTCTCGAAGATGCTCCATTTGAAAACATATTTGCTACTCCCGAATCATCATCGTAACCATCTTCTTCGTGAGACATCGACTACCTACCTCGGTTCCTCAACAAATGCCACATGAACACCTCGAGAAAATGGACTCACGATCATCCATTAGACAACATAATTGGAAATCCTCTCGTCTCAGATCAACCCGAAGCAACTCGCAACCGATGCCTTATGGTGCTTCTTCAACTCCGCACTATCTAAGATCGAACCAAAAGATGTTAAAACACTATGAATGAAGATAGTCGGTTCAATGCTATGCAAGATGAAATTCATGAGTTTGATCGCCTTGATGTACGGGAGTTAGTACCGCTCCAGATCGCTATGATTATAGCTCTAAAATGGATCTTCAAAGTAAAACTTGATGAGCATGGTTATGTGTTGAAGAACAAGGCTCGATTAGTTGCCAAAGGATATCGTCAAGAGGAGGGTATAGACTTTGAAGAATCTTTTGCTCCAGCTGTTCGAATCGAGGCTTTAATCTTTCCGCTAATGCTGCTAGTAAGAACATGGTAGTTTATCGATGGATGTAAAGACGGCATTTCTAAACGGAGATCTTAAAGAAGTCGCTCACGCCGACCAACCCGAAGGATTTAGAATCAAGAGCTTCCTACCACGCTTATCGCTTTGAAGAAAGCTCTTCACGGTTTAAAGCAAGCTCCAAGGCATGGTATGATACACTATCAAAGTTTCTTATATCAACCGGATTCATCAAAGGAGCAGCTGATCCTACATTGTTCACCAGGAAGTCGACAAACATTTGATTCATGTTCAAATTTATGTTGATGATATTATTTTGCCTCGATCGACCCAATGGAATGTGATCGTTTTCAAATGAAATGAGTTCAAAGTTTCAAATGTCAATGATGGGACAAATGTCATTTTCTTGGGATTACAAATTTCTCAAAGTCCCGAGGCATTTTCATAAATCAATCTAAATATGCAATGAGATTTTAAAGAAATTTGGATTTGATTCAAGTGACCCCATGACACCCCCATGATTGACCGAACCAAACTAGATGAGGACCTCTCGTGGATCATGATTGACCAAGCGAAATATAGGAGTATGATTGGATCCTCGATGTATCTCAACGCTAGTAGACCGGACATTTTGTTCTCTCAGTGTGCATGTGTATAGATACCGTGCTAAGCCTACTAAAAGCACCTTAGAAGCGCTAAAGCGGGTCTTTCGGTGATCTCCAAGGAACCATCAATATGGGACTATGGTACCCGAAGGACACCGGTATGTCACTAACGGCCTATGCGAGATGTCGATCATGCAGTTGTCAAGATACACGTCAAGCACGTCAGAGGTGCTTTCGATTTTTGGGTGATAAGCTTGTGGTGGTCTTCAAAGAAGCAAATGAGTACTTCTATTTCCTCTGTAGGTGAATACATAGCCATGTCATCTTGTTGTGCTCAAATCTTATGGATGAGATCACAATTATCTAACTATGGCTTTGAATTCAACAAAATCCCTCCGCATCGTGATAATAAAGTGCTATTGCTCTCTCATGCAACAATGTTCAACACTCAAGAGCAAAGCATATCGACATTCGACATCATTTCATCGGGGAACAAGTGGAAAAAGGTGTGGTGGAACTATATTTTGTGAGGTCCGAATATCGCTAGCGGACATCTTCACCAAAGCTCTTCCAAGAGAACGCTTTGAGTTTATTCTTCCACGACTTGGTCTCGAAAAGCCTTCAACCGTAAACTCTCAAACGCCTTGGGAGGAAGACGAGGAGTAAAGGTCTTTCTTCATCTATCTCTTGTAAATATTTATTTGAAAAACAAATACAAAATTATAAAACCTTCAAAATCCATAAAAATCAAAAGTCGAAAAAATCTTCAAAAATATTGTCATTTTGTCATGTTTCTTTCCGGTTCGATTATATCTACGGTCTTTGTCTGTCATTCAAAGAATGACACGGATTTTAGATGTTGTTCAATTTAAAAAAAAAAAATATATATATATATATATATATATTTTGGGAGAAAGAGAAATGGTTTGTTGTCATTTCGAGCAATAACCCGGTTTTAAAGAAAGAACGAGCCATGTTTTACCAAGTTTTCAAATTCTATGCTCGATTCTATAAACATTTATCTATTGAAACCAAATGCTTTGAAAATAACTTGTCTCTATTTTGATAATCATCGACTTATTTGTCAAAATCTCTATCTCTCAATCAACAACCTATGTCATTGATTGAGGGAGAATGATTTCAATTAAATTAAAAAGTTATTCGGCATTAAATTGTTTTCAAAAGATATACATGCATGTTTTATAAATGGAGTTTAAAGTCTTAAAATCGTCCATATCGCTTAAAACACTTTCACAATCAAGTCACAATTCTCCTTAAAAGCTTTCAAAATCAATTTAAATCTATACGAGATCACAAATCTCAAATGATTTGATAATTGTGATCGGGAGAATGTGATTTAAATTGGATTTAAACCGATAATCGGGTAAATGGTTATAAAAGAATGTACATGCCGTCCTTCTCACATGTGACAAACGATTTCAATTTTTCAATGCACATGTTGAGGGAGCATCTATCTTAAATCTTTGATTTGAAACGTGATCATTCATCCTAATGTGCGTTCCTCTAGTATGTGCAAAACTCTTTTCAAACCTCGAGGCACATATTGAGGGGAGCAAAATTCATGGAAACCTCATCCTTCCTGATTGCTATACCCACTGATCCGTTGAGGAAGTGATGTTGATATCTTTAGAAAATGGTAATCAAAAGAAGTTAATTCTTTCTCTTGCCTCCGTGTGCAAAACATTTTCAAATACTTGATGCACATGTTGAGGGGAGTTCTCGCTCTAAAATATCAAAAAAAAAAAACAATTCAGTACAAAATGCTTTGATTATATATCACAAGTATTTGAATTGATTTTCAAATGGTTTTCAATTGGATCCAATGGCGATGAACAATACCAAATTGACCGACCAACTTTACTTTATGTACGGTGATATAAGGATGATAAGGTTAGGTATTGGTTCCATGATCCGCCGTGAATCGGAGGGATCTACCAGGACAATCCACTAGTTAGTGTAGAAGTCCTTAGGTATGATGATAAAAGGAGAAAAATGAGATAAGGAAGAGTGCGGACTAAGACCGAGCTAGTAATGGAATAAACCCAACAAGGTTCTAGCTATGAAGTCTCGGTAAGCAATCGAAGGGGTTGAAGAATTAAAAAGAATTGAATGAGAACAGGTGAAAACAAATAAACCCTCCATTAATTCAACCTTAGGTAAAAACCGGTTCAATTCATATGCTACTGGTGGTAACATCGGTATTGAAGACAAGACGTCATGGACCCAGTGACGCATCGCACTTCAACTTTCCAAACCACTCAAGTTCCTCTTAAAAGGACTTGTTTCATTTCTCACGGGAACCGACATTATCTATCGACTTTCTCTTAGAGATGGTTGATATTGAAGAAGGAGACCTCTCCTAGTCTCCGTTATAGGATCCAAATATGCACAAATTGAGTCTAGAGCCACGAGATCATCAATAAATCTCATTAGGACACTTTCAATGAAGACCTCTCTGTTTCACACAATGTGGAAGAGAGATTATATCTTGAGTCCTACGCATTATCCTTGTGGTATTGCCGAACATCCGAAAGTGATGTGTTTACACATTCACAATGAAGATGGAAAGCATTCGAGCCAACATCAAACAAGCTCTCGGTAGGTGGCATGTGAGATCTATCATATAGATCAACCATGTGACAACCGAACAGAAACAATGGGGCGATTCAATTTCTTGAATCAATCTCGTTCGAGATAGGATTGACGGATACCTTTGAAAAACCGCCTTTGTGCTTAAAACTCTTTTCTTTAGCACATCGATGTGTACTCATTTTTCAAACCAAAGGTATTTTATGATTGATAATTGATTTTCAATAAAACCTTCGTTGTATTGCAAAACAATTTATTGAGCAATACACGATTGTTTTCAAATCTCTTTCATCAATCGCTGGACTTAAAAATTACTGGTTCACTCATCCGTGTTGTCTTCTTTGAGATGTTCGGTTTGAGAACAACTAGAACAATGCGAAACCCCATCAAGGAGATTCTTAGGAATCCTACCGATCATTGTGCAGTGCTTTGTATCGATCAACGGGGAACCGTGGGCGTGTACTTTTCAATTCAACGAAGTGATCAAAGACACTTTCGTGTGATTTGTTGCTAACCTGTTGTATGCAGTATCGCCCGACGTTTACCGATCGTAATGAAGTCGGTCAATCCACAACGCATGCTCACTTAACACATTCATCTCAAAAGAAATCATGATTAGTGCATCAATGACTCGATATTTTCACTCCATGCTTCGCTACGCTGCTGCCAATATCATGAATCAACTAAAGCCCGCCACTACTGAGAAGAGATCATGATCCCGAATGTGAGCATGTCGGTCCCAAAGTCACAAACACCACAATGGATGTCTCGAGATTGTTGATAGTCGATGATCTCAAATGCTCGGCTCAAACTTATCATCACGTGGATCAAGAAAAGACCTCCACTTGGAATAACTAATCATGCAATGTGAAGAATCACGACTACGAGCTTAGAGCAAAGGACTACATCAAGAATGCAAGATCAATTGTTAAATGTTATATCTATTTGTATTCAATGTAATTTTGGTACATTATTGAGGTGACCTCCTTGTGGGAGATTGTTAGGAATTAGAAATTCCCAAGATTAAAGAGTCGGTCACCTCAAGTATATGTAATCGTTAGAAAGCTCGTAGTCGTAGTTCTTTTAAGATAAGTAGTAATTTAGTTATGTAACACCGTGGAGGACGGACGGTCTTTACCCATCGTATGCCTCGATCCATGACCCAAAGTGTGGCGATTTGTGTAAGATTATAAATACTCTCTACCTCCCAAGGTAGAGAGTTGGAGCTCATAATAATATCTTTCACTTTCTCTCACTAAGTTCCCTAAACCTCTAACTTTCTCTCTCTAGAATTCCATCTTATACGCCACCTTGTGTTATGGTTTGATGTGTATGTGAAAAGTTATATCTTACACTTAAACTTAAAACAATTGGAGCTACAAATTGACAAAAAGAAGGTCAAAATGATAGTTCCAGTGCTGCACTTCAGGTGATCTACAAACAATTTTAGTCATTCTTCAATGGTGAATATATTTCGGATTATGATGATCATATGACTGAAAAGCGCTTCAAGGATCACACTGGGATGGAAGCAAATGTGTTCAGAGAAACATTAATCCAACTCTTGGATAATGTTAAGAAGTATATTGAGGAAAGTGCACTGAATGATGACAAGGTGTATGAAGGTCGGGTGAATGAGTGTCAGGTGCAATTGAGAGATAGTTGTGATGAGTCGGGTAATGTGTCAGTTGATGGATCAGTTGGTACTGAATATGTGGACTCGAGGCGTATAAGCTTGAAATAGCCAAGAGTTCGGTGACTCTTGTTTCACATGATGTGGATGCGATATCGGACCGATAAATGAACAAATGTCATGTGATGAGGTACCTTTAACTGCTCAACATAGTGCATCCGCTAATGTAACTAAAAACCGATCTTAATCTTTGAACATGAATCGATAAATGTTCCTTGGTTGCGCCGAGTCTAATAATTTCAAAACTAATGATATGGTTGATAAAAAGATTTTGATGAACTTTCAAACAAATTCTCAAAACATGAAAAACATTGCATTTCACTTGAAATTGCAATACAAAGAAAGGAGGAAAGTTTTCAAACTAAGAAACCATGTAAAAACCGAATTTCAATTTCGTGAATTTTTGAAATAAACAATTTAAAAGCTCTTCATGCCAAAAACTCGACTATCAACAATTTGAAGAAACATATTTCGATATGCATGTGAAAAGTAATTTGGTTACAAGTAATTCGATGTTAATACTATTGATGATATTCAAATGAGAAATGATGAATTAGCGGTTTGTGTGGCCAAATTACTAAAGGAAAATGAGTCTTTGAGAAAGCATCACATAGAACTAAGTGACTACACAATGAAACTAGTACTAAATCCGTGGAACAAACAAAATCTTTGATAGCAAAAATTGATGAACTCAAAGCTCAACTTCGTGGATAAGAGTTTTCAAGATAGTTGCCCTAAAGAATAAGCTTAGAAAACTGTAAGGAAAAGTGTGAACACTAAGTTTACAAAACCATCAACTTGGGAAGCCGCTTTCTCATTCCATTAGAGACTGGTCTGTTGTTAGGCAGCCTACTGCATTTAAATCTGAAAGAACAAAATTTTTAAAAACACGGTTTGCCTCCCAAGTTGATGTGAAACAAGTTTTGTCAAAACCAGTCACTTCACCTCATATGCCTAAGAATTCACATGATATGAATGACTTGTTCAAGAACTATGATCTAGAAGAAGCTAGGAAAAAGGCACAGATTCAAAAAGATGGAATTTTAGGTGCTAGACCTAGGGTGATGAACTCTACAAGATTTCAAGGTACTACTAGTAGTTTTAAACCATTACCTAGGAACACTCAACTAAAGACTAAGGATGGGCTTGTATCTAAGAGTAGTTGCGTTTCGAATAAAGCTATTCCCATAGCAGATCACTCTAAGAACTCTAGATCATTTTCTGAATCCAAACAAGTTGTTTGCTCAAATTGTTTGAAATGCATCTTTAAGGCAAATCATGATAATTGTTTTTCGAAATCCCTAAAGAAGGTAAATTCTCATACAAAGGTTCAACCTGTTAAGTCTAGGATTCTCATACTAATGTCACTAACCAAAATATATGCAATCAAGTTTGTAATATTAGTGCAGGTAGTCCTTACTCTGTTGCAGATACTTCGATCCTTCAATACATGGACTAGCTTAAAGTATGGATAACACAAGGATTGATATCTCATAACTCACGGGTTCAAGTAACTCAACCTTGATATCCAATCGGTTATGACGCCTGCTCACATCGATTCGAGCCTCGTACTACATCATTATGGCGTGCTCGCAGATAACACTTCAGCCCTGCCTCAAAGAAAAGAAAGGTGTGCGCTTCAGAATGCTTTTATCTTCAAAAGAAGAGAAATCTTCATGTGTCCACCATTCTCATCGACATTCTTCATCAACAAGCTTCATGTTTTTCCACGCTCTTTCAACCTCAAGTGGATCTACGCTCATTGATGTATATTCTTATTCACTTGTTCAAATCAAAAATGGCAACTTCGGATGCAATTTTTGAGTGGGAGAAGAGTGCATATACTACATGTTGATGGATGCTTGAATTATGGTCATATGAATCTCCTTCAACGCCTAATGCTTCACCTTCTAAGGATAATTGGGATTCATTGTTTCAAGATATGTTTGATGAGTACTTCCAACCTCCAACGAATGTTGATCATCTAGATTCTGAAGCTCATGCTCTGGTTCCTACTGAATTAATTGGTTCACCATCTAAGAAGTACTTCTCAGAATTCTCAAGAAACCTTATCTCCAGTTATTTCACAAGGCGTTGATAATGTCTATCATGATATTGTTGTTGCACTATTGAATAATGATCCGCTCTTTGGTATTTCTTTTCCAAATCTTTACGGATTACTGTTCCTCTCATTGTGCACACTATAAATCAACCACATGAACAATAAGGAAAATGACTACCTTATCCGCTCGAAGACATTATTGGTGAATCTTCCATATCAGTCTCTACATGTATACCTTTAGGAAGAATGCATTGATGTTGAGGAATCATTTGTTTCGGTTCATTCAGTGGGTCAATGTACATCCGATTGTATGTTTATTCACATGCTGGGCATTCGACACAAGTTGATTACTTCGGAGTTAATCATTTATCACTTATTTGAGATTGAAGTTGACTTTCACTAAGGCGTGTTCTTATTTGATAACTTGCTCGGGCTTAAGAATTTGAGTTGAAGACTTGGTTTATGTAGTTACCTGCAGTCGGGATGTATGGTTGAAGACCGTTAACTATCACTTTATAAAGTTACGTTGTTTTACTCAAAGGTCACACGCAGATGTCGTTGTGGATAATCGCAAGAGGTGTTAATGTCTCATACTTTGTTCGAGTAGTAGTACTTAGAAATTTGCTTAAAGCATAGATTCTCGACATCGCTCTTCCATCATTAAGTGCAAGCTTAAGATACAAATGTGTGGAATTCGACTTCAGTTTCAAGTTTGGTATATCGGGTTTTTCTTCTTCAGTGGTCACTTCAAATTGTCTACATATGGGTTGGTAAAGATAGTCAGTGAGATTTTCTGTAGCAGTTGATTCTCACAGGATTCAGTTGAGCTAATTGTTTGTTCTTCTCTACTTCAAGAGTATTTAGCATGAATAATGTGTTGCTGATTCTGAGGTATCAAAACCAGCAAGGGGGAAGGAGATATACATCTAAACACACAACGAGTACACGTGATGAACTTAATACTTCTTCTATTGAAGTAATCCCGGAAAGACTAATGTCATAACCGCAGAGAAACTCGTGTTTAACTCGTAGCCTTTGGTGTATTATTCCAACTATTTGGGGAAGGATGCATTATTCCAACCATTTGGGGGAAGTGGTCTATGGATACTTTTGGTATGTGTTATCTCGACTTCAAAAGAGAAGAACTATGAGAAGAATATGTGGGCGTGAGATGATATTACTTATCGACATCTTCTATATGATTTATGATAAAGTGCTTTGGTTAGTGCTTCATGTACACAATGTAATGATGATTCCGATGAGATCGCAACCATCAAGCGGAGAGATATGTGTACATCCGGGTCGCACAACATATTCACATGATCGAGCTTAATCGCTTATTCCGAGTTGACATCCGCAGAAGATCGTTGATTCAACCAGCTATTGTCATGTCGTTGTCTCTTCTCTTGTTGGGTACATGTGTACGTTATGGGTTGATTGGTTATATGTTAGATAACCGGAATGCATTTGGTGAAATGAAGGTGTTGATATCTCGTTTCTCCGAATTGACAACCGCTCAAACTCAAGAGTTATGTGTACATCGGGACGCAAACAAGTTCATGTGATCGGACTTAATCATTTATTTTGGGTTTAATAACCACGAAATGATCCGTGTTAACTTGTTTCTTCGGTGTTATCGTCTTCTTCGGGTTCTTGAGCTTCATACAATTAGACTATTTGCTTCACTTCTTCTTCTTGGGGGAAATGGTCTTTTTACGTGGATTGTCGGTTTGGGGGGAAGCTACCAAAGATTTACTTTTTAAAGGCTCAAGTTCTTGCGACGATTTAAGAGCCTCGAATGCTTTGGTGGTGAAAGTTTAAGAGATGATGACTTCTATCTTCTACTAAGTGTTGAACGATTTCCTTATCTCGGTACTCGTATCATCATCTTCTTAAACTATTTCTCTATCGTTGTAAATATTTTAAAAAAAAGAAAAATACAAAAATTTAAAACCAACTAAAACAAAATAGAAAAATATAAAATCAACAAAAGCCCGTAAAAATCAGAAAATTGAAAAATACCAAAAATATGCTTTCTCAAGACATGTCTTCTGGTATCGATAACATCTACGATCTTAGAAATGTCATTCAATAATGGCACGGGACTTTAGATGAAGTTCGAGCAGGAGGTGTAAATATTTCTTTCTAAACATGTCTCTAACAATGGCTTACAGTTACTTTAGACTATAACCCGTGCTTAAACTATGGCTTGCAGTTACTTCAGACTGTAACCTATGCTTAAACCATGGTTTGCTATTATTTCAGATAGCAACCCATTCTTCAAGGAAGGAAAGTGCTGCGCTAATCAAATCTTCAAAATTTTCGTGCACTTATCCTAAAACTAATTGAGGAAAGTATGTCGAAGGACTGATGTTCCTACACAAATGTTTTTCCGTCTAAAATTCTTCAGAAAAATATTTGTTGTTTTCAAAAGTGGTGGTAAACGAGTTGTTTGAAAATCAATCAGATTCAGAGTTTTCGTAAAAATTGAAAACTCAATCAATGACTTCAGCGCGTTTAAACTTTTCTAAAAATAAGTCATTGATTGAGGGGGAGAATGTTTTCAAATATATATCATCTAATGAGCTTATCTAATTATCCTATACACTTAAATGTAAAACATGTTAACCTACGTTGAAGGACTAGGTGCCTAGGATATGATAGTTAGGATTAGATGATTAGAGGTTGATAAACACATTATTCCCATGCTTTACATGATCTGATTGATATGTTGAATTGACTTTTCTTAGTCGATTGTTGTTTGGGTGATGTCGACCACCATATATCTGTTTGTATGTCTACTAACGTATGCAGGTATATTGGTATATAAGAATGTTCCCGATCTGGATCCACAATTGAAGATGATTGGATGCCGAAAGGAAAGGGTAACTATATCTTGGGTTGACAAATGAAGAAAACGGAGCTTAATTTGACTTATATGGAAAGTTGGCATGAAAAATGCAACGTAAGAAGTCTCACTGCATCAGCAGATGGTTTTCTTCCAAACCTACAGCAACAACAACAAAAGTAGCTCAACCACCTAACGTATGTTTGTGCAGGACAAGTAGTGGATGATAACATTTTTTAAACAATTTTAAATAATATTGTTTTGCAAAATGGAAAAATATTGGTTTTGAAAATAAATTGGACTTAATCTTGAAAATCACCGGACTTCATTTTATCAAAACTTAAGTCACTCAATCATTGACTACGGTCATCAATTGAGGGGGAGAGTGATTTAAAATAAAATATTTTCAAACGATATTTCATCTATCAAGTCCGGCTTGTACGAATTAAAGTGGTGATCTAAAGATTTAATGTTATGTCATGGTATGATTTTATTTAAAACTCAAAGATCTTTCAAAATAAAAAAAAATTATGTTCTTGTTTGATTGTGAAATTGTTTTATTTTTCTTAAAGGTCTCTTAAAACTATCATACCTGACACTAACAATCTTTAATGTCAAAAAAAATTGTTCCTTATCTATCATTTTTCAAAAATTAAATCAAGCCACGTCTTTCCCCAAAATTTTCCAAATGGTTTAAATCAATCGGGATCCAAAATCTCAATTGGTTTGAAATTTTTGATCGGGGGAGAGATCGTGATTTAAATCTCAAATCGGTTTTAAAGGGTGATTGTTTCAAAAGCACTCCTTCCTTCATGTGCCAAACGATTTCAATATATGATGCACATGATTGAGGAGGAGCATTTATCCAAAACAAGATGAGTATTTAAACCAAAGCCACATTTTTCCCATGTTTTCTAAACCTCGATTAATCATTTGAGATCCAAAATCTCAAAGGGTTTGATATTTTGATCGGGGAGAATTTTGATTTAATATGAAATTTGATAGAAGATGATCGCTTTGATTCAAAGTGCAAGTTCTCTCTAATATGTGCCAAAAACTCTTTCGTATATCGATGCACATATTGAGGGGGAGCGAATGGTTTCTATTGGCAATCGTGAATAGTACTTCAAAAACCTCTCGCCTCTATGTGATAAAATGATTTCAAAAATCACATGCACATGTTGAGGGGGAGCATTTCTAAATGATCAAAACAATTAAGGTACAAAATACTTTGTTTTTACATCACACATACCTTGATTAATTTTTCAAATGATTTTTCAATTGGTTTCATGAAGGAAAGAACTGTACCAAAAGACCGATCAATTTACTTTATGCATGGTGTTATAAGGATGGTTAGGTTAGGTATTCGTTCCCACAATCCTGCCAGAGCCGGAGCAATCTACCCAGGGACAATCCATTAGTTAGTGTAGAGTCCTTAGGTATGATGAAAAAAAGGAGAAAAATGAGAATATGGGAAGAGTACGGACTGAGATAGAGCTAGAACTGGATTAAACCCAACAAGGTTCAAGTAATGAAGTCTCGGTAAGTTAATCAAGGGGTTGAAGAATGAAAAGAATTGAATGTGAAAAGGGTGAAAAGAAATGGCCTCCATTTATTCAACCTTAGGATGTAAACCGGGTTCAATACATATGCTACCGGTTGTTACTAAGGTAACACCGTATTGAAGACAAGACATCATGGACCAGGTGATGCACCGCACTAAACTTCCCATGCCACTCAAGTTCTCTTAAAAGGACTTGTTTCATTCTCACGGGGAACCTACATTATCTATCGACTTTCTCTTAGAGATTGTTGATATTGAAAGGAGACCCTCTCCTAGTCTCGACATAGGAAACCAAAATGCACGATTGAGTCTAGAGCCAAGAGATCATTCACAAAATCTCATTAGGACACAAAATTAATGAAGACTTGCTGTTTCACACAATCTGGAAAGTGAGAATATATCTTACGAGTCCTACGCAGTATCCTTGTGGTATTGCCAGAACATCTGAGTGATATGCAAACATATTCACAATGACGATGTAAATCCTTCTAGAGCCAACATCAAACAAGCTCTTGGTGGGTGACATGTGAGATCTTTTCTAAAGATCAAGCTTGACAACCGGATGAAACGATGGGGCGATTCACTCTTGAATCAACCTTGGTCCAGAAATGAATTGACGAATACTTTTGGAAAAACCGTCGATGTGCAAATCTTCTTTTTCTCTAGCACATCGAATGTGTACTCTTTTCAAATACAAAGTATTTTGATTAAAATTGATCTTTCTCTTAAAACCTTCGTCAGATTGCAAAACTCTTCTTCAAGCAATACGCGATTGTTTTCAAATCAATTTTCATCAATCGCTGAATCTCAATTACGTTGGTTCACTCACTCCGTGTTGTCTTCTTTGAGACGCTCCGGTTTGAGAACAAATTTGGAGCACCGCGAAACCCCGCGAAGGAGATTCTTGAATTCTACCGATCATGAGTCGGACTTGTCATCGATCAACGGGGAACCGTGGGCCGTGACCTCAATTCAACGAAGTGATCAAAGACACTTTCGTGTGTTTTATTAACTAATCGTTGTTTGCGGGTACATTTGGATGGTTGCGGTGATCGTAATTGAGAAGTCAATCCCAATGTGACAACCGTACTTTCGTGTCCTTTCTCGACACCGCTCATGTCTCATTATTTCAACATTTTAGTAAACTTGGTTTACTTGTTTCAAATTGCGTAACCTTGGAGGTTTAGCGGCTAATTCATGATCATGACATCACGTACATTTCATATGGACTATGATTAGTCTACATTTCATTGACATCATGTGCATCTCATTAGTACATGCACGACATTTCATTTCACCTTTCAACGCTGTAATTTTTATTTAATAATTTTTATCGCGTGAGTTTTTATTTTGATTATTTAACCCGTTACTTTCAAAAATGATCCCGAGGTATTTTTAAACTCACATTTAGTTTATAAAAACTATATTTTTAGTTTTCCTAGTGTTTCACATTTATTTGGTATTTTAATCGTTAAAGTTTAATTATTACGTCGTTTTTCTTAAAATTTTACGATAATTATTTTATCACTCAATTTTCACAAGGAAAGTATTTTTACAAATTTTATCACCTCAATATAATCTATTTTGATTTACTAAAAACTTACTTGTACATTTTCTACATTCTACTTTACTTTACATACATTTTCCTTTACAAGACTTACAATTAGTTACACAAATATCTACAAGTATAATTTGAAAAAAAAAAAATATATATGGAGACAACCCTCCCCCAAAATCCGGCCAAGGGGAGGGTGTGTCATAAATGTTGGTATGGTTTTTCTTACTACTTGTCTACTAATAATTCATACAACTACTAAAAGTCTTACACTCAAAGTTTAATTCACATTTCACATACTCAAAAGGTGTAAAAAATATTTTCCTCTCCTCTCTTGCTCATCCAAGAACCGGCCATATACAAGCTCCAAGGGATCAAGAAAATTTTGCAACTTCAAGCGTGTTTTTCAACCTAGAACATATCCTTTTCATGGTTTTGAAATAAAAACCAAGGATATCTAAGTAAAACCTTTGTTACCTACACCTCTTCATAATCACTAGTAAGCATGTTTTTATCATCCTTATGTTTCCTTATCATTTTTATATGATTCTTATCATTTTTGAAGCTCATATGCATGTATTGTAGTTTATACCATTTATTTCTTGATTTTAAGGTTTTATGTACTTATTAGTCATCCTATAATTATTCCCAAGTTAATCTTTGGTCTTGATGATGATTAGGAACCCATGACACCCTAAGAAGGTGTATGGTAGGATTGGATTAGCTTTGGAGTTGATTTGAAGGGATTAGAATAAGTTTTGTCCGAGAAAAACTATTTTCGTAAACTCTATAATACGTTCTGTCCTTAAAATGAAATTCTGGAAAAACTCACTGATGGTACGACCCTTTGGCCTTGATTTTTAGAAAATATACTTTAAAACGAATCCGTGGCCTTTTGAACGGATAAAACGGAGTTATAACGGTTGTGGTGAATTTTTAAAGTTTGGCGATTTAAAAGTATTATTTTCTGAAAACTCAGCTTGTTGTTTTGAGAGTTTTCGGTCAAAACGAGCCTTAAGCTTCACAAATTATTTCGACTTCTCAAAATATATTAGTTTACTTCGATACGGTTAAGGACATATTTTACGAGAAAACGGATTTAAAACGACAAATATATGCACGCTTTCATCAAGTTGCCGTAAATATTAATTTCTCAAAACTATATTAATTTTGACGTAACAAGTATTTCATTAGCTATATCGTCCATGTTTGCGCAGCTTTTAACCATGATGCAAAACTTTTATAACAAAGTGTCTTCTAGTAAATCAAGTTCACCGCCATATTGTTCAAAACAAAAGCCGTTTGTCAAGCGGAGTTATGGTTATTTATTTACGGATGTTCAAACATTGGCCGAAACTCATTTTCTCGCACACAATTAACAAAATCACCAACTTTAGCCTTTAATATCTTTATGATCGAGACCTTTGAACGAAAACTCCTGAATCGAAACTTCTAGATATTGATACAACTTTCCAAAACCGTCGAGTTCGTTTCTAACGATCGACGACACCATTTTACGACTACTTTTCCGGAGCCATTTTGTTGATTTCATGGTTTTTCCGACGACATTGTTTTGCGACGAAAATGGTAATTTCACCAAAATCATTATAAAACCATTGTAGGATGACATTTTGACGAAAACATGTAAAGTCATTTTGATTGATCGAGACGTCAAAAGAGTATTTTCACGACGAGTAATATTTTCAAAACCCGTAAATGGTATAAATAACATACGTAGTGCATGCATAACATTACATTGCAACTCATGACATATCATATCATTGATATTAGGTCCCGTTGACGATCATTATAAACCTCGTGTACTCACTATTGCCGTTATTTCCAGCTTATCCAAGTGAGTTTTCATAGCCCGCTTTTACATGCTTTGATTATTTTCAAACCCACTGGGAGAATACATTGCACTACATTTTTTTTTTTGTACGATACCAAGTATGCTAAATTCATTACATTGCTTAAGTTACCACATATGCCAATTTGAAAGTCCCCATTACTTGAACATGAACCGTTAATCTTTGAAGCGAGGATGAGTGGATAGATCTATCGAGGTGGACGCCCATCCGGGTTGGTGAATCCCAACCAGTGCAAACGGATGCATTTCATTTGATGGTATTACGGAGTTGTCCGCAAACACTCTGCAGGGCATACATTATTGAATGTCTAGTTTCGGGTCATGGGCTTAGAGCAATTGTAACATTATTTTTACGTGATCGGATTGTCATGCACATTCTATACTTGTGTAGTCGTATAAAACATTTACATAAACCTATGATTTCTCACCAACATTATTGTTGACGCTTTTAGCAATGTATTTTCGTAATCGAGGTATTCGTGATCATGACATGGTTTAGGACCTATATTTTGAGTCACAAGGCCGACTTACATTATGTACATTATGGTTTTATTTCAAAACATCGCTTGATTTGTAACATATTTGTATTTTGGCAAACTTGTTAAACCTTTTGGGACCGATGTTGTACTGATTATGTTTTTATGATATATCCAACGATGTGTTTTTAAAACGACACTTTAGGTCGCTCAATATAACTGTGATGTGGTGCTATGACAACAATGCCCCTGTGAATTCCATTCCACAGCAAAATGTAAATTGGGGTGTGACACTACCTCCCAAGGTAGAGGGTTAGACCTTTCACTCAATCTAACCTTCTTTCTTTTGTTTACTTTCTCTCTCTAGAAAGGCTCCCATCTTCCACTTTCTCTCTCTAAAACCTCATATTGTACGCCCCATATTTGTGATTGTTTGTGTGTTTGTGAAATTCAATATGTTACAGTGAACCTGATAAAGAAGACGGTAGAGATGTAGCATGGGTTGAAATCCCTTCTAGATATTGCATACAAGATGATGACCAAGGGCTCTCAAATCTCATTGATTTCATCTATGATCAGCCTACACTTCAAACACCTTCAGCAATTACTCTACAAGAAAATGCAATCGTCTGTCCAAAGAATGAAACAGCAGACATTATTAATTCAAAAGTTTTATCCATGGTTGATGGTGAAATAACAACTTATGCAAGCTATGATATAGCCATACCGGTTGGGAATAGCGGAGCTGAAACAGAGATGTTATACCCTCCTGAATATCTAAATACCTTAAAGCTGCCAGGATTCCCGCCACATGAGTTACAGCTTAAGGTTGGATCACCAGTGATGCTGCTAAGGAATGTTAACTTGGCAGGTGGTCTATGCAATGGGAC
The DNA here is from genome assembly GCA_022545495.1 of Chrysanthemum lavandulifolium. NCBI lineage: Eukaryota > Viridiplantae > Streptophyta > Magnoliopsida > Asterales > Asteraceae > Chrysanthemum > Chrysanthemum lavandulifolium. Next base: position 218,783,988 of record CM040239.1, on the reverse strand, counting down.
ACGTATGATAGTCACGCAGCTGATGTCAAGACTTATTGAAGTGCAAATCATCACAGGCACAAGAGTCGGTGAAAAAGTTTTTATCCACAGAATACCACTAATCCATAAAGATCCAAATCTTCCTTTTGTTTTCAAACGAACTCAATTCCCAATAAAGCTATGTTATGCTATGATAATAAACAAAAGCTAAGGCCAATCTCTAAACAAAATTGACGTTTACCTTCCCGAACCAGTCTTTGGCTATGGGCAGTTGTATGTCGCTCTCTCTAGAGCTACATCTCCTCATGGATTAAAGGTTCTTATTAAACAACTAGAAAATGAAAGACAAAATGTCACCAAAAATATTGTTTACAAAGATTTTTTGAGAAAAATATAAGATACACCATTTGTTTTCACAATACAAATGTAGGCATTAATATTTGATTTTTTTTTAAAACAAACTTATTGGTTTTTTTGTTGCTGATTTGGTTCCCTTTAATTTTCAGTTTATGGTTTCTTTTTTTTTAAAAATGTTTTTGCGTTGTCTTTTTATTATCGGCACCGCCTTAGGATTCAGGTTTGCTTTTGCTTTAGGTTCATACAAAATTTAGCACAATCTTTTGCTCATAAACATTCTTTACATAATGCCATCAGAACCGCATATTAGTATCTTTTGCTTTTATAAACTTATCGTAAAAGTCATCAGCCATAGATAGATTTTCAAACCACCAGTTTTATGTACCGTGTGTCTTAATCTTAGTGCTAAAATACTTATTCCCTTTATCATTGTTAGCTTTAGGTTCCTTTTTTGTATCTAAGTTTCTTTTTTATCACTTGCCAGCACAATGGAAGGAAATGCAACTGCTCTGGTGCTACATGCCTCCAAAGACAAAACCATTGAACCTAGCAGTGCACCACAGATTGTGACAATTCGTCAGTTAACACCAACATCTCACAGCAAAGTCCTTGAAGCTAGAGTATACAGAAAATGGATTTCGGTCACTTATGGCAAAAAGGATGCAGCTGGATTCTCTGGAAAAAAAAAGAGACCGGATTTTGTTGTATCTTGATAGATCAAGAGGTATGTGTTAATTCACATAGCATAGATAGGATACACCTACAGTTAGAATTTTTCTAATAAGAAATAACCATCGACAGGGGAATGCTATACAAGGGAACATGAATGTTAGAGAGATTGACTACTTCAACCCAAAAATCAAACTTGGAGAGGTCTACAGGATTTCAGAGTTCATGTGTGAGCCAAACAATTCTTACCAACAAACCATTAACAACAAAACAAGCCTCAGGTTTTGGAAAGCCACAAAATTTGACGCTATACAAGCACCAAGCATCCTGCACCACTACTTTGATTTTGTTTCGTATAACTAGCTTCAGTACATAATTCCTACAGAAGATGCAATGGGCAAAATGCAATACCCAATTCTGACAGGTCATCTTTCTGCTCTGAAATTTTTAACAGCAAATAGAATGGTAAAATGCTAACACTTTTCTGCTCACAGATTACATAGGTTGTTTGCCGTCAGCAGGGGAGCTTATACACAAACCAAATGCCAACCAAGAAGCAACTGTGTTTAGAAAAGTGGATATTGAAAATTTAAGGTACATTAATTTATGTTAAATTCTTTTTTTCCAAAAAATAAACCAGCAAGATTTATCACCTCTCTTATAACTTGCTGATCTTTCCAGTGGTAATGTTGTTGAGTTTACTATGTGGGATGACATGGCTGAAATATTTGAGGACGCTGAACTTGAAACAATGCAGCAGCCAGTTATAATTGCCATCAGCTCTTGCCGAGTCACAAAATTTAGGGGTATTGCACTAACGATTTATAAAAACTTAAATGGCAATTTCTCATGACATTTTTAAACGATGCAATGGCAAATTACCAGCTAACAGCAACTTCTGCAACACGCTACTACTTAAACCCGCAGATACTAGTGGCCGAAGAAGCAAAGGCAAGGTAAAATCTTTAGACCCAAAAAATTGAATATTACATCATCTTCACATAAAAATTTTGCCCGTTCTAATTTTGTAATACGAAACAGGCACAAAGAGAGGCACCAAAAAAAACCACCACTTCGGATTACCAAGACTCCATATGAAGTTATGGAGAAAGAAAAGTTCCACAACAGATTCCCTTTAAAGACACTTTTACAACAGGATCCTGAAAGTTACACGGTCAGTTTTCTGTCACACAAATCTGAATAACTTAACATTCAGTTACAAGTTTGCTCGAAACTTTGATGCCAAAAAAATAGCACACCTAATCGTTTCCACAAACTTTTGTTGGGAGTGCAATTCAAAACTGAAGCAACAATTACCAGCATCAACATAAAAAGATATTGGTATTACATGTCTTGCAGCGAATGTGCTTCAAAAGTGAAATAAGAAGAAGGGATGTACCGTTGCCTAAACCATGGAAAACAAGCAAAACCATCTTATAAGTACTTAAATTTCTATGTCAACTTTACATAATATTAAAAAAACAAATGGGATACAAATGGAATCCTGATCATTTTGTGGAAAACTAGAAGAGGGGGTTGAATAGTTTTACCGATTAAAACTTTGTTTTAAAATATTTAGATCGACTTATGTCAATCTATTTATATGTGTATGTTGGATGTTGATAGATAGATATAATGAAACACAAAACCACGACACAAGTGTTTATAGTAGTTCGGCTACAAGGACACCTTCCTTGCCCTACTCCACTCCCCGAGTTACCTACTCGAGAGTTCGTAAACACTACACGACACCAACTCCTTATGGCGGAGAAGCCTTCACAACATCACCTACTCGTTTTCCGGTACTAGGCTAGACACCGGTTTCTTCCACAAGGTAGAACCACACCTATCACAACGTCGCCTACCCTTTATCCGGTACAAGGCTAGATACCGAGTTCCATTACAAAGGAGGAACTACTACCCAACACTACACAACACCAATTCCAAAAGGAGACCCACTCCTTATTACAACATCATCAAGGATATCAATATCCTTGGATACACCCTATCTCTATTTGTACTTCGATACACCTTATCGATTGTACACCCTTGTCATTCTTCACTAATGCCTTTGACACGGACGTTCGACACCTTTCACTAATGTCTTCGTCTTGACTCTTTTTGGCATCCTTCACTAATGCCTTTGACACGGACGTTAAGCACCTTTCACTAATGCCTACGTCTTGACTCTTTCGGCATCCTTCACTAATGCCTTCAACACAACACTTCTATGAAGGAAGAAAGAACTATCAACAAGACAACCTCAATAGTCTTGATGATGACGAAGCATGGAAACTCATGGACTTGAGCTTGCTCGACTTCAAGAGGTGGTGATCTCGCCTTTAAGAGGAACTAGAGAATCACACAAAAACAAAATACAAACTACATAGAGAGATCCTTAGGATCTTATGTTAGAAGGTTTACAATACTAGAAGAAAGTATGTGTAGGAGTGGCAACCCAAAATGAAGAAATGGCTCACTGTTTATAGAAGAAAATAGTGTACTATTCCACGGATCCCACAGATCCCTTGCTTGAGGGATCCGTCCAGTGTAAACTAGGGGAACCGTGGGACGCTCCTCTTTGCCGATGGGTTTTGGGTCATGGGTCATGGGTTATGGGTCATGGGTCCTAGACTTTGGACCATGGAAATCCAAGTAGATACAATGTATCTAGTATGTGCAATGCATCTAGTCCATGAGTCATGGGTTAAATCCATGGGTCATGGATAATACCCATTCATGACTTATGCATGATGCCATGCAATGGGTTATGAGTTATGCTCCATGGGTATGGGTCATGAACATTGGGTTATACCCAACTACATTCAATGTATTTTGTCAATGGGTCAAATACTTAAACTTCTACCCATTATAATACATACTAATTATGTATGTATCTACCTAATATGTAAACACTAGTTGTTGTACATATGTATTACTAAAGCATAAAATCACTATTACTTGTTTAGTGTTTTATGTGAAAACATAAATGTGTTAGTAAACTATTGGCTCAAAACATTTACGTATTTCATTTGTTTCGTTAAAATGATTTTACGTTTGTTACCGACAAAACATTAGAAGATTGTAAAATATAAATAAACGTTTTTACGGCTTATTTGTATTAACACATTTGACTCCATGCAATGCACATGTTTAATTTCAAAGCCTTAATCACAGACCCATCTGCAACAGTCCCGGTCACTTTCTTTAGCCCTGCAGCAGAAGATGTTACATGATATTCATGCTCAGAGTTGCTAGCAAACCACAAAACAGAGGACCCGCAGGAAATACCATCACAGATTTTTGCAATTGAAGGTCAGAAAAACATTTTCCAGATCCATTTCAACACATCAAGTCGAACAACAGATTTTGTTGTCGATAAAGTTTTCAACAAGAACAAACAACAAAAGGAAACAATGAAGATGATAGAAGGAGGCTCAGGTAACATCATTTAAATCCACTATTTCTGTTATTTAATTAAAACACTCCTAACTACAAATATTGAACATTTTCCTGTGAACAACTAGGAACACCGGCGATAACTCTTATGCCAGCAAACCAACAGCATCTTGACCAAAGGGAAAATAAAGAAAGTGGCATCACAGAAACAAAGGATCAAAAAGGTAACTCCTACAAATTTAATATGCCATTTTATTAAATTAAAAATGTTACAGCCGTACCATTTGCAAATTCAAATACTGAGTCTTTGTTTATGAATAACTAGGAACACCACCAACACCTCTTACAGTGACAGTCCAGCAAGATCTGGAAGAGCAAAAAGATAAACCATCAGAGTCAAAAAGTGCAAAGAGGGCATTGTTCCAAGATGATCACGAAGATGCAAAAAAACATAAAGGTAAGTCTTACAGAATTAATAGCTAGTTTTATTGAATGCAATATGTTACAATCATCTCTCATGGCTTTCACACAAATACTACAACAACACTGATGATAGAACTACACACATGCATAATTGCAAAGACAACCAACAACAGAAACCACACTTAATTGGCACACAATCAGAAATCCATCAAACCCCTAAGTTTCTGAACAAAGATATCATTGCTGCGAGCATTCAACGCCAATTCACGCGCCAGGATGCTCATCTGCATGATTTTTTGGTCATCTCTAGCTTGAACACCCCTTAGATACTCTGCTATTTTCTGAGCATACGTGTTCCCAACACTCTCTAACTCTTGAATGAAACTCAGCCTTGCACGAGTGATGCCAAGTAATCTTCCAGCAAGTGCACTCATCTCGTGTGTCATCTTAATATCTTCACCTGAAGATTGGTAACAATATAGCACCAGGATTTTAGACCAATAGTTAGAGTTAGCCTCAGCTCTAAGCTGGTCGCATTTAGGGTGTCTAGACATCTCCTTCTCTTGCTTCTTTATGACAACTTAAAAAATATATTGCTCCAATAACAAGCTGCCTCAATTGTCTTAAATAGGCAAGCGGCAGATAAAAACAAAAGACCCATAGCTACACCACTGTTCTGTACATTTTTTTAACTTAATTTATCCATAGTTAAATTACAATCTTTATTATTGCTTTTATTCATTACAATATCTTACACAGGCGTGTTACACAAACATAAATACCACTTTGCTAAACATATACACATTATATGACACTACACATCGACAGTTAGAAATCCATAATTCCCTTAAGCTTCATCACAAACACATCCTTATCACATGCACTTAAATCCAATGCATTTGTCATTGTTACCATTTGATCAACCTTTTGATCATGTTTTCTTTGAACTTCTGTTAGGTATTCCGCAGTTTTCTATGCAAAAAAGTTGTCCACAATTTCTACCTCTTGGATGAAATGCCCACTTTTAGTAATAATGTTAACTAATCTTACACACAATGCATTTATTTCTCGACCCATTTCAATGTTCTCTATTGAGGCTTCCTGACAATAGAAAGCCAGCATGTCTGGCCAGTCGCTAGAATTAGCATCATTTCTAAGGTTATCACATTTAGGGTGGCTCACCATTGTTTTTTGTTACTTATTTTGCACAACAGGGCACTTGCTTTGTAAAAAAATTAGCTCCAGATTACATCTTTTAAAAACAGAAAGTAAAGGCAAAATTCTTTTTTCACATGGCTATTTCACAGTTGCAATCAAGATCCTCACAGTTCAATCCTTTAGATAATTCACAGATGCTCCACTATTATTGAATAACAACAAAAGAAAATCACAAGTTCTGCACCATTTATACACCTACATTTATAATCTTTGTCTGAAATCACATTCCATTTATTCAGGCTTTTAAATAATGTATGCATACTCTACTGTGAATTAGTACCAGCATCATAAAATTGCAAATTACCTTACTATTTGTGCAGCAACTTTAAAGTGCAGCCACAAATTGCCATTGAATTTGCTTTTTCTACTTACACATTGTCACAAGAATCACTATTTGTGAGCAGCATTCCAAACAAGAGAAGCAATTAATAATGGGGAAATTGGTCAACAGACCGCTACCGAGGCTTATCACTTTATGGACCACGCCTTTTAAAATTCAAAATAGACAAAGTTGCCCACCGCTTTCTTGGACCCAACCAGGTGTCGCCATGTGTCCGATAACTTATGACACAAGTACGTATTTTAAAGGTATATGTCATGTATTGTAACGTATTGTTTTTGGGCAACTTGTATTGTTTTTGGGCAACTTGTATTTATACACAAGGATAGTTTTGTCATTTCATATTTAAAAAACAAAAATAAACGCCACACAAAACACATGATTTACTTGATATGTCCTTTAATGTCTTTTGTTCCCAATCACTTTCTTCTTTCTTCAATACAATTTGTTTAACAAAATCTTTCTTTCTTCTTTGGTCTATTGACTTCATATCTTTATCCCAATCTTTCGCTTTTGTTTAGAAAATATGTCTCGACAATATCCCATCGGATGTTCAACTAGATATCATCCGTAGGCTACCTCCTAAGTCTATACTCCAAAGAACGTAGTGTTTGCAAGTTATGGAAGGCTAGTATAGATTGTGGAAGCTTCATCTTTAATTACGGTGTTCGCTATAATGATCGGTGTTTATTTACACTAACATTCAAATGTGTACTTTTTGTCTAACGAAATGACGATAGAACCCTTTTTAAAATTATAAGGTTTCCCACCGCTTTTAGTTGCCCAAAAACAATACCTTACACATACGGACACTTGTCGAATGTCGATGAGTTGCCCAATGACAACGGTTTCCCTCGGTCTATTTTCAAATTAAAATAAAAGTGGTCTAGAAAGTGATATGCATCGTATGCCATGGTCTATTTGCGCCATTTTCCTTAATAATTTTGCATGTCATTTACATTTGTCAGGCTCTGCACACTTATCAAACTTTAATATAATAATTATTTCTGTGCCCACTTTAACTTGCAACCACAGATTCACACTCAACCATAGATAATGCCATTTATCTTCAACCACCCACCCATTCAAGACACTAAAAATCATTGTTGTACATGTCATTTTACATAGAGTTGAAGTAAACATGCATCTACAAAAGCAAGGTTTCATTCATACCAAAATAAACATAGTTCACTGAACAAAATACATCAAAATACAAAAAACTGAAAATTATAACAACCTTGCAGGCAGCACACTTAGGAACACCAGGCACCAAACCAAACACCACTAATCCTTTAGATCCATCAGACCTACATGACGCTGCTTTTCAATTCTCCCTTCACGGGCTAAATCCAAAACACCAATCAATGCAGCTAAGATATCTCGATCTCTCTGCCGCTTCTGAGTCATACAGTCCACTGCATCAGGAGCCACATCATCAAATGGACCAAAAGATTGACCCTCTTCGATTAGTTAGTCTCTTCTCTCAATGTTGGTCTCAAGATCAGCACATTTCTGCCTGATGTACATGATAAGATTCTCATTCTCTCTCCATTCTTGCACAAACAGATATTTGAAGAAATGTTGAAGCTTGCTAGAACCACAAGAGTGTTTTAAATGCTCAATATTGGGTGTTGCACTCATGGTGGTTAAATGGAACCTGAACAACAAATAGCACAGCAAACCCATCCTTATATAGCCAGAAAAACAAAAGAAAAGGTAAAAGCTTAATATATATATATATATATATATATATATATATATATATATATATATATATATATATATATATATATATAGTGTAAGGTTATTTTCAGAACCAAGAAAAGGTCGAGAACTGCGAGAACTGACTTATTACTCCTAATAATGCATTATGTACAACATATCTATGCAAAATGGCATTTTTGAAAATATATGTAGCTTATCTTTAAAAAAATAAAAAAATAAAGGGCAAAGTGGGTATTTTAATCCTTCCATAAAAATAGCATCCTATAGCCATGTACCCCTAAAACCGTTTTTCTGTAACTCATTTTCATCTCTTCCTCTCAAACCCTAGCCACCATCCTTACCTATCTATGTCGCCGGAAAACCACAACCGTCACTACCTTCCGCAATTGTCATCCTACCTACAGTCGGCCAACAACAACATCCTTTATAAATCGATCTTGCGTTCGACTTTCGTACAACAATAACAAGGTATATCTAGTTTTATTTAAATGATTTATAACTTTGATTTTAGTCTTAAAAATCACAATCAAATCTGAACATCCTTCAAGAAAAAAAGATACCGTAGCTTTTTATTTATTATACATGAAAAAGGATTTTTTATTCAAACACAAGGTAAATCTCTTTATTTAATCTATTTATTATACATGAAAAAGATACCGTAGTTTTTTATTTATCATCATAGATTCGATCTAATTTTTTATTTTTTTTGTTGCTTAATCTTGTTTCAATCTGATTTTTTTTTTGGCTTAATCTATTTGTTATGTTGCTTAAAAGCGTTAGTTGATTCTGATGATTCGATATGGTCTTCTTTTTGTCATCAATAACTTAAGTTGTCTGATCCTTCAGATTCAAAGATTGGGCTTCTTATGTGCAATTGCGCCTGCTTTTCATGTGTTATATGTTAATTGTCATGTGTGGAAGATGTATGTGCACATCTGTTATATAGGATATTCATGTATTATATCTAACCAAGGCTTTCCTTCCACATGTTTTGATATTTGAGTAATGTGCATGTTTCATATAGTGTTTTTAGTTAATGGAATGCATTTCTTTGGTAAGAATCAACGCCAATATATGTATGAAATTTGGTTCGGTTCGTGTGCGTATGTATTTTCACATATCAATGGGTTGTCTAGTCTGCTTTTTTTTATGTCAAAAGGTTGTTTTGTTGTTGACTTTTGGTGTCAAAACGAGCCGCTTGGTTGGGTTTTTGTTGTATAAAATGTTTTCCGGTTATGGTCTTTTGTTTTGGTGTCACATGCTTTTGTTTTGTATATATTATTTGTCGCCCAAGATGTTCGGCTAGTAACGGTATATTTTAGTAGTCTAGTGTCTACTTGTCTATAAATCCAGGTGATTTTGCGTGCTATTTAATAATATCTGTTATTGTTAATACACATTTTTGAGTTTATGATGTAAATAATAGCTTGGTAAAAGGTTTGCGTGTTATTTTATTTTAGAGCATATAATATAATTGGTTTTGAGCAAAATCAATAAAACAAGTATGCATATATGTGTATAGAGAGTGCATATGTGTTTTACAGTTTTTGGTGAATTTGTTGCCTTATGTGCATATGTGTTTCTACAGTTTCGGAGTTTAAATGTATTAAAAGTGCATATATGTTTTTAGTTATGATATAAGGATGTTTTGTGTTTAGTTCTGATTTAAAGGTGCACTTGCGTTTTGTATTTTAAGATCAGACACTTTTTGAAAGAAGTCAAGAATATGGTCTCATGCACAAGTTAGATTTACATTGTTCATATGTATTTTGTTAGTTATTATGATTAAATAATTCGCTTATTAATTGGTTGTAGTTGCAGTACAAGTATGATGAGTGATGTGAAGAGTACACATGTGTTTTGTACATAGTATCTAGCGAGAAGATAATTATGATAAAGAGTGCACATGTGTTTTGTACATACAAGTGTACATAAATACAAGTGCACATATACGTACAAAGAAATCCAAAGTGTCCAAGGAGGGAAAATACATGTGCATATGCGGCAACATATTTTTGCTTTTAGAAATTTGTACTTAGAATACTATATCACATGATTTGTAAATTTTGTATCTAATGTTTTTGTTCTAAATTGTATACAATACATGTAAATACATCTGCTTTTCCATTCCATGCACTACAAACACACGAATTTATATTATCTAAAAAACATATATGCACCTTACAAAATACATGTAAATTGAACACTACAAACACACGAAATTTAGATTATCTAAAAACACATGTGCACCTCACTAAACACGCATGCCGGAAAAAATATTATTTAAAAAAAAAAAAAAAAAAAAAAAACATAAAATTAGGGAAAAAACGTTTTTATTAACAAAATTCAAAAGAAAATAAAATGTACTTTTACTATTATACCCTTTTAAATTAAATAATAAAATTAATATTCAAAAAATCGATTGGTTGATGGTGGTTCTCGCAGCTTCGACCTTTTATGGTTCTAAAAGAACCCTTCCCTATATATATATATATATATATATATATATATATATATATATATATATATATATATATATATATATATAAAATAAAGAAATAAGAAAGACAAAGAAAACATTAAATTAGAAAAAAAATCACGAACAGAATAAAAACAAATCCATTGTCTTTAACCCACAAACAAAGTACCAAGTTTTATTTTTAAACATAATATCTTACAACAATAGATGCAAAGATCGCATGACCATAATGTTAAACAATAATGTAGACCTACATGAGCTTCTACTCAGAAACACAGCAACACTTAAAACCATATAAAGCCACCCTAATTATACTGCTCCATAGTGAGCATATGATGACGCTGCTCGGTACGCACTTCATGTGCTACATCAACAAGAACAACCATTGCATCCAACAACTGATAGTCCCTATTATGTGTTTCCTGCAAACATGAGAGGCCATTAACAGCCACAGGGTCAAACAAACTAAAACTTTCACCCTCTTTGAGCAATTCCTTTTTTTTCACAATTCTTGTGCGCACATCATCACATTTTTCATTCAAAACCATGATAAGCCCTTCGACATCAGCCTCTTCATGTAAAAACAACAAACAAAAAGCACGATGTAGCATATCAGAACCACATGCTGCTTTCAGTTCATCAAAATTAGGAGTGGCTGCCATCGTTTTTGCACAAGCTTCTTAACAGATAGTTAATAAAGTATGACCCATACTCATACTCACATAGGCACTACTTATATAGACAATAAATATAAACATGTAACCAAAAACAGTTTAAGAAAGGAACCTGAAACAATGTCAACCTGAACTACATTTACTCCAAACAGTTTCTACCTAACCATCACATGCTAATTTTCTTTTTTGTCACACCAACTTTTTGCATGTTTTGTTCCTAATGTTTTTGCTCTTGTTATATTTATGCAGTGGCAATGGAACCTACAGGTACAGAAAAAAGGAGGACCATGAAACAGAAAAAAAAAGAAAGACAACTAGATGTTGACTTAACAATGTAAATGTTTAAACTGCCTTTGTTAAAAAACTGATATGTTTTGCAACATATTTTTGCTTCAACTGTAGGAATATGTAGCAAAACATTGGTGATCTTTTGTGTATGACTTAGACTCAACATATGGTATGCTTGTATACCAAGGTGCTACTCTTTTGTCACACAGTGCCACCCAAACTGCAGAAATATGCAATAGCTGCATAAAATTTCTTTTGTGTAAATTGCAGCAGCAAATGCTTGCATCAGTTGCAAATACATTGCACCATTAAATGCAGATGAAACTTATGGGCCTTGCTAGCAGCAGTTGAACTTTTCTTACGTTGCACGTTCTTTATCTTACACAAACTGTCGTATCTTTAGATACATGTTACTAATCGTTTTTGACTCACGTGGTATGTAATTGTAAAAACACCTTAAGTGTCTATGTATGTCTACATCAATGTTTCATAGAACACACCGCGGCAACGCGCGGGCACTCCACCTCGTATATATAGTCTATCATAATTATGTACTCTAATATGAAAAGGTCACATCCTATACCCATACACATACCATACCTAAACAATACTTATCTCCCTACTTATGTATACGAGTCCCATCAATTTTATATCATTTTTTTTTTTTTTGGTTTTTTTCAAAATTGTTGTATTAGAAATGAATCACTCATTTGTTTTATATTTAAATATGGATAAGGAACATAATTATGCAATTATCAGCTACAATGAAAATTATTTTGCGTCCTTTAGTTGCAAAATTTATGTTTCCCATAATTTATAGCTACAGATTTATAGAATATGCAATATGGTCATAAAGGCACATAAAAACGATCAGCTTAAAAACTATTTTCTATGACGTTTTGTACTTAGTCTTCTTTTGAGGAGTTGTGTTTCAAAATCTGTTTTGTTTATATATAAAAACTTAATAACTTAACATCCTTTGAAGACTTGCACCATTATTTACAAAATCATCAACAAGATATATTTGGAAGCCCCTGCATACAAATTCTACAAAAAGAAAAAGTAAATAATCGTTTATTAATTACTATAGTGAGGTCATCAAATAAATTAACAAGAGTGATCTAAAGGTTAAAGTATCTATGTATACTTATTTGAAGTAAAGGGGCCTGCACACTTTCTAGTACAAGTATTTTTTAATCCAGATTCTTGCTGGATGGTACACAAAATTCTTTAGTATTTCTCTAGTATAATCACAATTGTAAAACATCATTTTTTTTAATTATTAATTGTTGTAAATGATAATAATGTAGATATTTACGTTTTTGTCAACCCTTTTTTATGTTAGAAAAGATACTTGCACGTGCTTATAATCATACTTGTTAAGATACCGATCCTGATCTTTAGATCTTACGATTTTACAAAGCAAAATGATCCGGATCCTACGTAGGATCTTAACAAGCTTAAGATTTTATAGGATCCTGATCTTGACCATAGGATCTTAAGTCTACTCCGATCCAATCTTACTTTTGTCGAATCACACACTAAAAAACTACAAATTTATGATTTATATTTTTATATAATTTGAAAAACAATATGAGATTCTTCTTAAACATTCCATATTCATAATTTAAGACTAACATTTTCATGACACATTAATATAATTTCGTGTTTATAATATGTAATAATTTGTAGATTTGAATAATATTACAAGTATCATTCAAATATGACATTATTGTAGGATCTTAGGATCTCGATCCGATCTTATGATCACGATCTTGGAAAGACGAAAACGATCCTAGGTAGGATCCCGATCTTAAAAACCTTGCTTATAATTATCATATCTACTTGAATATTATGATCTATAATAACATGTCCAATTTTGCTTGGGTGTTTTCTACTTAAGTTAGATTTACACTGTTGATTGATCTTGGTAGATTCTCATGTACTAATGCATTCTTTCTTTAAGCTATTATGTTATGCATGTTATTAAGATATTGATGCCATGTCACTAAACATGGGAACAAGTTGACTACACTTGAAAACTGACTCTGAAGAAATTAACTCGATCATTGCTTACAAGGCCATCAAAATATATATCAGTGCCACTTTCTGATAAATATCTCAAAGGTGAAACAACTGCCACAATCAGTAAAAGTCATGGAACCCTTCCAATAGCTAGAGGAGGAAGTTGGTGATTGTTTGGTGAAAGGAAATCCAACAAAAATAGCACAAGTTGTTGAATGTCTTTCCCTTTCATAGTAAAGCATGGAGATTTTCCTTTGTAGTTGAAACTTGAATCTTTAGTTTCTTTAGCTTCCACCATGTACTAAGATATAGTTGAATGGATGGTGATTGTATGTATTTTGCTTATCATATAGTTTGGTATAGTAATTAGTAAATGGTGTAGAAATAAAAGTCTTATGTGTTTATATGGGTAGACATGGGAATATGTTGATATGTGTTTGATTTGTGTAGGATGCTTGTGTGTTGCTATGTTACAACAAAAATTATCCTTGTAAGTTAAAGCAACCTTAAGAGTAGAGAATCTAAATCTTAATTTGTTTGTTCTTTGTTGTAGGTAAAACATAGTTGTTGCAGGATATGTTATGTCCAAGTAGGGGATATATGTTATGTAGTCCAATTCCTTCTACTGCATAAAACACATAAAGAATACATATTGATGTATGTGATAATATGAAAATGAAGCATTCTTGTACTAATTCATTTTGTTAAGAGCTTAGTTTTATAGACCATTAACAACTGTCGGATATAGTTGTATCGAATTATGTTGGAATGGGTTATCAAAAGGTGCTGCAATATGTATTTAATTAGTAATATGGTCACCTTTTTTGGTGTATAACTATTTTCATGATAGTCTTATTAGATTTAAACATCGTCGAATTATTAAAGTTTAAACCAAACCTAACTACTCCATTTTAACATTCGTGTCTAAGAAAAAATACGAACCCCAGTGGGTCGTGCGTAGGCCGACCATAAGACTATCTTTATCAACAATCTATCACAACCCAATCTCTGATTAAAATATTATTATTTTTATTCATCCACCTATACAACCAATACATACAACTAATCTCAATTTTTTTACCATTTATCAACAACCAAACCTAATATATTATTTCTTTTATATTTAATTAAATTTTAAAGTGAAATTGGGATGTTTTGACGTTGGTTTTTGTGGGTGAAAGTGTGAATGCAAGTGGCCGCATGACATGTGGAAAGATTGGATAAAAGATTTGCAAGTCACACAACGAACGGATCAGATGTTTCTCTTTCTTTCTTTTGTAAATTTTTAATATAATATTAATATATACCCCTCCAATCGGTTGGAGGGTTCCACCGATAAACATAGTCTAAAGGATACCTGGTGTGTGTGTGTATATATATATATATATATATATATATATATATATATATATATACACTAGCTTATGTCACTTGGATGGGCGGGCTAGTTTCATGATATTTTTTATACGATATAAACCATGTAAAAAGTTATAAAAACGAATAGCGTGCTAATTGTTTGACTAAACCGTATGCAGTTGCATATGGTTATATGAAAAAACGTTTGTTTACTTATATGATACTGTAAAAAAAATTTATCATATTGTATATGATAACAACACATCATATAATAAGAAACATAAAAATGACAAACCATATCAAGTAATGCTTACATTCAAGTTTAAACCTCACAATACATCATAGATTATTTTAACATTAGTTTTGGGTAAAATATATAGCTCGGAAACAAAAGAAAGACATACTATATTTATGTAAAAAATTCATAAAAGTAGTTGGACACATATAGATATTAACAACACCCGTAAAGAACATGTTGTTTGTCAAGATAGCAGCAGACATCGAGTACATGTTTAGGGGTGCGTTTTTTGAGGTGGGCGTGCCAATGGTTCTTTATCTTGTTATCACTTCTTCCTGCAAAGTAAAATAAATTTCTTTAAAGTTTAAGTGAAACTATGTGTCTAGCCAATGACTGTTACATGTTAATAAGAATATGCAACTAACTTGGTTATATTCTTACTTTGTAATACAAAGACCACTAATGGTTGTTTGGATTTGCAGTCAAAAACTAAGTCAGATAATGGTTGTTTGGATTTGCACTCAAAAACTAAGTTAGATATTATCCAAAACTTGTAAAAGATATTACTAAGTAGCATTGGTTAGGTAAACAGTTCCAAATGCCCCAAAGACCAGGTAGATATTGTTACTTCTATATTTAAGAACTCATATACTCATATATGTCAACTCTATATATTATCTCAATATTCACTTTTTGGCAGCAACCTCTCATAAGACTCATATAGAGCAAACTTAAAATAGCAAGTAATTCTACTTATTTTACATTAAAAAAAAAGGTAGAGCAAATAATCATATTTTTTTTACTACATTGACTTACGCAATGTGAGGAAAGAACAATGAACCGAATCCAATGAGAGACTTCAGGAATCAAGATCACTCCATATTCTTAAAACAAAAAATTCATGGAATCTTATATTTACCTTCTAATGCAAACACTCACCTTTAAAACCTTTAATCCTTCCGAACTAATTCGACCCATTCATAGGTAAATGGGTTGAAAATGGCACATCTAGTTATAACGAAAGGTCTTGGTTAGTTTGGCAACATGGTTGCTGCTAGACCATGTACCTATTTCGGATAACAGATGACTTCCCAATTCTTTGTCGCCCGATCACATAAACTCCACCATCTGAAAGCCCTAATGCAAGTTGACATGGATTAGAAGGTTGAGCAGCAATCGCATTAGGATACACCTTTATAGTACTGTAAAGTGTAATAAAATAGTTTCAGCATGTTTCGCACAATGAAAAGGGATATATCGGATATATACATGGTATAATACATAGTGTGTGAAATCAGATGTTTTGAATAACAAAGTTGAAAACACTACATTCAAAGCAGTTCATGCCTGAATAACCACAAGTAAGTTCATAAGAAGGCACAAACATGCTCTAAATGGGATAAGGAATGCCATAAGTATAGGTTTAGACAAAGCGCTATGCACTCGCCTATAGTTTTGAAACGCAACTACCGTGATTTAAATGATTGCATTCCTTTCAACTCTATCACTTACATACCATATAAGTGTTATTATTGTTTACCTAAATATTTCGCACATTTATCAACAACTTTCTATAACCGCTTAGTAGCCTACACATGGGGAATAAAACATAAAATAGTCAATTAATACAATATAAGTATATAACTTTTATACAAAACCTTGGTAAAGAAACAAAATAATTATAATAGTTCCTCATAGATTAGTTAACAAACATGATATAAGGTTATGTTTATTTCTTGGACGCATATTATGTTACAATAAACTACTAATATCTACACATGTAGTATACACTAACTGGAGTTTAGGAAACTTGACGCATCTCCATAATTTGGGGCCATGTGTGTTACACATCCTGCCCATAGGCAATACTGGAACTGCCCATATCACGATAAAACTAAAATGAGCTTATGTGCTTTTCCAAGCTCAAAAAATAAGCAAATTGAAACTGCCCCTAAGTAACACGTTATAGACTTTTGGTGATAAGTTTATAGTCAAACACTTGCACTCAACTATACGTCGAGCCAAATGTTCCATTTTTTAGGGCAAGAGCAGAGGTGGAAAACCAAGCGGTTTTAGGTAACAGAGTTCATTAAATTTGTTTTGAATGAAAATTTTAGGAGATTTTATGCATTAGATAAATTTTAGCCACTTATTTCATTACCCTTTAGCTGACAGCTAACCTTTTTTCATTTAACATGTTTGACATAACATACAAGCCAAATGACCCATTCAGAAATAAATGGGTTGCAACTGCAACCTCTAGCTGATCCATTTACCCAATAAGAAAATCAATATATTAAAGGGGAAAAACAAATAAATTGTGGATACTTGCAAGAGGAAAATCATCAATAGGCTCCATTTTTATTGCTTACAAACACTGCAAGTGCCACCGCTAAAACAAACCAGATTCTTCAACATCTTCAATTCCACTACAAAAAACAACACACAAAATTCAGATTTATTATGCCCCCCTATCAAACAACCATATTCCGAGTATCAGTCGATGGGTCAAATATATTCATACTATCTATTGTTAAATATATATTATGCCCTCCTCTTCCATTTGTTTACATTTATGCTTTTAACATAGATAATATAGTGCAAAATTTACTCACCAAGTGCAATTGGGTCAGATACAATTCATTTTAAAATAGTCCATCTTTTCACACTCGTGTATAAACATGTCATAGTATAGAGGATTATGAATAATACCAGAGGTACTGGTTCTCTGCTTGGATAATATAATAGGCCCAGGCAACTTCCTTTTGCATACCATCTGAGCTAATCTTCTCCAAGTTTAACTGGATATGAAAAAATGGATTAAATAGAGCTTCAAAGTACACAAGTTTTACATGGTGTTTGGCAACGCGTTTGAAGGTTACAATCTGATTATTGTGCTTTCAAGTAGTGAACAGTGATATTCTAGTAATTTAGTATTTGGGTACAGTGAAATGCGTTCTTACTATTTAGGGTCAAATCATTAGTTAAGAATTAAATAAAAATGAATCTGATTATCTGCTCACTTACGGGTCAAAAGATAAGTGGTATAAATTCAAAATACCAACATTAAAAAGCTCAAAAACACGGATAAAGAAAGATGACATACCAATTTGTCTTGATAAAATTCAGGCATTGGTGTTTCTGCAATTTCCATATCAAGTTTCTCCCAAAATATCGACATATCACAAACCGACTTAAAGATCAGAGGGCAAGCATATCTACAGTAGTTTTAGTAAGAAAAAAGCATAGCTGCATGAGATTACTCACTTAAAAAATACAATCTTTATTTTTCAAACTTCCAAGGTTGTTCAATTTCACTTACTGCGAGTGTTGTTGCGTGTCCTTTAAATACTTCTTATGAATGGTATGGCCACAAGGAACGACCTTAACATCATCCACCGAGTCAAACAGATACTGCAAATAACCAACATTTTAAGCCATTAGTATTAGCATGTATTTTTTTCTGAACATTATTAAATGGAATAACCTGAAGCCAAAATACACACCTCAAAGCATACAGGACAGTCTTGGTGCATTGCTTATTCTACAACGGGTCTCTCTCTCTATCTCTCATGAAATTTGAGTAGTAGCATCCTGAAAATTAATAGGATATATCCAGGATAATTAGTCGGCAAAATTAGTTTTCAACGCTCTAGATAATTAATAGGATATATCCAGGATAATTAGTCGGCAAAATTAGTTTTCAACGCTCTAGACCAGCTTTTACTATATACCAGGCCTTCCAATGTGTCCGATCTTGACCTATATCTGATCCAACAGGTTAACAATTTTGACCCATTAATCCAAAGTCAGCCAATAGAGCATCTAGTTATATAAACGGATCATTACTCAGGTCAATCAGATTACTCCTCCCTTCGAGTCATTCTAAATAAGTAATGTCCTCCTAAAATAAGAAAATAACCATAAATGGTTTGCTTCTATCTGAAAAACCAAAACAACTTCTCAGTATCTAAATCTAATAAGCAGTTCCAATAAGCAATCCCATACACAGTATCAAAACCTAATAAGCAGTTCCAATAAGCAATCCCATAAACCCATTGGATGCCTATTGCAACATTAACAGAACCTAATTATCATCCAAAACTATCATCCAAGGCAAACATATGATAAGTAGATGGTTTTGCTTATCAGATAAACCCATCAATAAAAATCAAAACTTTATACAGATGATCATCTAAAACCTTTAAAATAAATAAATAAAAAATATGTACTCAAATCTTACATCAATCTCGTGAGAGATATAAAACGTAACATGCATACCCAGACATTCATCCAAGAAATGTACCTTGGTATATACAGGAACAATCTTAACTTCAAACATCCTAGATGAAGTTACTCTAGCAGCATCCATCAAGCCTCAAACTTCTAATATTTCTCATTCCAAATATTATGTAGTGGCTCAATATATAATTTTTCTCCAACTTTTTTATATACTCTGAAATCAATGAAAACTAAAATAGTGAAAACTAATAGTAAAAAAAATTACGCTTGATCCGATCATATTAAAGACTTACAATTTAAACCAGTTACATCCCTCGCTTTGTGCCATTGAAATCGATTGTGAAACTTTTTCAGATGATTGGAATGAGAAGCGATGCCGGATTTTGAGTGTGAGTTATTATTGATTTAGAAGAAAACCATGTATTTGAATTAGGAATGCGTTTTTGAATTGTGGGGGATTCGTTTTGGTTTGGGAATGCCGAGTGAATTGAGGAGGTATTTTAGGAAGTGAGTTAGTATGTGTTTGACCATTTCAATGAGGCATTTAAAATAGATTGATTGTGAGAACCAAAAAACTAACTATCAATGTAGGATGAAGATTTTGTATCACAATTAGTGAATTGCTCCACCGGTTGAGGCGCTCCTTTGTGTCTCTAAAGACGAACCTGGATTGTGACATATTTTTTACACATTTATGCAGGAAGTAGTGCCTAGTCACCATTTCCAACTCATCATATGATGTGTCATGTCATCATTAATGTGCCTAGTAAGCATTAATGAAGTGTCAATCTAGTCTCATATATATGTATAGATTTATATATATTGTTGGGAAATTCAAAAAATGGAGTTAATACTTATAGCTTTGGAAGTTAGTATTGATAGTGATATTAGAAAAATATTAACTAGCTAGTATCGATAGTGCAAAAGTTAGTAATCGATAGTGTTGAGTTTGTACTTGTTCTATATTAAGAATGTCGTGTATGGTTCAGAATAAAGATATCTTCTATACCAATAGAAGATATGATATATTCAATACATAGTTATCTCTGTAAGAGATCTCCTTCGTGTGTAAAATGAGATCCTAGCTAGGTCAAGCAAATACATATACTCTAGCCATCTTAATAAAAGCTTCAAGGTTGTAAACCCTAGTACTAGGAGAGTAATCATATTATTAATCAATAATATTGAAGCTGTTGGTGTTACATTTGTGTTTACATTAATCCTCTAAGTACATTCAAGTAGATTCCGCATACTTGTGTGTATCTACAACAAAGTTTCTCATTGTTGTTTTGGAACCATCCAAGGAAACTACACGTTTACAAGCTAAGTGTTCTAGATCCAAGGTTTGGGACTTCACAAGTGGTATCGAGTCAGGTCCTCAAGCTTTGTTTTTAGAAGATCCTGTGACAAATCAAGAAATGGATTTTGATTCAAGCAAATCCAGTCTTTGCTACTGAGTTCCTAAGTTGCGCCCTAATGAATATGAACTCGAGGATGCGACAGAGCAAAGACTTTTGGTGCTTGATTTTAAGCTGTGGAACATTGTAAGCAACGGAAACTCCTACAAATCCATTATTTCTGAAGAAGTGGCTGGCAAAGTTGTTATTAAAGACAAAGGTGAACCTATCACTGTTGATGAAATGGCTCAAAGAGGCAATGATCTCAAGGTCAGAAGTCTCATGCTTATGGCATTACCAGATGATCATCAACTTAACTTCAGCAAACACAAGGATGCTCAAACTTTGTTCAAAGCCATTGAGACAAGATTTGGTGGTAACTATGTCACCAAGAAGACTCAAAAAAACTCTTTTGAAGCAAGAGTTTAAAAACTTCATTGCTGGTGCAACTGAGTCCATTGACTCAGTTTACAATATGCTTCAAAAGCTTGTCAGTCAACTGGTTGTATTGGGTGTGGACATCTCTAAGGAGGATATCAATCTCAGGTTTGTTAGAAGTCTTCCATCACCAAAGTGGGACACTCATGTCATTGTATGGAAGAATAAAGCAGAATTTGAAACTATGAGGTTGGATAATCTATTCAATTGCTTTAAGGTAATTGAACAAGATATGAAGAGAGCTACAGCTGAGTCTTCCAGTTCTGGATCACAAAACATAGTTTTTGTGGCTCATCCAGTCACTAGTGTTGATAAGGACAGTTTTGGTGTTAGTACTTCTAGTACTAATATTAATACCGATTGTTTGGTCACCACCGCAGCAGCATCAATGAAAGTACAATCTATGCTTTCATCTCCGAAAGCAACAAAAGGGATCTCGACACCCATGATGAGTCGAGATGATCGATTAGGATGATATCAAGACATGGATATCAAGTGGAACATTGCCTTGATTAGTATGAGGCGCAAGGTTCAAAGAGAACCGGTAGGCGATTAAGATCAACGATGGAGACATCGCTGGTTTGACAATGGAAAGGTAGAAAGCTACAACTGTGGCGCGCTTGGGCATTTTGCCAGGGAATGCAGAAGCCCCAGGAGCAAGGGAAAGAGTAGTGAATCTAATGATTCATCTTCTAAAGCAATGGTGGCTATTGATGGTGCTGGATATGATTGGAGCTTCATGGCTGATGATGAGGAGAGTCCAATCAATATGGCTTTGGTATCTGAGGTACTTACTGAAACAAAATGCTCAAATACATGTGTCCCATTATGTAAATATGAGTCTCTTAAAAATGAGTTTGATAAATTGGCTGAAGAGTTTTCTAAAACCAATTATAACTTAGCAAATCATAAATGAGGCTTAGCAGTTTTAGAAAAACAAATTGTGCATTATAAAGAAAATGAGTCAAAATTTTCTAAAGCAACTGCTATACTTAATAGGGAAACTTCTCTTAAAGACACCACCATAAGTGTGTTAAAAGAAGAACTAGAGAAAGTCACACAAATTAAAGACAACATAGAACTAAGTGTTGACACTCTTAAAGACACACAAAGATTATAACTCAAAGAAACTTGATAAATTCCTTGAAAATGCTCTAATTGCAAAGCCAAACTGTATGGGTTATAAGACAAAGACCACCACCATTCATAGGTATTCCTCACCACCTGGCATAGACCTTGAACACACTGGCTTAGAAGAGTTTAAGGCACCCACATTTGTCCGTGATGGTAAACCCATTGAGTCCAAGGCTAAAAAGCCTGATGAGACCTTTGAAAGTGCCATTGACACTTCATTACCTGAGGTGTATGTGTTTGAAAACAAAAAGGAAGGTGTAGAGTCTAGTGAACCAAAGCAAGAACAGGCCACTAAACCTGTAAGACCAAATGAAAAACTTGTTAGGAAGCCAGTAAAATATGCTAAGATATATAGAAATAGGTCATCTAGTCCTAGAGGAAACAAAAGAAACTGAAACCAGCTAAAATCTGAGCAACTAGGAGATGAATTTGTCATGTATAATGAATCTTGCTTTGTGTGTGGAATTTTTTCTAATCTGCATGCTCAATGCAGACACCCTATGAGACCTCAACCCATCATGACCCCAAGAGCGCTTCTTCTAAAATCGGCATAAAATCTTTGAATGAAAACTGCTGGTGCTAGCAAAGACAAACCCTTTAATGCAAGAGCAGCACAAACCTTTAAATCTTATGATGAACAAATCAAGTTTTACAAGAAAAAGGTTAATACTTATGAGCCAAAACTTAATAGTGATAGGCCAAAAGTTAATACTTTTAAGCCTAAAATGAAAACTGTTGGTTCAAAAGTGAATGTTGTTGGGGGAATCAAGGTCAACGCTATTAAGCCCTCAGCTTGTTGGGTGAGAAAGACCACTCAACCCAATAGTGCATCAGTCACTCTCAAGAAATATGATTACATTGATGCACAAGGCGATCCAAGTCAAGAATGGCTTGGGTCCTCAAAAGGAACTAATTTCCTTTTATCTTGTGTGTGGGACATTCCAAAATAATGATGATCTTGGCTATTCAGACAGCTGGGTGTTCCAGACACGACCGAAATCTATCCTATCTTCGACTTCACCGATTTGAATGGAGGATATATTTCTTTTGAGGTGGTATAGGTGGAAGAATTATCGTAAAGGCACAATCAAGACGGTAATTTAGACTTTGAAGATGTGTACTATGTGAAAGAGCTCAAATACAATCTATTCAGTGTGTCACAAATGTGTGACAAGAAGAATTTTTTTCTATTCATAGATACTGATTTCTTGGTTTTATCTCCCAATTTTAAGTTTCCTAGTAAAGATGAGGTACTTCTTAAGTTCCCTAGGAAAAACAATCTGTACAGTGTAAGTATGAAAAACATAGTGCCCAAAGAAAACCTTACATGTTTAGTTGCTACAGCTTCTTTGGATGAATCTATGTTATGGCATAGAAGGCTAGGTCATGTGAACTTTAAGGTAATAAATCTTTTAGCTAAAAATAACCTTGTAAGAGGTTTACCTTCAAAAAGATTTGAAAATAAACAGACCTATATTGCATGCCTCAAAGGGAAGCAGCATAGAGCATCTTGTAAACCCAAGGTTTTTAACTCTATCACCCAACCACTTCATTTGCTGCA
The DNA here is from genome assembly GCA_022545495.1 of Chrysanthemum lavandulifolium. Classification (NCBI taxonomy): domain Eukaryota; kingdom Viridiplantae; phylum Streptophyta; class Magnoliopsida; order Asterales; family Asteraceae; genus Chrysanthemum; species Chrysanthemum lavandulifolium. Next base: position 218,760,046 of record CM040239.1, on the reverse strand, counting down.
CATGGACTTATTTAGCCCCACCTCTGTAAGTAGCCTGAATTTTAAGAAGTATTGTTTGGTTGTGACTGATGATTTTAGCAGATTTACTTGGGTTTTCTTCATGAATACTAAGGATGAGACCAGTGAAATCCTTAAGTCATACATAACTGCAGTAGAGAACCTTGCTAATAAGAAAGTTAAAATCATTAGGTGTGATAATGGGACGAGTTTAAAACCAAATGATGAATGATTTCCAACTTAAGGGTATTAAGAGAGAATAAAGTGTAGCTAGGACTCTCAAAGAAATGGGGTTGCCGAAAGGAGAAATAGGACATCGATAGAGTCGCTAGGACTATGTTAGCAGATTCCAAGTTGCCCACAACATTCTCAATGAGGCGCTTAATATCGCTTGTTATGTTCGCAATTGTGGCATCGGGTTGTAAAGCCTCATGGCAAGACTCCTATGAGTTGTTTTTAGGTAGAAAGCCTACCCTAGACTTTCTTAAACCTTTTGGGTGTCATGTCTCCATTCTCAATACCATTGACCACTTAGGTAAATTTGATGGAAAATCTGATAGTGGATATCTTGTTGGCTACTCTTTGAATAGTAAAGCCTTTAGGGTTTATAATTCTAGAACCAGAAGGATAGAGGAGAATCTGCACATAGAGTTTCTTGAGGACAAACCTAGTGTAAAGGGGCAAGGACCAAAATGGCTTTTTGATATTGATATGCTAACAGCATATATGAACTATGTGCCAGTTTTTGTGGATTCTAACATTGTTGCAGGAGAAAAGCAAGGTCTTGATGCAGATTCTGATGATGATGATGATTGTGTCCTATTGCCCATTTGGAAGGACAACTCAGTTGGAAGCACTTCTTCAGGGGAGGCAAACAAATATGATGATCAGCCTCTAAAGACCACTATCCCAGTTATTATTGTTAGTGTTGTAGTTAGTACTGTTAGTACTAAGGTTAGTACTTCTGGAGTTCCACAATCAGTTTTAAGCCCTATCATTCAAGTAGCTGCTGATCTATAACAAGTAACAACTACAGAGGCCACTACCATCACTACCACTCCACATGAAGACAATGATGAAGAGGAAAGAGAGAAACATGCAGTATTGGGACTTCAAAGCTTGAAGAAAACTGTCCCATCTCTCCCACTTACAAGAAGCCTCCAGTGTTATACCTAAGGAAGAAGTCCAAGTCAGCAGCACCCAAGCCTAAAGAAAAGGGAGTTGTTATCCAAGAATGAGGTGTTCCAGCATCACCAACCTCCTCAGCTCCAAAGATTGATCCCAAAGACAAAGGCAAGGGCATTTTAGAAGAAGAACCAAAGAATAAAAACCTTTCTAAGGCTGAGATTGAAAGGCTAATGAAGAGGTCGCAAGGAAGCTTGCGAACAATGGAATGAGGAAGAGTTGGTGAAGAAGTCGCAAGGAAAGAAAAAGCAAGATGGCTAAGATTGTTGAAGACCTGCAAACATGGGATGATATGAGAGCCAAAGTAGAAGCTACCAAAGAGGTACAAATGTAAGTCGCAACAAGATCAATGTACAAGTACTAATGAAGCACTCGGTTATTCAGTGAAATCTTGGCTAGAAGACAAAGTCGATTCGACAAAGAAAGAGAGATTGAAAAGCTTTCAAAGCCTCCTAACAAGAGTCAGCAGAAGATGTATCTTTGTAAGTACAAAAGACCATCTGAAGAAGGTGCTTCCTCAACTACTCCAAAAAGACTGAAAGCCTCTATTGAAGATAAAGGTGGACTCACTGAAGAGGAGCTTAACAGGATGATGTTAATTGAAGCTCCTGAAGAAGCATTGAACTTAGAGCCCATCAACACCAGATATCCAACCATCAACTGGGATATCTACACTGAAGATAGAAAGAGGCATTGGAGGATTCATAGAGCTGGTGGAAGGACAAGTGCTTATTTGTACTTAGTGGATCTTTTTGCATTCATTGATAGGGAAGATCTACTTAAGCTATGGGAGTTAGTCAAAGACAGTTCAGAACGTAGATCCGAGATAATGACAAGGATCCGAGCTACTCTATGAACTCCGTAACATCTTTGAACCGGATCCAACATGAGAGCAATGGAAGTTTCAGCCTGGTGATGAAGCCCTCAGTTGGACTTTGCTAGATTCCTGTGGATTGCACCTGGTCACTACATGCAATGGAACAGACATATATATGTTGGTTGAAAGAACATATCTACTTGCACTTGGAACCCTTCTACAAATGCTGGATGCAGGGCTAAGGATGGGGAATGCAATTGAAATGGCCAAGGAGTTGTTTGTTGAAGATTTTTGACCAAGTCGAAGACCTAGCGTAAGAAAGTGAAGTTTGGAAGAACTCTAAGATCAAGAAACTTGTGATTCGAAACCCAATCACAAGTTTAGGGAGGATTGTTGGGAAATTCACAAATGGAGTTAATACTTATAGCTTTTGAAGTTAGTATTGATAGTGATATTAGAAAAGTATTAACTAGTTAGTACTGATAGGGCAAAAGTTAGTACTGATAGTGCTGAGTTTGTACTGTTCTATATTAAGAATGTCGTGTATGGTCTGTAACAGCATATCTTCTATACCAATAGAAGATATGATATATTCAATACATAGTTATCTCTGTAAGGGAACTCCTTCGTGTGTAAAAGGAGATCCTATCTAGGTCAAGCAAATACATATACTCTAGCCATGTTAATAAAAGCTTCAAGGTTGTAAACCCTAGTACTAGGAGAGTACTCGTATTATTAATCAATAATATTGAAGCTGTTGGTGTTACATTTGTGTTTACATTTATCCTCTAAGTACATTCAAGTAGATTCCGCATACTTGTGTGTATCTACAACAAAGTTTCTCATTGTTGTTTTGGAACCATCCAAGGCAACTACACATTTACAAGCTAAGTGTTCTAGATCCAAGGTTTGGGACTTCACACATATACATATCTATATATATAATAAACAAAAGTTTTTTTGAAAATTGTACACATCATTAATGCCACATGTACATTTTGCCACATCATTAATGCCATGTCACAAAAGCCACTTGTCATATAAAATTACACATTGCAGCCTTATTGATTGCTTTGTTTGACCACATTCAATGGGTTATTACAATTTCCATCCAATTTTCCACAATTCTTTCCATGATTAACAAATAAGATCGTGACTGCATAAAGACTATCATTGACTATGCTGTATAATGGTGTGTGGTAAGCAAGTATCAAGACACATAGATATTATAGTATCGTTAATCACACAACAACAATAATAGTTTGTTGTTATTAGCAATTTGGTCTTAAAACTCATGTTTCATTTTTCAACGGAGTACGTCCTTGATTTTTCTTCTAATACTTTTAAATTTTAAACAAGCAAATATGAGTTATATATTTTGTATGGCTTTCAACGATGTCAATATATCCATCACCATCTATCTTGCATGTTGTAGTAATTAACCATGAAATTCTAAATAATTTTAGATGTTTTCTTTAAAATTTAAATTTGTATGTTTCA
>CM040239.1:218724123-218756447 GCA_022545495.1 Chrysanthemum lavandulifolium | reverse complement strand
TGGTAAACCAAGTCGAAATCTTCTTTGGTGGCAAGGCTTTGCGAAAAGGTTCACCAATTAGTGTTTTGTACCTACAAAGTATAGTTCCACCGTTCCCTTCTCCACATGCTCTTTGATGAAATGGTAGGGCAGAGCAATGTGCTTTGACTTTTAGTGTTGAACCGTGTTGCACGAGATCGCAATAGCCTTTTTGTTGTCACAATACACCGGAATCTTGTCGAATACATAACCATAATCCATGAGTTGTGTTCTTATCCAGACGACTTGAGCACAACATGCAGACATGGCTACATATTTTGCTTCAGTTGACGACAACGATGTGCAGTCCTGCTTCTTCGATTGCCATGACACCAGTTTATCACCAAGGAATTGTAAACCACCAGAAGTACTCTTATGTCTATCTAAAAACACTACATGATCGGCATCTAAAAATGCTTTTAGTTCAAAACCAGAATCATTCGGATACCGATCCCCAAGTTAATGGTTCCTTTGATGTATTGGAGATTCTTTAGCCTCGAGAAGTGTTTTCGGTGAGTCTTGGCCGATAACGGGAGCATAGATATCTGACAAATACAATGTCGGGTCTCTTGGGTCGTTAGATACATGAGACCCAATAATACTACGGTATTTGGTAGTAATCGACTAGTTTCCCATGTAAATCAAGATCGGTTTATTGGTATGAGCCATTGGTGTATTATAGGTGTCACAAGTTTTCATACCATGTTTTATCAAAATATCAAGAGCATATTTGGACTGACTGAGGAAAATACCACGGGGTGATTGATGAACTTTCAGTCCTAAGAAGAACGTAAGTTCACCCATCATTGACATTTCAAAATTTGTTTTCATTAATTTAGAAAAATCATTTGACTACTTTTTGTGGGTAGAACCAAAAATGATGTCATCCACATAAATCTGAACAATTAAAATGTGTGCCCCGTGATATTGAATGAACAGTGTGGGTTCAACCGATCCTTTGATAAAATTATAAGCAAGTAGGAAGGATGACAACTTATCATAACACGCCCGAGGGGCTTGTTTGAGACCATAGAGAGCCTTGTTCAATTTGTAGACATGATTAGGGAACTCTGGATCAACAAATCTTTCTGGTTGGCTAACATACACCGTCTCTTTAAGTTGTCCATTCAGAAATGTAGTTTTGACATCCATTTGGTAGACGATGATGTTCATGTGAGCCGCGAATGCCAGAAAAATTCATACAGCCTCAAGTCGAGCAACCGGTGCAAATGATTCTTCAAAGTCGATACCTTCTTCCTGTTTATAACCCTTAGCCACCAGACTTAACTTGTTTCGAATGCCCGTTCCTTCAGCGTCTACTTTGTTCTTCCAAATCCATTTTAGACCAATGACGTAAAACCCTGTTGGTCTTTCAACCAATTCCCAAACTTCTAAGCGTTTCAACTGGTTCATCTCTTCTTGCATGGATTCAATCCAGTTGTCTTGAGTCATTGCTTCCTTAATGTATTTGGGTTCTATTTGACTGACAGTGAGTGCATAAATGCAGTGTTCTCCGTCAGTGTGAAGGCGTTGTTCGGTTACGACTGGTTGGTTTGGGTTGCCAATAATATTAACAAGAGGATGATCTTTGGTCCATTTGTGTGTTGAAGGTTGGTGTTGATATACATTGTGCAGATTAGGTGGATCCAGATGGCTGGTTGAAGATTCAGCAACATCGGGATTGGTCATTTCTGATGCAAAAGCGTTGAAAAACACATTTCCATCATAATCCGCAGTTGCAGATACATTGTGGTTTAGAGGATCATCAGTTGGGTCATTGTCATTTGAAGCGGTTTGTTCATTGGAGATTCGAACCGAGGGTGCATCGCCAATATTGTTGTTATTTTAGGTGTATCGATATTGGAATTTGATCGGGGGGTGGCGTGGAAGCAGTTGATACATCCGAGCACGTTGATCAAAATCTTCATTAAAAAGAGGAGCAAACAACGCTTCCATTTGACAACGAGTGAGTTGAAAAGGTTCGCCACCGATGATCTGTGAAGTTGAAGCGGTTGTGTCAGGGTTCTAAGTTGTTTTGCTCAGAAGCCATTTTTGTGAGCTCATCAAAATTAGCATGAATAGTCTCCATAATTTCCTATGTACGACGATTCCAGATCCGGTATCCTTTAGAGTGTTGACATTATCCGACAAAGACTCCAATATCAGTTTTAGCCTTTAGCTTTCCAAAGTCATCACGATCATTATTTGGATAACAGAGAGCACCAAATACATGAAAGTGTTTTAAGTTCGGTTTTCTGTTATGGATAAGCTCATAAGGTGTTTTGTTATGGCATGTTGTGATCATTGAATGGTTCTGAGTATAGCATGCAGTTGACACGGCTTCTGCCCATAACTTATCTGAAAGGTTAGCATTTATCAACATCATTCTTGTAGCTTCCACCAACGTCTGGTTTCGTCTTTCGAAAACTCCATTCTGTTCGGGTGTTCATGCATTTGACGTTTGATGCTCAATTCCCACTTTCTCAAAATAATCTCGAAGAGTTTAGTTCAAGAATTCAGTTCCTCTGTCTATTCTGACTTGTCTGACCATGTTACGAAGCTGAACTTGAATTTTTGTAAGAAAGGTAATGATCATTGGTGGAGCTTGATCTTTACTTTGAAGAAAATAAACCCAAGTCCATCTGGAGTAGTCATCAACGATTACGAGAATGTAGCGTTTGCATTAATCGTCTGCACACGCATCGGGCCACACAAATCCATGTGAAGAAGGTGAAGAACATGTTGAGTATTGTTTTCAACCTTCGAAGGAAAATGTGCACGAGTGCTTTTTCCTTGTCACAAGTTGAGCATAAGTGGTCTTTTGAATACCAAAACCTTGGAAGACCTTCAACAAGTTTGTGTCGTGCAAGATCAATTATGGATTTGAAGTTCAAATGTAAAAGTCTCTTATGCCACAGCCATGATTTTGTTGATGTTGCTTTAGAGAGTAGACAAATGGGATATGAGGCGATCATGTCTTGCATTGAGATTGTGTAAAGGTTTAATGAACGTTTTCCTGACATGAGATCGTTTCCTTGTAGATCACGGATGAAACAAGTTTTCTCCCGAAAAGCAACTTCCAAATCACCATCACAAAATTGACCGACTAAGAAAAGATTGTGTCCAAGACCTTCCACAAAGTAAACTCTGCTAATTTCGATGTTCCCATTAATGTAATCTCCGTAGCCCATAATAGCAGCGAAGTGATAATTTCCGAACCTGACAGTGCCAATGAACTTTGCAACAAAGTTTGATAAAAGTTTGATGTTGCTTGTCATGTGTCGGGAACAGCCGCTATCAACAATCCAGAGAATTATTTGTATCACATGCAATACGCACAGACGACACAGGTGGAATAGAGGTAGAGGTGGAACCCGTAGAGTTAGGGTTCCGTTACACTCACAGTTGAAGCACACATGTTAATAATTTTGGGTAACTATTTAAAACCATGTGTACTTTGTAACCATCTCTTCCAAGTCCAACTAGTACGTGCTTTTGTCTTAGTGAATGCACTAGGTGATAGTATCTTCCTAGGAGGTGTGATGGAGCTATAGGTGCATCAATGATATTTTCAGAAACTACAATAGGCGGTTTTCCTAGCACAGACTTAGAAGCAATAGTAGGCCTAGAGGTGATGCCATTTGTAGATTTCCGATTACGAGACAAGATAGATTTAGCAGCACAATTATCATGACAACCAGAAAACATACTTTTGCGACAAAATACACAAGAAACTTCAAACATAACATTCAAAGTACTTAAAGATTCAACATTCGTTACATTGCCTTTGCTATTACATTTGTCTAAAGCAATATCTAAAGCAGGTGCAACATGTGTTTTATTCAAAGTCCTAGCATGATCTTCTACTTCTTGGGCTTTTATTGTTCCACTTTTACGTTGCAAATTCCTATTCTTCCATTGAGTGCTCTTAGGCTATGAATTGCTAACGCTAGAAGTGGAGGCAACTACTCCTATAGAAGTGGAAGGAATCACATTAGTATCTTGTGTTTTGTCAGTGAGTTTCCTAGTATCAACTTTAAATATTCCAGGTGCAATAACATTTGTGTTACTAATTTTTCTTTCTCAAGTTTCACCAATTCCTGTTTCAACTCAATGATAGTGTGCTCTAATTCCTGATTTTCTGAACGCAAGTGTCCATTTCTATTCATGATATCATGGGTGTAAGCAATGTACTGGTTATGATCTTTTGATGCTTTAACACGTGTCTTTTTGAGCAAGTCAAATATGGTTCCATATTCCTTTTGACTTTTTCAATTTCTTGTTCATATTTGAAAAGTTGACATTGCAAAGACGCGTTTTCATCATCCAGTTGTTCGAGTTTTGGTTAAAAAGATTTTTCACTTGACTGGTTGAGTTGTTTTGTAAAGCAGTTTCACGATCAATACAATCATTTTGACACCAGTGAAGACGACGTTTTAATTTATTTCAAAATCAAATTAAGCACAAAAAAAGTTATAAATAAGCTATTGGGCCGATTAAGCAAAATCCACGCCGTTAGTCCCGAGGACTAACAATGCAAATATGATCTCTTGCGTTAAGAGATAACATATAAATAATTTGCACAATTAATCCTCATTGGCTAACTTTACTAACGGAGAGATGTATGGTGGCTAACTTTACTAACGGAGAGATGTAAATGTTCTAACTTATCAACCAAGGATATATTGTGTTACACATGCAAATTACAAGAATGTATTTTGGACATTACTCTTAACATTTTATAAAAAGAAAAAACTAAAAACTTCACGAAAAATAAACATTTTTAACACCCCACCTTTACTTACACAAACAACTTCTTCAAATAAAAAAATTTGATAAAAGAGTGGTTGACATCGTCATTCATCATGCACATACAACATTCTTTATATAAATACCAACGGTCCAATATCTGATAACCCCTCTTCTCTTTTCCTTTCTAACAAGCACTTTATCTAATTGAAGAAGCAATGTCCCAGCAAAAAACTATAACCACATGACACTCATGCCATTTTGTGCAACGCTAATAAAATGTTTTATTTAAAGGGTCCTATGGTTTGAAAACCATCAGACTTTTTAGTATCTTTTTTATATTATTTTGTTTCCATTCAATACAAAAATTGTTAGAAAAGCAGTGAAAAAAGTAATGTATAGAAAACATAAAAAAATGTAACCATCCCATATTCTTTGTTTTCAACGGTATCATCTTCTAAAAAAACACAATAACAACACAAACCCATTACCAAAACAATCTTTCCCTGTCATTTCTCATTTTCTCTTTCCCTAAAAAACACACATATATTACATATACACCGTGGATATGAAACAACACTCCTGGATACCATCTCTTGCCCTCGACAACGTCATGTTTCCCACCACTGTCTACCGCCGGAAATGGCCAACCACCGCTGACATGAGAGGCGGTGCAACCATGTACCGGATCTGTAACTTACAACACCGGATTAATAAACTTTTGAATGGCCTAACCTTGTTTTGTAAAATATCACAACCACAACAACCGTTGAACTCAAGATCTGCAGCCTCTTTCTCTGCGGTAGTATTGTTCTGTGGTTCGTGATTTGATTTGGCGTTTTGCGAGAGTTTTGGTGGTTTACTGTGTGAGTTTTAGTATTTTAGAAAGGGAGTAGATTTTAGATTATTATGTGAGAGATGGTATCATAGTTGTGTACTTGTGTGTGAGAGAGAATATAATCATTAAATATAATTGGGTGTTGTGTGATGGTGTGGAAATACTAATTTGATGGTGTGTAAACACACCGAGCCTATTTAAATTACTTTCCTCCACAATATATATTATACTAAGTGATAAAGACAAATAAATTATACACATGTCTACACGAATCTTTATCCGTACAACACACTCGAAGATATGTTCCAATGAAATCCCATGTGCACCTGCATTGACATTTATATAATAATAAAAAATATATGGCAAGGGAACCATAACATTAATTTCCAAAAAAACAAAAACATCGTACTTTTTTTAAAAAGAAGCTTCACATAACATCTTTCAAAATAATTAATTAAACATTATATTTTGTTAATCACTTCAAACTTTAAGATATTTAAATATGTTTCTTAGTCGCTAATTTTGTCTCAAAACATTAAAATGGATATATTTAAAAAAAAATGTTGGGTCTATGTTGAGATGTCTGTTTAGCTTATTTACAAGACTTGGATGCATGTGAAACTTTGAAAAAAAAAATTAAGCATGTTTCTTTTGGCTTATTAGCCTCTCAAATTGATTTTATAGCTTATATGAACTCGTAAAGTTAAACTAAAAAGCTCATAATCTGGAAAAGGCAGGTTTATAAGCTCTTGATGATTTAAATTAGCTCCATTTGTCATGCTATTATCTCTTATAGGAAATATAAATGAATGAGGTTTTTTATGTTTAAGTACCCGATAAATGAAGTTTTTGACATATACGCGATTTAACTAAGGTATTCGTATAACTGTTTCTAACCCCCTCTCTAAACCTCTCATGAAAGTCAAGTGCTTTTTCATCACCAAGCCATTTGATAACTATGTATTATATTAAATAAGTAGTTAACCATTCTTGTAAAAAGTAAAAGGCCCAAATAGTAGTTAAACAGTAAATGTGTGTATCCAATATTTGAATATCCCCATAATAAACATAAAGAATCCGTGTTGTTAATCGTTCAGAAGATACATGTATTTTGGGATGTGCTTGGCCAAAAGAGGAAGGGTTTCTTTTTGGTCAAATTTTATGTCTTATTTCAAAAATGTAATTCTTCAGAAATTTCATTTAACAAACGCTCATTTTCAGCTTTCATAGTTTCGATTTGAGACACATTATCATTATCCTTATCAAAAGATCAACAACAATATTATCACAAGCAGATGCAACAATATAATACAACACAATCAATATAGTATCAGCACATATAACATCTTCCAAGAGTCGATCAACATGATTTCGATAAATTTTATTTTTCCTTTTTGTTTTCAAAATCGATGCTTCAATTTCATTGAAAATTGTTTTCGTTTGTCCAACTTCATTTTGAAGTTCCCGTTCTCAATATGTTGCACACATACGCAAATTATGAGCATGTGGTAAAAGCTGTTTTTGAAAGATTTCTTGTTGTTCTTTGGCATAAGCCGATTGAAAAGTCACAGCTTTTATTTCATAATTACGTTCAATTGCATTTTCCAAAAGTTTAATGTCAGACATGAATGTATCAAAATATTTAAGAATTTGACATCTTTCGGGTAATAGTGTGATTTCACTCAAAGAAGGTAAAGGACTATTAATTTGTGCAACTGGTTTAATGGGACCAACGTCAGAAGATGACTCATTAATATGTGTGATTACCCAAGGTATTTTAGTTTTATCATGCTGGGGAACAAAAGATTTCGAAATATAAGGTACTTTTGAGTAATCAAAAGATTGGTTATATTCAACATTTTTCATTTTTAATCGACTCTCTTCTTCCGCATCTTGTTCCTCTTCACAATTATATTCAACAACACGCACAATAGATTCATCAAGAAGATATTTTACGCTATACAACATTGGATTTGCCTTGAATGCTCTATGTAAAAAACGTGGTTTGTTATCAGCAAGATTTGGCCCATATCCATCTGGATTTGGCTTAAGAGTGAACTTTTCTATTGTTGTGATTGACTCACTATATTTATACACAACATTTTAAAACTCTTTGATTTTGTTTTGCAAATCGACAATTTCATCGAGATACAGATCAACTTGCTTCCTTGAATTTGTTTGAATTCTGAAAAATCATTTTAACACGAAGAAAACTCAAGCTTGGCTTTTTGAATTTTCGAAGTAAGAGTGTCAACTTGTTGTTTGTGTTTAAATTTTGTTGATCCATTTGAGAAATCAAATCATTTTTGGAAGCGACTAGTTCTCATATCTGCCTTTCTAAATCTTGTTCTTTTAGATATGACTTTTGAAAAGCGACTTCAAAACTGTGTTCATGTTTTTCTTTGGAGGTCGAAAACCTCGTGATGGTCGCTACTCCATTGAGATTGTATTTGACATGATGAGCGCCCAGTTGTGGAGGCGAAGATGCCGTGACCGATTGACCCTGCAGGCTTGAGACTCACTGCTCGAGATGCGGTGCTTTGAGAGACACCGCCTTAGGCCAGAGAGAGCCTTGCATCACGAGCTTGCATCCACTCATGCTCACACTGCTATACTAGAGCGGAGGATTGATGACCTCGAGGAGATAGATCGAGCACGTGAAAAGCAGATCAAGATTTGATGACCATGGTTGAGGAGATTCTCCGTCGTTATGATGACGCATCGGGAGATGCGTAGATTCTAGTCATCTTTATTGTAGTATGTATCATAAAGCCGCCATATGAGGCATTCATGCTTGTATCTTTTGGTTTGTAACTATGGAACAAGAATGTTGATATTGTAACCTATGGTTGTGAACAATAACTATGTATGGATGTATTCTATGTTATCTATGGTTGTATTTCTATATTCTTGTGTTGTGATATTATTCATCGGTCATATATGCCGAACCGATCATTATGTCCTTATACATGATTTTGTTGAGATAAATCATGATTCACTTAGTACTGTCCATAATGATATCATCTCATTGATTTAAAGTGATGATCTTGACTATTATGATATTTATAATATGTAATCACTTTTATTATCGTCGATGATTCTTAATCTTGGTGTTTATTTCTTGGTAATTTTAGAAAATGGTCAAGAAGAAAGCTACCTCATCCACTATCACTCCAAAGAATCGTTAGAAAATGGTCATTTGAAAGCGTTAAGGCTGCTATAGCTCAAGATGTCGTCGATAATCGCTAGAGCCGTCGAATGCATTCTTGAAGTTGAACGATTGCCCAAGAGGCACGTGAAGTCAAGTTCTTTGCAAGAGAAGCCGAGATTGCAAGAGAAGTTGGGATTGCAAGAGAGGCTAAAATTTCAAGAGAAGCTGAGATTGCCCGAGAAGCGAAGATCGCTCGAGAAGCTGAAACTGAGCGTGTTGCCCAAGCAAAGACGTGAAGTCGAGGTCGCTTATCTTCTTCGCAAAGAACTCGTGTCGCAGCAGCAGCACGAATTGTTGAAATGGCAAACTCAAATGAAACCAACACTCCAACAAATCAAAGTGAGTCTTCCATAGCTCGTAAGTGTAGCTACAAAGAGTTCATGAACTGCAAGCCAACATTCTTCAAGGGTACAAAAGGTGTTATTGGTTTGAGAGAACTGAGATTGTGTTTCTACTAAGTGACTGCACAGATGATTGCAAGGTCAAGTTTGCAACTGGAACTTTGCTAGAAGATGCGTTATCTTGGTGGAAAGCCCATGCTCAACCAATCGGAATGGAAGAAGCTTGTATAATTTCATGGTTAGATCTGAAGCAACTGTTGATGAAACAGTACTGCCCGAGAACTGAGATAAAGAAGCTAGAAGATGAGTATTACCATTTGGCTGCTAAAGGTAATGATCTCAAGACATACTTCAAGAGATTCCACGAGCTGAGAGCTATGTGTCCTCATCTGTTCCTAACCAATGAAAAGCTTTTGGAAGCTTTGATCGGAGGTCTACCTCGGAACATTGAAGGAGATGTCATCGCTTCTAATCCAAAGACTATTGAAGAAGTTGTCACTGTATCCCACCGCCTTATGGAGCCGATATTGAAGTTTTCCAAATGCAATTTTTGGATTGAGACAATCCAATTTCTTGGTCATGTGATCGACAGTAAAGGAATCCATGTGGATCCCGCAAAGATCGAATCCGTAAAGAATTGGTCAGTACCCACCAACCCCACTGAGATTCGTCGATTCTTAGGACTTGCTTTATTACCGGAGATTCATCGAAGGTTTTTTGAAAATAACCAAACCATTGACCGAGTTAACCCAGAAAACGAAGAAATTCGAATGGGGAGACGATTAAGAATCAGCTTTTCAACTCCTTAAGAGCAAGCTTTGCGAAGCACCTATCTTGGCACTACCTGAAGGAGTAGAAGATTTTGTAGTATATTGCGATGCTTCACATATGGGTTTAGGCGCTGTTCTCATGAAAGGAACAAAGTAATTGCTTAAGCATCACGTCAACTCAAAACTCATGAGAAGAATTATACTACTCGCGATCTAGAACTTGGCGCTGTAGTATTTGCACTCAAGTTATGGAGACATTATTTGTACGGAACCAAGTGTATAGTGTACACTGATCACAAAAGTCTTCAACACGTCTTGGTCATAGAGAAATAACTGGGGCGCACTATATTTGAATTGCATTAGGTAATTGGCTATTACCTCCTTTGGGGAAAAACTTACGACACAGGTAATCAAATGTATGCAATGAGTCTTGGTTTCATGAGCTTAGCGCATAATAACTGTGATTTTCTTTATGATGTTGTTAGTTTACAATGATCATGCTCATATACTTGTGTTCAACTGTTATTTAAACCTATGAACTTCACTCAACATTTTTGTTGACCTTTTTAAGCATGTTATCTCAGGTAATCAGTGAAGATTATGACCAAGGCACGGAGTGGGGTATGTCAAGGCTTTTCTTGTGGTGTAAACATAAAATTGTCATTTCTTTCAAACTCATGATCTTTATTTTGGGAAAACGCTTGAACAATTTACAACGTTTTGTAACAACTATGAGTTTTCGATGAATGATAACTACTTTTAATAAAACGCCTCTTTCGAGTCGTTTTCTATAATTGTTGACTATGATCTCCATTCGAGTAACACCCGGATTAGTCTTCTATTGTCATTAAGATTTCGGGGGTGTTACATCATCATCGGATTCTGCAATGGCCATGAAGCTCTGTTCCTTGTCTGTAAGAGTTTCACCAGCTTCATCTTTAAGAGCCAAGAGTAAAGCTTCCTTGTGATAAGCACTTCCTCTGGTTCCTGGTTCTGGACATGCATTAGCCAGATGACCCTTCTCATTGCAGTTATAGCATCGAAGACCCGTATTCCCATTCTGAACATTCCCTTGCTAAAAAATCTGAACCCTTTGCTGAGGAGCAGCCATGTTGTTCCTACCAGAAGCATTATACCCAAGTCCACTACCCATGTAGCTACCATTTCCCATTGGACGTCCATTTCTATTCTGAACTCAACCCTTCCATTCTGAACAACAACTTGATTCCTTGTATTCGATGATGAACGAAGACGGTTGTTGGATTTTTTTTGCAAATCACCCAAAGGCACGAGCAATTAGTGCAAATCCTTGATTCAACGTATTGAATGCACCTTCATCATCATTCTGTGTTTCACTGTAGAATGCTGAATCTGAGTTGTTGTTGTAAGGAACCAGTTGAGTATCATTTGATTGTTGTGAGGGATCATATGGAGTGATCTGGGCGGATGATGTCTGCTGAGTAAAGCCTTGTTGCTGTTGTGGGAATTGAGGAAGTTGTGGTGCACAAGACTGAGCAATCAAAGCAAGTGAATTAGCATTAGGTAAAGGTGCATAAATTCCACGGAGAGCTCGATCTTTGTCCACTTCCTTTTGATGGTGCTTCAGATAATTATAAAACAACCCGTATTTTCATTGTGAAGGTTCTTAGCTTGACGTATGAATGTGACATACTTCTCCCAGTCCGGACCTAGACAAGTTAGAAACTTTGTGTTGATTGCAATTCTGGATAAGATTATGTTGTGTCTGTCCAAATCATTGATGATGTTTGTGAAGCGATGATTATGACTCTAATGACTCCCCTGGATCAATCATGAACATTTCATAAGCTAGGTAAAGTTTTGATTCCATGTCTTCCTGATTGAGTTCAGTGCCTTCCATTAAGAGGTGAACATGTTCCCACATGTCTTTTGCAGTTTTCTGAGCATCAACACTGTGAAGAATAGGATTGGGCAATCCCAAAAGAATGTATTTCATTGCGAGCTCATCAGCTTCTTGGTGAAGAAGTTGTTCTTCAGTGAGTTGAGACTCAATGACAGTTGTGGTAGTGTCATCCCTTTGGTGGATTAGCCGTTGGATCGCCGGGAATTGTCACAGTAGGCATTTGAAAAGGACCTTCAAGAATGACCTTATTCAAATATTTTCCATGAGGTTTCTTGAGATCACATAACCTAAAGAACTGACTGACCCATTGAACATAGTTTCCTGGAGTGAGCATTGGAGGTCTATCAAGAGATCCAGCTTCATGAATGGATTGTTGGCTGCTGATGGCCTCACACATCTTTGGAAACCAATGAGGTTCATTCTGTGTCACAGTTGATGCATGCATAACATATTTTGCTGGGAAGTGATATTGAAAGTAGTCTGCATATTGAGGTTGTTGTGGAGGGAGTTGTTGAGGGGATTGTTGTTGTTGTGGTTGTGCATATTGATGTGGTAGATAATGTTGTTGTGGTTGTTGCGGGAATTGTGGTTGAGGATATTGTTGTTGTTGCTGAGGATATTCGTGAGGAAAGTAGTTGGAATATGGTGGTTGAGACATCTTTAAACTTTTGTTGATGATGGATCTTTGTAGATGATTGAAACGTGATTTGTTTGTTGAAAGTGTTCTTAGTCGTAAAGTTGATGTAGCTTACTCGTAAATTGATCCTTAGTCGTAAACCTCCTCTTACTCGTAAGATGATCTTACTCGTAAACTTTGTGGCTTAAACGTAATCTTATTCGTAAACTCAAGACTTATTCATAAAGAACCTTACTCGTAAGATAATATCTTATTCGTAAAGAGTTACGCGTAAGTGTTGACCTTATTCGTAAGAATAGGTTAAAAAACAAAATCTTTCAAACTTGTTCAAGTAAGAAAGATATCCACAAGTCGAAGTGTTTCACAAGCTTATCCAAGCAAGAGAAACACTGAGTCATAAATAACTTTGAAGATTATAAAGAAGATTCCTTATTCGTAAGATTGCTTATTCGTAAACTCTTGCCTTGTTCGTAAAGCTTAGTCATAAGATTAGGGTATTCTTATTCGTAAGATAAGGGTTTAATCTACTCGTAAGAATAGGGTTTAAGCTTATTCGTAAACTCACCATAAATGACCAAAACGACTTTTTAAGCTCAAAAACGCGTTGTATACTCGATTCTTTTGAGGAAACAGCTTCAATAACACTTAAATAACAAGAAAGTTTTGAACTTTATCAACCAAAGTGAAATTTCTGCTTATTCATAAAATGTGATGAACAACAAGAAACGAGTGAAAAAAAGGAGTAGAAATAAGTAAAGTTTCAAACTTTTTGCCAAAACTAAGATTCTAAACACTATAGTAACCTTAAAACTTTTCAAGCTTCAAGATTGGAGTGCAAAAATCAAAGTTTACGCGTAAGAAATGGTGATGTACGAGAGAAACTTACGTATAACCAAACAAACTTCAACAAAAACGTTTCAAACAACTAGATGGCGATTGATACCACTGTTAGGTCACCATAATGATCACAAAAGTAAGTTAAGATGTAAATAAGAAAGAGATGAAGGAAGGAGATGGCGGATTCTTCACACACACAATATTAAGAAACGTTTATGCACAAATGAGAAGAACCAACACCCTCCTAAGAGGGTTTACATAGTAGTTATAGGCAAGGGAGCTAGTGCAACATTTCTAGTCCCTTTCTTGTTTCGTTTGGGCCTAAGCATAGGCTAATTGGCTTACTACATAAGCCTAGCACTTAATACAAACATATAAGCCTAATTAGCAACCTATTACAATACTAATGACCGACACTTGAATAATAGTTACACGTAATCTCAACATGTGTGTCTCATCTATACGTTTATAATTGTAGAATTATTAGATAAACATTATTAGGCTTAGATTAACAAAAAAGTAAAGAAAATAACCAATTTTCTACGAAAATCAAGTTTATCGGTATAAATTGGCTACACCAAAATATAAACGGTTAAAAATCGAAAAATTGAACCAAAACGATAATTTACCAGAAAAACCGAACCGCCAAAAACCGAATGGTTTCGGTTTTGGGTTTTGATAAAAAAACGAATATTTTCGGTTTTGACCAAAAACCGACCCAAACCGAACCGTGCACACCCCTAAAAAATATAAATAATATTGTGTTTTATGAGTGGTTTTGTTTAAGTTTTAAATGTATATAACAAAAAATATAAATAATATTGTGTTTTATGAGTGGTTTTGTTTAAGTTTTAAATGTATATAACAAAAAGATGCGATAGACGAACATATACAAATAACTAAACATAAACGAACATTAACGAACGCATATTAAGACATTCATGAACATAAATGAACGGACAAGATTTTTGTTCATGTATAATCATTTAATAAACAAACAAATATAAACAAACTTTTTACCAAACGAATCATAAAATATTTACTAAACATTTAATTCGTTAACAGCCGTGTCCAAAGATATTGTTCGTAAAAATTACTAATATATGATACCTCACATGTGAATAACCGCCATGTAGATAAGATATTCAAGGTTGATTATACACTAGTGATGTAATAATAATTTACAATGAAAAACAAGGGTGCATTTGGATTGTCGCTATGAATCACAATGGGTATAGGTGTTGGTATATAGTGGAATGATAATGGATGGTATAAAAAACCACCCACACACATAATATATGAGAAAACTTTCACATTTGGGTATCATCATTCCATTGTGATGGTCCATAATCAACCGAACAATATTAATTACTTTTAAAATTATACTAATACACATACACCCTAACCAAACGGACAAATTAAAAAGTATCCTTACATTAAAATCTGACGTGGTTTGTTCTTATTAGACCACATCATCGACACACATGTCCATTTCTCATTGGTCAAACAAAACCCATACAGTTGCCAGCTCAACAACAAACACCAAAACACAAACATACAAGAACTCATGTCTATCATCATCATCATCAAACAACAAAGATTTTCCTGATCGAACACCCAACCCACTTTGGATCTTCAAAACCAACATGAGAAAAACATGTTTTATCTTGTTTCTGCTAATATCTGAAACAATCTTAATCTCATCAGAACAGAATTATGGTTTGTCTGCTAAAAGGAAACGCATGAGTCTCAAAGTTCGCAAGATGTAAGTCAAAGCTGTCGACTTTTTGTTTTGTTTTGTTTTGTTTTGTTTGGTTGGTGTTGTACCTTAAACATTGTTCATGTTATGTTTGTGTTGAAATGTTTGTTAGCTTTTTAGTACTACAAGTACAAATAGGGGAACATTTAAAACATATAGGTTACCAACTATGGTACTATTTGTCCAGTGGTGGTTCTATATATCCAATGTACTTGATAGCTAACTTTTGGTATAAAGAAATTGAATGGGAATATGAGAAATTGAAGGGGATGGAGGCTAAGCTATGTAACATCAATTTTAGAGTATATAGTTTTGATGGGCAAGTAACCTATTGGGACTTGACGAAACGTCTTGGTTGTTGGGTTACGCTAGCTAGGCTTAGTACTATTCTCATCATGGAGTTGGATGCTACTTTGGATAATTATATTCATTTTTAAGGAAATTTTTGATCTTGTTTGCCTTTTACCCCCTTTTCTTTGCCTGCGTTTTTCTTGGTGCCCTTGTCCTTTTGCTTTTTGCGTTTATGCTTTTGATCTTGTTTGCTTTGCCGTGTCCCCCTGCCTCTTTAGCGCTTTCTTTTCTATTTTATGGGTTTCTTGTGGCGTTTGCTTATTTATGTTTGTCCTTTTTCTCTTATGTTCTTTTGTTGGTTTTCTGTGTGTGCCCTGTATGCTTGTTTGCTTGTTTTTATCCTTTAATCTTTTGTCTGCTTATCTTTGTAATTGCTCACTTTCACACTTGCTCTTATTTCTGAGCACTCTCACCGCACATTTTGCACAGATTGTGAGGGTTTTTCAGGATCGAATTGATCTTAACAACAATCATGTATACATCAAACATAATCAATAAGAATGAAACAGAAGATATGGGGTTGAACCCTATAAACCGATATTGATAATAAATTGAATGGGTTTTGTTTTGTTTACGTAAATCCTATGCTATATATAATATATGAATCAATTTGCCTCTTGTGGCGCTTATGCCGATTCACAGAAAGTAACCGCTATGACCTAAAAAGAAACGTTATATCCTATTCTCAAAACCGTTTATGCTATCTAATGGGTCTAGCCTGAGGCCTAATAAAAACGTTTCATAGTTTCCTGTTTGGCAATCTGGACATTAGCGTCCAACATCTCCCCCTTAATGTCTTGATGCTAAACTTCTTGCCTTCAATCTTCTTGTTTTTCCTTCGTCCTTGATGCCTTCCTTCAATGTTTCTTTAATCTTGATGTCTTCTAGTCTTCTGACTATACCGGGTGCAATCAGTTGATCTTCTTTTGATCATAATTGTCTTTTGGGCAGGTTCTTTAGCCCTCTGCTACTTAAATTCGTAGAAATATTGTGAACATAAATTTTGTTCGATGTCACTTAATCTTTATTTGATCAAATTCTGTGACTTCTGGGCAGGTTCTTTAGCCCTTCTACGTTAATTGTACTCTTGGTACCCTGGTAGTGCTATAATAGCACTCTGAAGAACATCCTCATGGCTTTTTGTTGGTTAAAGGGAAAAACCAAACAAGCCTCTTCTTTTCTTCTTCATGGTTAAATCCATAACCATTGTAACAAAAACCAAACTTGTATAGTTTATTTAGGTTCTTGTTTCTTCTTTCAATTTTCTTCATAAGAACATAATCTTTGTTCTTTTCTTTTGGCATCTTGGTTGATTTGATTCTTGAATGAAGATTGTAAAACATGATTTGATGTGTTGTTTGATCCCTTGAAGCTCTGGTACCACTTTTGCACAGGTTGTGAGGGTTTTCCAGGATCGAATTGATCTTAACAACAATCATGTATACATCAAACATAATCAATAAGAATGAAACAGGAAGATATGGGGTTGAACCCTATAAACTGATATTGATAATAAATTGAATGGGTTTTTGTTTTGTTTACAGAAATCCTATGCTATATATAATATATGAATCGTTGCCTCTTGTGGCAGTTATGCCGATTCACAGAAAGTAACCGCTATGACCTAAAAAGAAACGTTATATCCTATTCTCAAAACCGTTTATGCTATCTAATGGGTCTAGCCTGAGGCCTAATAAAAACGTTTCATAGTTTCCTGTTTGGCAATCTGGACATTAGCGTCCAACAGCACACACTTGCCGGAGGTCTTCCTGGAAGTAGTCTCCTTACTCTCGGATTTATCCTGGGGTAGGGGTAGAGTCTGTCTACATTCTACCTCCCACATACCCCGCTCTGGCGGGATTGGGTATGTTGTTGTTGTTTTAAGAACATTTTGATCTGCAGTACAATGGTATGCTTGATGTTCTTTGTCGGTGGGGCTATCTCACTTATTGTAAATGCTTAATGTTGTTTTAAGGTTTTTGCAATATACTGAATTAATCATTGTTATGTTTCGGTGCTAGTACAAAATATAGGTTACCAAGTTTGGAACTTGTAGAGTGGTTCAATATATGAATATATCCAATGTACTAGCTTGATTTATAGGAACTTTATTTCAAAATAAGTTAAATGGAATTTTAAGAGGGATGGAGGCTAAGCCATGTAAGACTATCTGCATCATACCTCCCCCGTACCCGAACACCAGTGAGATTGGGTGTTGTTGTTGAGGCTAAGCCATGTAAGATTTAAAATATTTATTTTATTTTTGATGGGCAAATACTCGCAAACACTTGTCCATGTTGGGACTTGAAGCCACAACCTTTTGATTGGTGGGCTACCTTGATAAATGTGCGGCAAAGGCCTTTTGGCAGTTGTGGAGTTCGATGCTACTTTGGAAAATTATATGCATTTTTCTACAGCTTTATGATACGCATTAGAATGGTGTGATTGATCTAGCCACTGCTACAATTGCGGGGTTTCTAACTCTCACTTATCGTATATCAGTATATGCTTTATGTTATTATTAAGGTTTTTGCATGTGCTAATGAGTTATTACACATTTACACTGCACAAATCAAGGTGACTAATTTTAATGCATGACACAGTTAATTACTTTAAGAATCTAAGTGTAAATCAACCTAGCATAATCTAAGAACAAAAAAGTATAGTTACGGGTGTGCTATACTGCCATCTTTTATTACATTTTTCGTCATCATGGTGATGA
This sequence comes from Chrysanthemum lavandulifolium, assembly GCA_022545495.1. Classification (NCBI taxonomy): domain Eukaryota; kingdom Viridiplantae; phylum Streptophyta; class Magnoliopsida; order Asterales; family Asteraceae; genus Chrysanthemum; species Chrysanthemum lavandulifolium. The sequence continues at coordinate 218,738,332 of CM040239.1, read as the reverse complement.
ATTTCCTCTTTTACAGGTTTTATCATGCATATGACAACTACATGAGATATGCATTTCCCGTAAGTATCCAATCATTTATCAACAAGTTTATCCCGTAATATATCTTTCAAAGACTTGGTCAACCTTCTAACTTTAACTAATATACTTTTATATACGTGGTTTTGCAGCATGATGAATTAAAACCTATGACCAAAAGTTTTACGGACTCTCTTAGTGAGCTTGGGAATTTGAAGGTCATCTTCTGCTAGAACCATGTGATTATCACTAATTAGTCTCTGGTGGAATCTAATATTTTTCTTTTTTGTCATTTTAGCTTGAAAACTTACCCCAAGTATACAATGGATCGGCTCTTACGCTTGTTGAATCCTTGTCCAGGTACTATTTTATCTTATATTTAGATAAGTAATCAGTAGTAATAGGACAAAGTGTAGATTATAATGTGCTCGGATGTGCTTATGTTGTTTCAAGCTATAATTAACAGATACTCAAATGTTGAGTGTTTGGAAAATTATAGTTGAATGAATTATATATTATTGTGATCAAAAGGACACTCTTATGAAGAAGGGAGAGATATGACTAAAATTATCTAGTTACGTCGATCGGGTATATGGGTAATCCTTATAGAATCCAAAAATGATTATTCGAAATAAGTAGATAATCAGAAAAGGAGTTTTTTTATTTTGGAAACATGTAGTGCTGAGTATTGCGGGTTGAAGTCACTATATTCTGATAATCAAATCTAAAATTGAAATCTGATGAAGTTAGGGCCTTCAATCTCTAGTTTCCTTGTATTGTTTTGATCCATTTTCTTATAAATGATGTAGTAAATTTTTTTCTCTGCTTTCCTGCAGTCTTGTAATATTGGGTAACAATACCGAATTCGAAAGGGCTGTTTTATGGCTTTCAGAAAATCTCACATTCGATGTTGATGCAAGGATAAATCTTTTTGAGGTATATAACATATTTACTCAATTCATGTGATAAGTCATCTTTTTTTTATTCTGTCATGATCATAGTAGCCTTTCTAGGATGACCCAACGGAAGTCTATTTGCTATAACTTGCTTCATTTCATCTTCTCAATAAAAAATAACTCTCATTTATTTCTGCATGGGGTAATATTCATTCCTATACTTTTTGTTGACTATTGGTAATATAAAGTGGGTACGCTGCCAAAGGTTCTCTAAGCTTCATCAAGGAATGATCTGTGCTCGAAGTTTCAGCCTTGAAACATTTACTTAAGAATGAGTCAATTTGGTTTGTGTATTATCTCAAATGGGTCAATTAAAAAATTTAGCCAAAAGGGGAACATTTAAAAGTTACCGAAGTCTATTGCTAATGCTTACACCCTCCTAAATCATTCTATTTATTATTCAAAGATTAAGATTATTGTTTTCATAATCATTATTAATGCTATAATTATTTATAGTAATTAAGCCCGACAGTTCAACACGTACTGATAAATGACCTGTTGCCCAACGGACATGACCAGCCTATCTCGTTACCTCTTATCTTTATTTTAACCAATTTAGATCAGAATGATTTTATGGCGTGTAATCCTCTTAATCGTTATTGTGTAGTGCAACATAAGACTTCTTGGAGGACTTGTCTCTGCTCATATTCTTGCAACTGATTCTACAAACAGGTTCACTCATGGAACTTACAATAATCAGCTCCTTGTTTTGGCTCAAGATTTAGGGCAACGTTTTTTACCAGCTTTTGATACACCGACTGGTTTGCCTTATGCCTGGATTAATCTGAAGGTATTGCTCTCAAGATTTATTCAGTAATTTCATAAACTTTAAATATTGTTAATCCATAGTACTCTTATCTACATGCTGTGAAACGTATTTATTTTCTTTTTGATAAATAAAATGGTGTTTGGATGTGTTTCTTGGAACTGATTGAGCGGTCTTTTTCATATTGAAGTTAACATAATCTGTTTTTAGTGTTTTGATAGAAAAAATTTGAATCCGATTATGGGTTTATGTAGGTAGCAAATTAATTTGTTTTTAGAATGCAAAGACAATTAAACACCTAATGATGCACCTGCTGTTTCAAGTGAGACTTGAACCGACAACCCTTTGGTTAGCGGGACACCCATACCGCCAGGCCAAAGGCCCGTCGACAGGATTAATATAATCTGATTAATACAATCTGATTAATACCAACTACAACTGTTACTCATACCTAAGTTAAAACTTTACTTATTAGTTATTAGCCGCTTCTTTCAGCCTAATTTGAGAGACTTCTACTATACTTACTATCTCTACGTTATATTCAAAATGTCAACTTTTGGTCATATCATATTTTACTTTCTTAATTAACTGATCAATACAAATTCAAATAGCAGAAACACATCCAAACACTATTTTGTACCCCCGCTACAACTATTTATCTTATTTTGATAAATTTAATATCGCATGATGACCTTCAAAAGGCCAATCCAGACACCCGCATGGTCTATATTAAACTTCTAAAGTGTGTTTGGAGGCTGCTTTTAGATCAGTCTCTTAATAAAGTTGGTGCTTTTCACAACTTGAGATTGTAACAAAAGATTCCGTGGTTTTGTTTGTAAGAAGGATTTATGACACCTTATCAAATGAGAAATTATTTGGGCAGTATGGCGTTATGGAGAATGAGACTACTGAAACAAGCACTTCTGGTTGTGGTAAGATGGTATCTGTTCTAGTATAAATTAAAGTTGGAAATTGAACTCAATTGTTTATAAATGTCTTGAATAGGTTATGTATTACTTCAAACGGGTCAAATAAAAAATATAACTAAGAATGCAACAACTCAAATGGGTCAAACAGATTGAAAGTCACCCATATTGTTATCACATACAACCTTCTAAATTGCCTTCATTCAAACTTTTAAATTATTTTTGTAATCATATATGATTAAAAAATAGTTTTGAAAAAAGTTTTTTAAAAGTAGACAGTAAAGTGATTGCGAGCAACCTAGTCTAACAGGCTAATCACCCCGTTTTGACCCGAACTCATCTTGAGCCGTTAACAATTCAGCCCAACCTGCAAATTTTGTCACCTCTAATTCAGACTAAATCCTCTTATGACCTATATGTGAGCTAATCTTTAATCTTTTGCGTGAATTCAGGATCGCTTATTCTTGAAATGGGAGCATTATCAAGATTAACCGGCGATCCAAGATTTGAAAATGCAGCTTTACATGCTCTTCGTAAATTGTGGGGCATGCGGAGTTCTTTGAACCTTCTAGGAACTACACTTGATGTAGCAACTGGAGAATGGATCGAGTACTCTTCTGGCATTGGTGCTGGTATGTCGTCCTTTTGGTGATGAGTCGCTTTATAGTATGGGAATTTAATTGAGTCTCTTTCATCTTTATCTTTTCATATGGTTCTTTTTGTATTCTGATACTGGATCTATCTGTAATAGGGGTTGATTCTTTTTACGAGTATCTAATGAAAGCTCACATTCTCTTTGGAAATGAAGAATTTTGGAGGATGTTTCAGTCCGCATATCTCGCTGTTCAGAAATATTTCAGATATGGTCCTTGGTAATCAATCATTTTTTATTATAATTACTTCTGTTATTCATATTTGATTCACCTGATTTCCTTTCCACAATCAAGGGAGCTGATTTGTGTATGCTGTTGGTTCCATACGTGTTAGGCATTGGCTAAATAGGGAACATAATTCCAAAAAATTGACTCTACATTGCAGGTATCATGAAGCTGATATGAGGACAGGAAGAGCAACTTACTGGCAGCTTACAAGTCTTCAAGCATTTTGGCCTGGTTTACAGGTATATGACTCTCAAACCTAATTATTTGACGCCTAAATAATCACATAATCAGAAACAGATTCGTTTTATCGATCCAAAGGAGAGCTGCAAGATAATTGGTTGTGAAACACAAATCTGAACACCCCTTAGAAATTTTTCCTTATAGCTATCGTTGTTATCAGGTTCTTGCTGGTGATGTTGCAGCTGCTAATTTAACACATCGCGAATTTTTTTATGTTTGGAAAAAATTTGGTGTGCTTCCAGAGAGGTATGGAGATTCAACCTTTCATGGCATTTCAGTGTTCCACCTGCTTTTCGCATAAATGGTTTTTTTACGTGAAACATAATGGCGTATTTTCAATGCATTCAGATATCTTTTGGATCATCAGATGGTGCACCCTACAGAAAAATATTATCCTTTACGTCCAGAGTTAGCTGAGTCGACTTATTACTTGTATCAGGCAACAAAAGGTTTGCTACTCTATGTTTCACCTTTTGCTTTTATAGTTGATTATTTATTTCAGTTGTGCATGTGTTTACTTAGCCCTTGGATAGAGGTTGAAAGATGAGTGGGGCGATTGGGCTCGTGTTCGGTCCAAAACGGACCCTTTTCTAGTAGGGAACGGGTTGGGTTGACCTGCAAGCACTTTTTCATCCTGTAAACTATAAGAGTTAGTGCTTTAGTTATGATAATAGAAACTTTATTGTTACAATAATAATCTGAATCTTTGACGTGTTTCCCATGTTGCTAAATTTCTTCATTTTAACTGTTTGAGATAATTTGCAACCTCAATTGATCCATTCAAAATGGATAACAATCATGAGTCCGCACTAACCTGTAGGTAGTAGTTCCTTCCGGGAGAATAGCAACAGTTAAATCTCAGGACATCTTAAGTTTTCTAGTTATACTACAAGAGATTATTCTTAACTTACAAGATTCTGTTGGTTTATCATTTATCTCTAAAGGTATTCTATTTTGTTTTTTAAAGTTACACACTTTTAAGACTGTGATGAGTTTCATGGGATAGGTTGCATAGCCTTATGATATTCCTGTTTTGGTAATATCTTTTTTTTGTTGGTACACTAGATCCCTGGTACATGGAAGTCGGTGAAACGATCGTAAATTCCCTTAATTTACACACAAAAGTTGATGGTGGATTTGCAAGTGTTAGAGATGTAACAACTATGCAATTAGAAGATCACCAGCATAGTTTCTTCCTGGCGGAAACGTAAGAACTCTGCTTATACACATACATTCATTTCTTGTGTATATGCTCCCTCTCATCCAAAATGAGTTGCAGTTTGACTTTTGAGGTCAAACCTTCTACTTTCCGAATCTAAATATGGATTTCCTATATAATGTTCAGTGATATCGCCTGGTGTTTGGTATTTGTGTTATTTATTTGTTAAAAGTGTTATTACATGCGTCAAAATGGTTCTTTATTATAAGAGGTTTATATCTGTTTTGGAAGTCAAATTCTACTTTGTTTTCTCCTTGAATGGAAAGAGTACATGTCATATAGAAAATTGTCATATTAAATGTTTTATCTGCAATTCTCTTGAACCAACATGAACCTCGTTAGCTACATTGTTTATACGGGAATTTGAATGAGTCAAAACTAGAGATGGAAAAATGGACTGGTTGGGTAACAGTAGTTTTTTGGTATCAAACAAAATAGGTAGGGCTGGGCTGGGCTGGGTCGGGCTGGGCTGGGTCGGGCTGGGCTGGGCCAGGCCGGGCCCACCATGCAAACACTTTTTCCCTTTCCTTGGATATAAAACAGTTAAGAGATTATATGCATCTGGAATACACTATTCGTGACCTTCAACCCGCTTGACCCGTTCAAACCCTTTCACTTTGTAACTTTTACTCATGTGAAACTTTGAAAATAAAGCATAACCTGGATTGACCGGTTTACGGATTAACACGTTGAAACAAACACATAGTCTATTTTGTCATTAACCAATTTGCTTGGGTCTGAGGGAGTATGTGATTTCCAATTTTGCGTTTGAAGTTGTTTCTAAAGCTCTTATATTTTATCAACAGGTGCAAGTATCTATATCTTCTCTTCGATGATTCACCTATAATTGATCACAATTACGTGTTTACAACAGAAGGCCACCCTCTTCCTGTTAATAGTGATTGGCACGAAAGGCTTCCCGGCTCATATATTCCCAGTAACTGGACCTCCATCAAGGTTTGAATTTCGTAACCGACTTTTTCAGTTTTTTCTTATTAGCTTTTCAATTGTCAAACGCATAGACTGTCGGTTATATCACGATAACCATTTTCAACACTAGAAGTACATTCAAGCATCATCGTTTGTAGCACAATTCATTACTCCACGTGTTTTAACTATCTCAATTATTCCATATAATCAGTTTGAAAATGCACATCCAAACTTTGACTTACAAGATAACACTCCTTAAACTATTACAGATGGTAACACAAAAGATACATGCCAGTGCAATGTCTATGCAAGTCTGCCCAGCTAATTTATTAACCCCTGGGCGTGATGGTCAACCAATCGAGAGTGTTTGTCATGTGCCCGACACACGTGATGATCACAGATGTTTAACAGACGATGATTGTGGAATTGATTCAACTAACTGTAGACGAAGATCATGCAGCATGGCTGGTTACTGTGGTCTATGGTTGTTCATATGAAGCTTCATTCAATACAAGTATAATTGATTCATTAAAGAAGAAAGAAGTGAACTTTCAAGATTTGGCCTTGAAAGTATGTAATATTATGCAAGGGTTTCACAGGGTATAATAGGTAAACGAGGAAAGATGTAAACAAACTTTGAATAGTATAGAAAATCTTGGAACACTTTGATTAGAAAGATACAATTGAAGCGGAAAACGCCAGAAACCAATCTTTTTGCTATGGATAGTCATTGTTTCTAAATCCAACTCTCCTTTTTTCTGATATTTCATAAATCTCTGTACTTGGGTGTTTTCTAGTATTTTCGAGAATTGAAGACTATTACTTATTTCACATTTTGTTGTGATGGGTTTGTGTGTTGTGCTAGCTATCTGTTATGCAAAACAGTCTAGTTTACTTTTAAGACAGAGACTTAACAACAGCAAAAATATTGTCAGTCCTTAGGATTCCGTTTTGGGGAAGATTATCTGAATACTGCTTCTGCAAAATGCATTTTTGAGAAAGAGTACTTTTTGAAAACATGGTTTTGCAAACCCCCTAACCTGTTGTGCAAACTCGATCAATCCTTCACACACACTCTAAAAACGAGATTATAAAAAGAAAACTATTTTTAAGGATTCAAATAGCAGCAAATGTTAACGTTAAGCAAAAGCACTGCTATTATTAATAATAAAACATTTACAGTGATCAACTTAAGAAATGTAAAAGACGCATCACTGTGAAATTACACAACATAATTACAATGAATGAGGTACACAGGTAGCAACAGTTTGTATTCCCAACAAAAATGGACAGTCTTGCAGTTGAGTAGCAAGATTCTTTGGCCAGTATTCAAAACTAATCAATCAGATAAGGCATAGATGTTATGATTCATGGGATGATGTTATGCAGATGCAGCACGATCTCTTTCTATCATTGATTTAATGTAGTACTCGCCTGCTTTGTACGAGGACCTCACCATAGGACCAGATGCCACATATCGGAATCCCTGCAGTAAAGAAAACAAACCACAAAACAGTTAATACAGTAATATATAACTTGGGATAATAACAAAAAAATGCATTGTACTTGTCACTTTTTGTGGTTGTGTGTACCGAACTTTTTTCTTTCTTATTGTTTGTACTGAACTTCTAAATTTCGATCATTGTGTGTATTTTGTAACTATTCTGCCATGTAAAATGACCATTTTACCCTTCGAAATTTGAAAAAAGCAAGGGTAAAATGGTCACAAAATACACATAATAATCGAAATTTAAAAGTTCAGTACACACAATAAGAAAGAAAAAAGTTCGGTACATACAACTACAAAAAGTGACAAGTACAATGCATTTTTTTGTTATTATCCCATATAACTTTTAGTAACTTGCACAGAATTTTTAAACTAATACACAAGTAGGTAATCTTATTAACGCTTTGACAATTAGTTTGTTGCAGATAATATGATACTGACCATACAAAATCCTGAAACCTAGCTAATTATATAATTAGAAAATCCAAACACCCGCTAAAAAGAGCTACATTGCAAGTCTGAGTATAGGTATAATTAGATTTTTTAATTATTTGAGAAGGTGCTAACCTCTTTTACAGTAATGACATCTCTCCTATTGCTTTGGCCCATCATGTAACAAAAAGGTTGCTAGAAAAGTGGGGTAAATTATCATCTTTTTCTTTTCAAGTATTAATTTATGTTGTTATGATGGATGTTGGCTTTTGTGATGTATATTTGTTTGTTCCTGGATTTCAGGTTTCACAAATGGAACTTTCGAGGCTGTAAGTGAGCTGAAAAAAAGTGTAAAGGACAAGACAAGATATAAGCAATTGATATGCCTGCATATAATATCCAATAATGGGCTATTCTATTTAACAACTTTGTGTAAAGAATCATGTTACTGTATTAATGAAAAAGCTAAGGGTAGCTGGGTGTGTGGGTAGGCAACACATTCATCTTGATAGCTAGTTTTTATACGAATTTCTTACCTATTACTCCAAATCCAATAATAATGACCCTAGATAGTCCAAATATAAGGATCATAATAATTCCACTCCAAACCACACTAATCACTTTTAACACAAATCCCATTTAGTTGTCAAAAGGCAGCAGATAGTGGTGAACTTCCAAATTGGAATTTAAGTTAGACATGAAGATTGTAACTCATATCTTATACTTTTTAACTCAGTACCTAATTCTATTTGCTCAATAAACTTTTCAACATCTTCTACCAGTTTGATCAAGTAGATCATAAACTACTTAAACCATTAACCTTCCATATATAAATGTCATATAGAGCATCTCCAACGTATAGACTATACATCAAAACTTTCCACTCCAATGTACGCATACTCTAACAAGAAAGTTTGTATCAAAGTTTTTTAGACTAAATAATAGAAATTTACAAATTAATCTTTACATCAGGGATATCATTTATTGCTAAGATAAGAAACGTATATAACTTTACTTTAACTTTATGCTTATTTATCTAAAGATTACTTACTGAATAGGAAAACATAAACAAATAAACAAAAAGGATTAAAAACATATTCAATACCCTACTCAGTTACATCCCAATGAGATGATTTTAGTAGCATAGTTTTAAATGTAATTTTTTTAAGTGGAATAATGGTAATTGTGTGTCATAAAAATTTGGTATGATGAGTAGTGTTGCACCATTTTTGGTGTCAAATACTGTTGCACCAAATTTAGTGACAGTAATTCAACCCAAGGGTGAATTGATAATACAAAACCGGAGGTGGCAATCTCAACCAATTTACTTCTGACTTAATTGATTTGGGTCATGTTGTTCTTAGCTCTAAAGGGTCAAATGGGCCAGATGAGAAGATATATTTAAAAAAGACAGGTCAAATGGGTCGAACATGCCAAAAGTCACCCAAAATGTAATTCCAATGCATACATGTGGTGTCTTGCTTCAACAAAAGCCAAGCTGCTCCTACCAAAAGTACCCATTATGACCCGACTACCTTTTGAATGACCCTTTTTGTCACCTCTATAATATTTGAAGAGTAATAATACCACATAGAAACAGCCGGAAGTGAAAAGGGTTGAAACATACCATTTCCATGCCAAGTAATCTATATTTCTCAAAAGCTTCTGGTGTTACGTATTCAGAAACTGGCATATGACGTTTTGAAGGCCGCATGTACTGCCCAAATGTCATCACATCAACACCTGCAGCTCTCACCTTCTCCATTGTATTCACCACTTGATCTGGTGTTTCCCCACAACCCAACATTATTGACGTCTTTGTAAGTGTACCAGCAGGAGCATAATCTTTTGCCCTCATAAGAACATTCAATGATTGTTTGAAATTAGCACGGTGATCTCTTACAGAGCTCTGAAGCTCTTCAACTGTTTCTATGTTATGAGCAAATACATCCAATCCAGACTTTGCAACTTTCTCCACACACGAGACATCACCTCGAAAATCAGGAACTGCATAATTCACAGGACCAAAGAAACGTGAAAGTGTAATCAGAAAACGTGATGATATAGTTTAGGTGACAATTTCAGCCAAATTACTTGTTAATGAGTCCACTCCATTCACGGTATTTATTTAAATCTTAGAGGTCCAATGGGTAAAACTAAAAATGGAAACTAGAAAAATACATGTAAAGTCGTCCAAAGTGTAGCATCGATGGAGGCAACCTACTAAATAGCTTTATCCAAAAAGATAAATAGATAATCCTAGTATAATACATCTTTGGTAATAATATTTCTGCATAAATTATATAAAGACTGTATCAAGATTGGACAAAAAAGGTGTGTCTAGTCGACCCAACCAGACCCGTTTTGATCCGTTACACATCCCAACGGACCCATTTATTATGCCACCCTCTAGATGTAATTCTAATATGTGTGAGTAATGGAAGTTACTTTAACTACATTAAATAATTAAAGAGATGGAGCGGATTGTACCAAGGGCCTCTATCAGCATACTAGGTTTGAGAATCTTGAGTTTCTGGACGGTTTCAGCAAAATGACTACTTCCTTGATCTGGTAAATCATCACGGTCAACACTGGTTATTACCACATAACCCACACCCCAGGAAGCAATTGCTTCGGCGACATTTGAAGGTTCATTCGGGTCAGGAGGTGGTGGAGTGCGGGAAGTCTTTACATTGCAGAATCTGAAACAACAGATATATAAGTAACTAACTTTGTGAAATCTGTACATATATAAGCGCGTAATTGATACCTGCAACCGCGAGTACAAGTATCACCAAGGATCATAATAGTAGCAGTAGCAGTACCAGTATCCCCACCAGACCAACACTCGCCTAAATTCGGACATTTCGCCTCCTCGCAAACGGTATGCAGTTTCAACTCCCTTAATTTCTTCTTAATATGAGTGTAATTTTGGCCGCCTGGAATGGATTCCTTCATCCATTTGGGCTTAGGTAATGGTTTCTTCTTGGTACCTACTTCCACTGAATAAGGTTGTTGGATGAAATCGGTTAGAGATGGTGAGTCTGTTGCGAGACGGTTACGGAGTTCGGTTAGGGTTTGGGGATGTGATGGTGCTGAGGAGAAGGTTCGAGATATGATTGAGATTGATGATGATATGAGATTTGAGTTTGTGGTTATAGCTACTTTCATTCGTGATTGGATCATTTTCTTGTGAATCAGAAATGCTTATTTTCAGAGGAGGAGGATGATGATGAGTCAGGTTGTTGGAGCAGGGTGGGGTTGGTTGGTTGGTTGGTTATTTTGACAGAATTGTATACTCAAATTTAGGCTGCACACACGTAGGCTTTCTCTCTCCGATGATCAAACACCAAATTATCACAATCAATGATCAATTTTATTTTTACTTTTTTTAATTCAAATATTTTAAAAACTTATGAAAATATAAACAACAAATTTTTATTAAAGAATTTAATATCGGTCGACCTTTGCTTGTGACCGATTAAATTCGATCGAGTGCTACCAGCCTTAGCGACCGAGCATCGTGCGAGTTAATGCGGTTTTCGATAATAACCAAACCATAATCGTAATTATGGTTTTTAAAAAAATAAGAATCCACGCTCACGCGGTTTCAGTTTGGTTTTTGCGGATTTTTCGGTTTTTAAAGTTTTTCTTTTGACTAAAATACATCGTTGGTCCCTAAACTTGTACATGCGCATCACATTGGGACAAACCTTGTCTTTTTCATCGTTGGAGGTTCAAAACATGGGTTTTATACTCTAGACAAGTCCCTTGACCAATTTTCCGTTAGTCAAAGTCATTAATTTCACATGTGCTTGCATATTGATGGCAAATGGTCATTTCATTGTTTTGGCTAATTATTTTGGTGGTAAGATTGGTACAACTTTAGGGACTAACGGTGTATTTAATCAATAAAATTATACCACCACCACCACCACCACCACCACCTCCCTTTATCTCTTTTCCAGAACCTCTCTCAATTTCGCTCACTCTCTAAAATTAACACCATCACTATTCTCAAATAATAACAAGCACTATATACAAGTTTGACAAATGAGCATAAGGGAATATATGATACTATAATAGATGCTTGTGATAATGAAAAAGGAGGTATGTTTTTTGTATATTGTTACGGAGGTACATGTAAGACTATCCTGTACAAGACATTGACAGCTCTGTTAAGATCCAAGATTCAAATAGTTCTAAACGTAGCATCAAGTGGTATAGCTGCACTTTTGCTTGATGGTGGTAGAACAACACATTCTCGGTTTGCAATCCCTATAAATGTTGTGGAGGATTCAATGTGTACTATTAGTGCTGATGGAGATCTTGCTGAATTGATTCGCGAGACAAAGTTAATTATATAGGACGAAGCATCAATGGTTAACAGAATTTGTTTTGAAGCTTTTGACAGAACATTACGAGATATATCGACAGGTACATTTTTTTTTATGTATTTTATGCATTGTGATTGTTGTCTTGTTGTTTGTAGTTTAACTTTATCAAGAATATATTGTGTTTGTTGTGTTCTTTTTTTGTAGTTTATAATTGTTAGGTCACTAGTTTTACAAACACAAGTTATAGAGAAAGAGATGAAGGCGATTGAACAAGTAAAACCACATGCATTACGAGATACTACCGAGGTTATAGAATAAGATGTGTGAAAGAAAAACTTGAACAACCAACCCTCGAGTGAGGTTATTACATTGTTTATATAGGCAAGGAGCTAGGCAACACTCCCTCCTTTTATACCTTATTGGCTTGGGCCTAAGTTTATGGGCCTTACTTAAGCGACCTTAAACAAACATAAAGGCCATAATAAAGCTACCTATTACATATGAAATATAAATACTTGAAATCTTGTTTGGGAGTGATTCAACAATCTCCCCTCGAGTATATATGAATGTAAGCTGTGAGGCGTTGATGTAATAGTAGCTACAACGTCTTCAACATTCTTCTTCTTGTGAGAGAATTGCCTTGATTCGAACAATCTCCCAGTGTAGAGATAGTTATCTTTGAACAGATTTATGCTTGGGCGTCATCTTTAACTTTGTTCTTTGATCGTTGTTCTTTGTGGTGAAAGTGATAGTATGTTGTTTATGCAAGTCGATCACGCCTCAGTGCCTTGTTTGCTCCGGTGTCTCAGCGTCATTCTTCAACATGCTCACACGCCTTTCTTTGATGTTGGAAATCAATCTTGATAAAGTTCTTTAAGTCTTTGACTTTGTAGATTCTTTGATTTGATGAAGAATCATTCATTGTTATGTTGCATTGGAATAGAACTTCCATTAGTGATGATGTTGGCGTGAGCATGAGAAGAATCGTACGATCATTCCGCTCGAGACTTCCATGAAAAGAAACATTTCAAGCGGTTAGTAATAAGCGGTTCCTGCAACTTACAAGTTTGAACTTCGAGGTGTTACAAGACATAATTAAAAACACAACTCTAATTCTTACTGAAGGCCGTTCCTGAACCTGAGTCCCACAAGTGAGATAGCGCGATGTCTGACATCATCTGATTGAGATAGTCATTGAAATCGCAAGCATGTCGCATGTTGTAGACCGTTTGAGACACCTCCAGCGTAATCCGGGGAGCTACAATGACACTGGCGTCATTGTTTGATGTTGACCTGGCGAGAGTTTCCATTCAATCACCTGAGGATCGGATGTGAACCTCTCATAAATGTTCTCGACAGTTGCTAAGATATCGAAGGACTCGATATGAACCAGCGATAATCTTATTTGTTGATCGTCATGATAAAATGTCAAGTGTTCTAAGAGATCTTTTGATGAATCTCGTGGCTCTAGACTCGATGGTGCGTTTGGTTTTCTGGCCGGAGACTAGGAGAGGTCTCCTGCTTCATATAGCGATCTCTAAGAAAGCCAATAGTTTAAATAGGGTTCCTGTGAGAATGAAACAAGCTTTTTGATAGAAACTTGGTGGCTAGGAAGGTTTAGTGCATGCGTCCTTTGGGTCCATGACGACTTTTAATCTTCAATACCGGTGTGACTAAGTGACAATCGGTAGCATATAGAATTGAACCCGATTATGCCCTAAGTTGAATAACGCAGAGCTATTTCTTTTCACCCTTTACTTTATGTTTCTTTTGATTCTTCAACTCCTTCTTTCTCCGATTCTCATTTTCTCCCTTTTTTTACAATCATTCCTAAGGACTTCTAACACTAACTAATGGTAGTGTCCTTGGGTAGATCCTCAAGCTCTGGCGGATCATAGAGGCAGTTATTCCTAACCTTAGTCACCTTATAACTCCATGACTAACCTATGTTTGCCATTAAAACCATCAGTGTGTAATATCTCTCAAAGGGTTTGTTAATG